>JALAZF010000754.1:1200000-1662500 GCA_022829125.1 Lathyrus tuberosus
AGGCCTAGGACAACGATACCGTCCTATCGAGTCACTTCCTTTTCTTTTCTTCTTCGTTTCTCCGTTCTTTCCCGTTCCCGTTCCTTCTTCGGTCCAGTAGCAATGGAGTTCCAGATGACGACGCCCTTTGATGCAGACAGTAAGCGTGGATCCCATCGAGTACGATGGACGTGTTGGGTGCTAACACCTTCCCTTCGCGTAACCGACTCCCGTACCCGTTCTCTTGGTCGTGAGACCATGTTCTTTCCCTTCTTTCAGGTTCATGCAGTGTTTCCTTTCCCTCTCTTGGGATAAATACACTTTGCTGGCGACTCTGTGTTCTTTTGCGCCACTATCGCGTTTGTACCGTTGGATGCGAATCTTTCGGGAGCGACAGCTGGCGACTCCACTGGGGATACTTCGGTTGACCTACTGCTGGTCCTTCCCCTTTAGCGAGTCAATCCTAGCGCTTGTTTGTTTTCTTTCATAGGGTGTTTTGCTGTGGTGCTTTGCTTTGTTGTATATTACTGTATTTGCTATGTTATCTGCTTTACTGTTTTTACAGCTTTTATTGCATTGCATTTCATTACTGTCATACTGGATATTACTGTGCTGTTCTGCTGCTGGATTTTCTGTTTGCAGGGTGGGTTGGATTCATGAGAGAGAAGCCCAATACCAAGGCTTGAGCATACACCTATGATTAGCGTGGAAAGTAGTGTGACTTGTTTGGCATTTGGCCAGACGAAGTATACATGAAAACTCCACATCCAGACGAGGTTTTCTTGGTAATATTCTGTCCTGTCCATTTGGGGGAGACGATGGAATATAACCTGGAAAGCTGTCGACTCTGGCGACCGTTTCCCGAGAACTCAGTAACGGCACTCCTCCCGAGACGTGATAATGGCAGACCACGTTCTGTGGCAAACCCATTGCACACTCTCGATCCGAGGACCCAATGCTGGGAACTTGCTATAGGATTTCCTTTTGAGGTGAATCAGCGGACGACCTCTTTGATTGGCGGTAGCATTGTATCCTTCGGGCTGAATGTGCTATTGCTTCTCAAACCTCTGAAGCTGAGGATCTTTTGTTCTTGGAGAATCAGTTGAGGCCTCCTCTTTTGATGATGATGCCAAACCAGAAATGGTGAACGTATCATCATTTCTCGACCTGAGAGCCCGGGATACTGAGGATCTTAGCACCACATGTGAGAGGGGCGGGTTGTTTACAGGTTTGCAGGTAACCTTGACTTTCATCCTACCTGGTATTCTGGTTCTCTTGTCAGTGTGGACTTATCAGCCTGGTATTCTGATTATTCTGGTATTCTGATCATCCGGTATTCTGGTATTCTGGTATTCTCTTTAGAGCATACCCTCGAGCTTATTCCGTCAGCAGCACAGCAGTTATTCAGAATATACGAAAGCTTTGATCCCATGTCTGCTGCATTTTCATATTGCATTGCATTTGCATCTTGCATCTTTCTGCATGTCTGTCTCCGGCCTGATCAGAGAGCTTATCCATCCTTTGTCTGAACCGCAGTTGATTTCTAGAATTTCTCATCGGACTTGAATCAGCTTTTGGGGAGGTCATCATGAATTCAGGGGACCAGAATCAGTTTGTGACTAGGGCCGATGTTGAATTGATGAAGAGTCAGTTGGATCAACTTGTGGAAGCTATGGCAACCATGAATAGGGGAAAAGCCGATGTTCAGAGGACTTCTGCGACTGGGAATGTCATTCCACCTCTGGTGAACAATGTTGCTCAAGCACAGCATGTGCGAATCCCTGTTGAGAATCAAGCTATACACGAGCGTACCATCGTCCGAGATGGACATTCTTCTTCTCTTAATGCCACAGACTATCAGAGCTTTGCCTTCTCTGTGCCAAATTTCCGAGGGGTAATTCCAAAGGCGAAGCCTAAGGACCCACGGGCTGTTCAGTTTGATGAAAGATGTCGTGTGTTGGAAGAGAAGCTTGATGCCTTGATGAAGCGTGATACCCTTGATTTGGATCCTGCGAGCATGTGTTTGGTGCCCGGCCTTGTGTTACCTCCAAAATTTGAGATGCCGAATTTTGAGAAATACAAAGGGGATAGCTGTCCGAAGCTACATTTGGTGATGTTTAGCCGAAGAATGACCTCACATGTCTATAATGATAAGCTCATGATTCACTGTTTCCAGGACAGTCTGAGTGGGGCATCTTTGAGTTGGTATATGCAGTTGGAAAGTGGTAGCATCCGATCATGGTCAGATCTAGCCAATGCCTTTGTAAAGCAGTACAGTTATAATCTTGACATGGCTCCCAGCCGCCTGCAGTTGCGAGGTTTATCTAAAGCGGATAACGAATCATTCAGAGAGTATGCTCAGAGATGGAGAGAGTTAGCTGCTCGCGTTCAACCACCACTTTTGGAAAGAGAATTGGTTGATATGTTCAAGGATACTTTGCAAGGACCATACTTCGAAAAGTTGATTACTGTATCAAAATTCTCTGACCTGGTAATACTTGGAGAACGCGTTGAGTTCGGTATCAAGTGTGGAAAAATCCAAGGCGCCTCGAACTTCCCGGCTAGTGAAAGTAAATCAGTTGTCAGTTCTCAAGAAGAATGGGAAGAAGAAAGCAATTCCATCTGGGAACATCCACCATCTCATCCTCAATATCCAGATGCATCAATTGTTCAGAGTCAGCAATCTTCTGGATCTCAGAATCTACGGCCATACCGCCGTCAGCCGCGTCAGCACGCCCGACAAAGACCTAGGAAGCCAGAGAGGCATTTCACTCAGTTGCCAATGTCGTTGAGTCAGATGTTGCCAGATTTAATTAGAGGTGGATTGATAGTGCCGAAGGAATTGAAGCCAGTGCCTTTTCCGTATCCACCAGGTTTTGATGTCAACGCCCGTTGTGACTACCATGCTGGGGCACATGGGCATTCAACTGAAGATTGTAAGGTGCTTAGGAGTAAGGTCCAGACACTTCTTGACTCCAATATGTTCTCATTCACGCCTCAGGGTATTCAGATCCACAATTCTCCTTCATCTAGTCATGTGGGTTCATCAGTTCAGGTTATGGAAGAAGACACCGAGAGCAGTGGTGCAAGTTTTTATCAGACTAACTTCGATGAGCAATTCTGAAGATGGCTAGTTCAGTAGCAAGTCAAGATTGGAAAGCCCAGTTCCCCGAAGATGGCAATCTTTTATATCATGTCATTTCTTTGCATTTGTAGTTTCTTTTCTGTTAAAGTGCAAACTCATTTGTAAAACTCGTCTGTTTTCAGTTGATAATGATAATGAAATGAATATGCATGTTTTGGTTAAATCCATCTGTGTTCACTCATATTTTCTTTATTGATATCTAACCCTTGTTTAAGCAGGATCTGGGGGAGGATGATGAAATTCAAAGACGCAGAACTTCTGATGATATGCTTTTGGAACAAAACCTTGCTGATGATGTACAGGCATTGTTTCAGCTTCCCAAACACCGGAGATATAAGGAAGATAATCCCTTGTCAACCCCTTTGAGCCTAGAAGTAGGAGTTTCTTTATGAAAGTGAAAAAACCCTCAATCTTAACCTGGGGCAGGGTAGGTGTCAATTAACTTGACCGAGCGTTCAATTCGAGGATCAAATCACAACGGTTATCCCTCACTAATCGGAGAGTGAGGCAGTCACAACCCTTGCAAACAAGTCAGACAAGCCAGTGTCACACGATTTGTTCAAAAAAAAATAATAAAAGAATCAAAAGAAAAAGAAAGCCCGCTAAGTCGAAACTTGAAAACAAGTTACTTAGGCAAAAGTTAGGGCATCCCGCTGGACTTCAAAATCGAAAAAAAATCATCAAAAGAGTTAGTCCAGGAAAAATCAGGGAAAAGCAAAAGAATGAAAAGCGAAAAAATGAAAAAAAGAAAAAATCCTCAAATAAAGAACAAGTCGTGTGTTTATAGACACCAAAGGCAAAAAGGGTGGCTGTCACTCTGAAAACCGTGTGGGTTCTTTCTATCCTCATACTATTCATTAACCTTGTTGAAATGTGAGCGCTTATGTCGAGTTAGCTGAACGTAGGACTGGAGAACATCAACGAGAATGGGTGGGTTAAAACAAAACTTTGAGCCTTATATCCTTTCTTTCTCAAACCGTGAACCAGGCCACGTTACAACCTTCAAAAGACCTAATTGAAGCAAGGTTGTTTCGAAAGCATACTTCGGTAAAGATCGCGTCGACCTGACTCCTAAAAGGATCTTCTTACCATTCATGTTGGTATCAGCGACACTTTGATTAGTGATTCATTCACTATAGGTCACAACTTTTTTCCAGTGAACAGACTTGGATTTCAAAACTGTCATATGCATTGCATTAAAATTGTCATTTCCAAAACAAATTGTTTTACTTGCGAGTAAGTGCTTGATCAGGGAAGTTTCTGCAATGAAAAGATTGATCAAGATAAGATGCAAAGTGCCCGAGTACTCCGTTGAGCAGGGGCAAGTCGTATCAAATGGGCAATTCATTCCGAGATTCAGCCAATCCGGGGCAATCAGGTCGAGATTCGACAAATCTCTCGAAGGTCAGTCAGTCAGAGGTACTCCTTCACAGATCAGCCAGTCAAGGGCAAAATCACTTCAAGGCTGGGGCAGGCCACCCCAAAAGCAAAAAGTTATTCTCTCTGGAGAACGGTTAGTCAAGATCATGGGGCAAGATATATAAGATCTTCATGAGACCTCTTGAAGACAAGTTCCTTTATGGGCTATGATGTATCAGGGCATCTTTTGGTCATGTCACATATGCAGGGTTCATGTTGATGGTCGACATGTGACGTCCCCAGTAGAGTTTCTCTCCCCAACAGAGTAAGGGTAGAAAGTAAGTCTCTAGTAGAGGAGTAAGCTCAATGTTGTCCCCTAGCAGAGTGGATATCATCAACCATCGTTCCCTAAGCAGATTACTTGGTGGTGGCTGGTATTCCCCAGCAGGTTAAGGGCGTTTCCCCGACCACATGCTAAGTTCAATGATATTCTCCAGCAGGTTCGCTGTTATTGACTTCGTTTCCCAAGCAGGTGGTAGTCATCTCAATGGCTTGATCAACAGTGGTTGACATTCCCGACAGATTTCAAAGTCCAATGGGTATTGGCACCTCTTCCGTAATAGATCTTTGGGGTCCATCTTCAAGGTTTATTCTTAATCCCCAACGGAGTGGGAGTTCTCTTCGGATTTCATCTTCAGCAGAGGTTATATCAGGAAGGCTGTTCAGTGTGACTTCCTCGGCAGGGTTCGTAACCTCGGAGACAGTTCAGCTCGTCATCCCCAGCGGAGTTGGCCTCTTCTCTTCAGCATTTATTTTGCTGGAGGGGTCCTTTTGCATATAGTAAGCATTTTGCATTTCATCCTCAAATGCGTAGCATTCCATTTTGTATGGAGCATTGCGGCAAAATTCAAACATATGCATGCGAAGCATAAGCCAGATTTGGTACCTTGTAGAGAAACCCGAATCATATTTCAGTCAGGACAGTGACATATCTCCAGAGAGAATGCCGAGCCATTCCTCAGCAGACAGTTTCTTCCCGTCAACCCCTTGACGATGTGTTCCGAGCTCAGGTTTCGTACCTTCGGATATGTTCAGTTTTCTTCCCGTCAAACCCCTTTGACGATGTGTTCCGAGCTCAGGTTTCGTACCTTCGGATATGTTCAGTTTATTCCCGTCAACCCTTTGACGAGGTGTTTCTTGGGTTTCATCCTCTTTCCGTCATCCCCATGACGATGTGTTCCTACGGTGGAATTTTCATGTTCTTTCTGTCATCCCTATGACAATGTGTTTCTTGGGTTTCATCCTCTTTCTGTCATCCCTATGACAAGGTGTTTCTTTGGATGTGGGTTTCATCTTCTCTTTGTCATCCCTATGACAATGTGTCTCTTCGGTCGGATTTTCGTCCTCTTTCTGTCATCTCTATGACAATGTGGTTCTTCGGATAAATAATCGGTGCGGTTCTGGAGTTCACTTTTCTTTCTATGGGTTTCATCTTTTCCTGTCATCCCTATGACAATGCGTTCTCTTCGGTTAGGTTTTCTTCCCGTCAACCCTTTGACGAGGTGTTTCTTGGGTTTCATCTTCTTCCTGTCATCCCTATGACAATGTGTTATCTTCGTCAATTCCTTGACAATGTTGAGTTGTCTTCCCCGCAGATCTGTCTGTTTGGATTTCTCTCATCCCCAGGAAGTTATTATCTTGAAGAAATTTCTTCGCCAGTTCCCTTTATCAGCAGGGATGGCATTTATTTTGCTAGTTCTCTTTATCAGCAGAGATAGCATTATGTTGAAGAATTTCTTCGCCAGCTCCCTTTATCAGCAGGGATGGCGTATTTCGAGATTCCTTTGTCAGTTCTCTTTGTCAGCAGAGATGACATAACCTGGGAGAGTTTGTTTCACTTTATCCCCGGCATACCTAACACTCGTCCGTGTTTATTTCAAGACATTTCAATACATCGTCTGTATTGGTTTCCAACACTCGTACGTGTTGTGATGGTGCAATATTTATTACTCGTCCCCCAGTGGAGTCGTCTCTCCTTGGCACGGATTGCAAATTTCTGGGTTCTTTTTGTATTCAATCACCTTCTACCTTGAATGTCTGAAAGCCGTTGCTATCATCCTTTCAGGTTCAAGTCGATTGAATAGGGGCAGCTGTAGCACCCCAAAATTTGCCCTACCTTTTTCTGGCTTATGTTTCCTTCTCATTTTTGCATCAGTAGGTCATATTCATATTCATATTCATATCATTTGCATTGGGTTCTTAAGACATGGGATCGAAGGGTTTTCTTATTATCAGTATTTTCTTATTCAGAGGTGCGTCAGGTTCTGAGGTATTCTGGTCCAGAGGATTCATCAAAGGCGTTGGGTCAGAGGTTCATTGGTGTGAATCAGGGTTTAATTTCTTCTCAGTTCAAATCATCTTCTTCGAGATTTATCAGCATACCAGGGAGAATTGGAGTTTTTGTTTACAGTTGAGCTGGTGGATAGTTATCGGTTGAGATTCTTCAGTGGATCATGTGAGTGGTCAGATTGTTCAGTGGTAGCTGTGATTATTTTGTCAGAGGCTTGTGGAAAGTTGGTGATTGGTTTTGAATTCAGTTGGTTATCCATTTTCTATCCATAATCCATATCCAAACTCATTGTTTTTAATCCATCAACCATTTTCATTTTTTTATCCACTTTATCCATATTCCATTTCTTCAATAACCAAATATCCATTCTTTTTCTTAATACCCATTCTCAAATCCATTTTAACCATTTTTCATTACTATCCATTTTTCTAAACCAATTTATCCACACTATTTTTTATATCCATTTCATTAACCAATTTCAAATTATATCCAATTTCAAATTATATCCAATTTAGAATCCATGTTGTCCTTTTTTCCATTAACCATTTATCCATATCCATTATGTCATATTTCCAATTCAATTACCCGTTTTCAAAATTTCTTTTTTGTCCACATCCATTTTTATGATTATTTTTATATCCATATCATAAACCAAACCTCCAACTGCTCCTCCATACCAGTACATGATGTACACACCTCAACAAACAAGCCACAATTTACGCACCCCCCGCCAAACCTGTACACAAAAGGCCAAAATATAACACAATTCATTGCCAATTTCCAGCCACAATTCGTATTTGTGCCAACCACAACAATAAACGTCATTAGGTACAAAAACCGTTTCCCACAATTACAAAAAGCAGAATTTCACAGCTCACTCAAAAAAATTTCTCTAGCAGAATTTCATTCCAAATACCATTCTACCCTCTCAAACCACTCCATATAAAAGAGGCTGCTTCAATTTCAATCGGGATCTGGTTCTCTCTCGCTGAATTCTGCATCTGGATCTCTGAATTCTGTATCTGAAAAAAGCACCCAAGCTCCATCATCCTTACATCTATTCTTTCGTTTCCTTTACGCTATTCAAATTATTTCTCTGCAACAACCGAAACTTCATCAATGGTGTCAATGATTCAAACAGCAACATCAACATTCAACAATTACACGAGCAGCAAGAGGTGAATCAAGTAGAAGGAGAAGCGAAGAATCAGAAGTGGGAAGAAGAAGAAAATAGAACGCAAATTGGAAGAGCAAACTCATACCTGAACCATCGTCAATGTCGTCACGCAAATGTGGTAACCTCACTTTGAACCTTGTTTTCACAATGTGATTGTCGTAGCTGTGGTTCCAAACTATGCGTTTGAATTTGTTTTTGGTGGTTGTTTATTGTTCTATGGTATTTCGTTTCTCGTGATTTACGGTTGTGGAATGTTTTCCGTGGCACACTGTGTTTGTAACTTTGAAGAGTGGCACGACCGCAGCCGTCGCGGCGGTGAGTCCACTTTTCTAGTGAGGGATGTTGATGAAGTGTAGTCAGCGTGTTGAAAGGAGTGAGCGACATCGGAGGAGACGATGAGAGTTCCGGCAATAAGGAAACGAGGAAGGTCCGGACGAGGCGAAGTTATTGGAGACGGCGAATCTGAGATGAATGAAGGCTGAGCGGCTGAAGAAGGAGATGTATGAGCATTGAGGCTGAATGGCGAACGACGAAAGTGAGAGATGTTGAGCGATGACGAAGGAAATCGTCGAGGTCGTTGAGGAAGAAGAAACCTCCTCGTGGCGGAGTGTGCCTTTCCGGCGATGTCGTTTGTGAGCGAGGTTGCAGAGGACGGTGGCGGAAGTGGGACGAAGAAGAAGCTATGACGACGGCGGAGAAGGAGACGGAACTAGGCGAAGATGGTTGACGACGCAATTTGAGCATTGACGGAGGACGTTGAGGTTGACGGTGATGAGGTTCTGAGAAGATGAAGCCAAGGTCGAAAAAAAAAAAAGAGAAGTAGATGGCGGCGATGATGGTGTAAAGGCGGAGAGGAGAGCATTGAGAGTGTTTGTGGTTGTGGTGAGCGAAACAGAGAAGGTCAGCGTGAGAGAGAGATTGGAGCTTTAGTTTTAGGGTTGGTTTCTCTTTCAGTGGACCGGATCTGGGCCTTAAGCCCACTCGTTTTTATTCACACCTCTCCTTTCACTTATACACCACTCCTGGCTTTTAATTCAATTTCTTTGGGCCTGAAACCTTAGGCCCATGCGCCTGAATTCCAACTCCCACCTCTAATTTCTGACTGACCCCCTCTTTGTTTATTTGCTTTATTAATTATTTCTATTATTAATTGTTTTGTTTAATTGTTTTGATTTTTGTTTTAACTAATTAATTTAGGCTATTAGAATTAGAATAATATTTTGATTAGATAATTGATTTTGACTAATTAATTTTGAGTATTTAGTTAATTAGATTTTGATTTTAATCTTAGAATTAGATTTTAATTAGAGATTAGAATTTAACTTGAATTAATTTAGGATTAACTTTAGAATTAGGAATTAACTTGAATTAACTTTAGGTTTAATCTTGATTTTTAATTAGCATTTTAATTCTAGCGTGGTTATTTTTTTCTTACCATGATTTTGATTGCTTATTCTGATTAATTTCTGATTAAATACTTAACTTGCCTCTTGCTTGATTTACTCTTTGTGATTGAGTTGTCTTATGTTTACCTGCTGATTACCTCTGTATTCGCATGCTCCCTTAAGGCTCCTAGTCCGACTTAATTTCTGATTAAGCTCGGAGTAGGATAGGCATTAGGCCCTCAATCCAAGCATGATAACATTAGGTAGAATTCCCTCCTAATCCTGACCTTAGGGCCATTTTGCATGATAACTTGTAGGATTCAGTTTCCCCTTTAGACTTTCCGTGAGTCCCGACTCTTTTCTCTCGCACCCGTGCGATCGAGACTGATCTCGTTTTCCCAATTCGTGGTCGTTCCCACGAACTACGACTGCCCTGATTCTTTATTCTCGTCCGAGTAAAGATACGTAGGCACAAGATTGCGTAGATCTTGGCGGGCTACCTTCTCCATTTTTCACCAATTTCCTCTCCTTGTTTCGTGGTCGTTCCCACGAACTACGACTGCCCTGATTCTTTATTCTCGTCCGAGTAAAGATACGTAGGCACAAGATTGCGTAGATCTTGGCGGGCTACCTTCTCCATTTTTCACCAATTTCCTCTCCTTGTTTCGTGGTCGTTCCCACGAACTACGACTGCCCTGATTCTTTATTCTCGTCCGAGTAAAGATACGTAGGCACAAGATTGCGTAGATCTTGGCGGGCTACCTTCTCCTTTTTTTCACCAGTTTCCTCTCCTTGTTTCGTGGTCGTTCCCACGAACTACGTGAGCTCTGATTCCTCTCTCTCGTCCGATTGAGGATATGTAGGCACGAGGATCCCTATCCTTGGCGAGCACTCTTCTCTCGCACCCTTGCGATCGAGACCCTTCTCTCGCACCCTTGCGATTGAGACCCTTCCACTTTTCTTTCACAACCTTTCTTTATCACCTCTTTGTCTCTTTTCGACCCGTAGGTCGAACTACGTTTGCTCTGATTCCTCTCTCTCGTTCGATTGAGGATACGTAGGCACGAGATGCGATATCTCGACGAGCACCCTTCCCCCACAGTTCCCGTCCGAACTACGTTGACTCTGACTTTCCCATTGCACTGAGGGAGTACGTAGGCCTAGGACAACGATACCGTCCTATCGAGTCACTTCCTTTTCTTTTCTTCTTCGTTTCTCCGTTCTTTCCCGTTCCCGTTCCTTCTTCGGTCCAGTAGCAATGGAGTTCCAGATGACGACGCCCTTTGATGCAGACAGTAAGCGTGGATCCCATCGAGTACGATGGACGTGTTGGGTGCTAACACCTTCCCTTCGCGTAACCGACTCCCGTACCCGTTCTCTTAGTCGTGAGACCATGTTCTTTCCCTTCTTTCAGGTTCATGCAGTGTTTCCTTTCCCTCTCTTGGGATAAATACACTTTGCTGGCGACTCTGTGTTCTTTTGCGCCACTATCGCGTTTGTACCGTTGGATGCGAATCTTTCGGGAGCGACAAGGTCTTGAATGAATCTCAAATAAACGATGCCACAACATAAAAAGAGCTTCTTGCGATAGTGTATGCATTGGAGAAATTTCGGTCATACCTGATTGGGTCTAAGGTTGTAGCTTACACGGACCATGCGAGGATTAAGTAATTGCTTACCAAGTCAGATTCAAAGCAAAGGCTAATTCGATGGGTCCTTTTGTTGCAAGAGTTTGATCTAGAAATTCGTGACAAAAAGGGATCTGAGAATTTGGTGGCGGATCACTTATTCCGTCTTGTTAATATTGAGGTGACCAAGAATGAAAGAGAGGTCAAGGAAGAATTTCCTGATGAAAAGTTATTTATGGTGCAAGTTAGACCTTGGTTTTCCGACATGGCAAATCAGAAAGCCACAGGATTAATACCAGAAGGTCTAACTCGTAACCAGAAAAAGAAATTTTTATCTGACGCCAAGTACTTTGTGTGGCATGAACCGTATTTGTTTAAGCTTGGTGTCGATAATATTTTGAGAAGGTGTGTTTCAAAAGAAGAGGCTAATAATATCCTTTAGCATTGTCACAACTCTCCTTATGGAGGGCATTTAATTATTTGAGAACAGCAACAAAAGTCATTCAATTGGGCTTTTATTGGCCTTCTTTGTTCAAAGATGCGCATGAGCATACACAAAGTTGTGACAAGTGCCAAATGAGTGGTGGAATTTCAAAACAGAGTGAAATGTCGTTGCAAAACATGCTAGAGGATGAGGTTTTTGATTGTTGGGGCATAGCCTTTTTCAGCTCATTTCCATCATCTTTTTCCAATGAATACATTTTGGTCACAGTGGGCTATGTGTCCTAGTGGGTAGAAGCGATAGCATGTGCGAAAGCGGATGGAAAAACTGTGATAAATTTTTTGAAGAAAAACATTTTTTTTTCAATTTGGTACTCCGAGAGTGTTGATAAGTGACAGAGGATCCCACTTTTGCAACACTCAACAAGAAAAAGCGTTGGAGCAGTACGGTGTAAAGCACAAAATTGCAACACCATAAACGAAGGTATCAAATCGAGAAATTAGAAAGATTCTTGAGAAAATGGTGTCGGCTTCTAGAATATAATGGTCAAATAAGCTCGATGATGCTTTGTGGGCCTATCAGACAATAAAGCTACGATTGGTCTCACACCTTTCAAAATGGTCTATGGTAAAAACTGTCATTTACCGGTAGAGTTGGAACATAAGGATTTTTGGGCCTTAAATTTTTTTAGTTTTGATCCAACTTTAAGCGGTGAAAAAAAGAAGGTATAACTGCATGAAATGGAAGAATTGTGCCTTCAAGCGTATGACTCCAACAAGCTGTACAAGGATAGAGTGAAAAGTTACCATGACAAGAAGATTGTGAACAAAGAATTTAAGGAAGGGCAACCGGTCTTACTGTTTAATTCGAGATTGAAACTGTTTCCTGGTAAGTTGAAATCCAAATGGTCCGGTCCGTTCCGAATTAAGGAGATCAAACACTATGGGGCAATTATTATTGAAGGCACCCTGTCAAATGAGAGTTGGACTATTAATGATCAGAGCCTGAAGGTTTATCTTGGTGGAGATTTCGAGCGGAATATAGCCACAATGCCTTTTTGCGATCCGTGAGGTCGCATTGGACTGTCGAGCTCAAACGACGATAAATAAAGCGCTTGTTGGGAGACACCACAACATTGTAAGTATTTATTATTTTTTTGGATTGTTTAAAATTTAATCAGGTAACAAAAAGTCGAGAGAACGCCATCTGAAACCAATCTTGAGTGGCTAAGTTTCATTGAGCGCGCTGTGAGGCCGCTTAGCGCAGTCACGTGAACTTGCCCACTCAAGTGTGGGCCTGAGTTGGAAAACAAGTGGGGCTGTTGTATGGTCAGAAAGTTTAAAATACGAAGAGTGTGAGAACAAGAGTTGGTTCTGCATTAATACCTCTGAGTTTTGATGATATCAAACAAGTATGTTTGTATGAACAATTTTATAAGTCTAATGTTTGTTATTTGTGAGAATCTAACAAACAGGTTCTGCTTCCGTTAAATGGCGTGAATATGTTGTTAAAAGAAAATACTTCGCCTGCGTGTTACACTTGATGTGCTATATAATAGAAATTACTTCAGGAGAATCTGAAGATTGCAAGACTCTGATATAATATGTAAAGAGAACAAGTTATGAAGTTCTGAAGATTGAGGTTCTGATGAACGAAGTTCAGTTCTGAAGACTTATGCTCTTTAGATAAAGGTTCTGAAGACCCAACTAAAGTCCCTACTCATGCTTCAACTAAATACCATCAGAAGCCTCTGAAGATATGAAGACAACATTCTAAGCGAACAAGGTTCCAAAGATCAAGTGCTGAAGACTCCGAAGGCGCAGCTCTGAGGACTCCAAGACTTAAAAATCTTAAGAACCAAGCTACGTTTTCCTTCTTACTCATGCTCGCAGAAGCCTCTGAAATTAAGAAGATTAAAAGACTAAGCAACAGAGTACAACTGTACAACGATACAAACGAAGATATCTTAGAAACAGTGTAACCAATACTAATGAAGATATCTTGACAATACAGGACACAAAAGTATTATCTGTCCTCACGTCTCTATCAAGCCACCATCAGTCTAAATAGCTATGATTACTTTTCAATGGATATATTTTAGTCGGCTATATAAAGACTTGAAGACTTGAAGAAAGATACACGAAAGCTCACTGAAAAATTACTCTCTAACTAATATCTTTCTTAAGTCATTTAGATACAAAACTTGTTTACATTTCAGCTTATATTAGAAGGACTATTCTGTAAATGATATTCATTCAAACTTAGGTTTGTATTCCTTAAGAAATACCTGTAAGGTTGGATTTCTTGAGAAGTCTAAGACGTGTTGTCTTAGAGGATTGTTCCTTGAGAAAGACCGGTAAGGTTAGATTTCTTGAGAAGTCTAAAACTTGAGAGTTTTAGAGGTTGTTGTTAGTCACCAGCAGTTTGGCTTGTGCATTGTATTAATCTGATTGATTAGTGGATTAAGACCTCGATTGAGAGAGGCAAAATCACATTGGCGGGTGGACTAGATTAACTTGAGGAATTCTCAAGTGAACTAGTATAAACATACTGTGTTATATCATTCTAAGCTTCTTACTCATAAAGTAGAAAGTTGTTAAAAAGAGGTTAGTATAAAGAAACGATTTTATTTCGAAAATCCAATTCAAACCCCCTTTCTTGTATTTTTTACACCTTCAATTGGCATCAGAGCTCCGGTTCTGAGGTGATAAAAAGGTTGAATTTTTATCAAACACTTAACAGTGTTCAGTACCGATTCAAGTGTGAAAAACAATGGTTGCACCTGAACCAAATGTTACTGCTAATGAAAGAGATTCTTATAGTGCAAAACCTCCTATCTTTGATGGGGAAAAATTTGACTATTGGAAAGATAGAATTGAAAGTTATTTTCTGGCTTTTGACTTAGATCGGGATCTGGTAGTTGATGGCTACAGTTACCCTGTAGATTCTGAAGGCAAAAAGATTGTCAGAAGTGCATTAACAGATGCTCAAAAGAAGACTTACAAGAATCATCACAAAGCAAGAACGATTATGTTAAATGCAATTTCATATACGGAATATGAAAAGATCACAAACAAAGAAACTGTAAAGTCTATTTTTGACTCTCTCCGAATGACTCGTGAAGGCAACGCTCAAGTCAAAGAGACAAAGGCTCTTGCACTAGTCCAGAAATATGAAGTCTTCAGAATGGAAGATGATGAATCTGTGGAAACTATGTTTTCAAGATTCCAGATGCTTATTGCAGGACTCAGAGTTCTGAACAAAGGTTATTCTACTATTGATCATGTCAAGAAGATTATCAGAAGTCTGCCTGACAAATGGAGACCAATGGTAACAACCTTGAAACTAGAAAAGGATTTGAACAACATAAGTCTTGAGGAACTAATTAGTTCTTTAAGAAGTCATGAAATAAAACTTCAAGAAGATGAACCTTAGAAGAAAAGTAAATCTATTGCTCTAAAGGCTAAGTATGAAAAGAAAAAGGCTTATCAAGCAGAGGAAGAATCTGAAGAATCTGAAGAAGATTCAGACGAAGATGAACTATCTCTCATATCAAAGAAGATAAGCCAACTATGGAAATACAGAAGGAATAAGTTCAGAGGACCAAGAAGAAGATCTGAGTATATACATGGTCAAAATAAAGCTTATGGAAGAGAAGTTACATGTTTTGAATGCAAGGAGCCTGGACATATCAAGAATGATTATCCAAAGTTCAAGAAAGATGGAAAACCTAGAAAAGCTAAAAAGGGTCTTATGGCAACTTGGGATGATTCAGAATCAGAGGAAGATTCCGATGGAGAACATGCCAATGTGGAATTCATGTCTAAGACCAGTACGAACGAAGTTCTATCAGAAGAAGAACTATCAGACTCTGATGACGACAGAGAGGTACTTTCTTCCTTATCTTGTTTTGAACTTGAAATAGGATTATCTGAACTTAAGGAAAGGTATCAACTTCTTCTAAGAAAACACAAAACTCTGAAAAAGACTTTTATGGTTCCTTCCGAGGACCTTACTAAGAACAAGCAAACTATTTCTGAATTAAACAAAAAATTATTTTTCTTAGAAAAATCAAATGCTGTTTTAAAAAATAAAGTATCTAAGTTAGAAGAAGAGATCACGTCTGATTTAACCGTCACTAATGAAGTGGTCAGAGATGATAGAGCTTTTCAGCACTTCCTTGCTAAAAGCATAGATATAAGTAAAATGGCTTCAATGATCTATCGAGTTAGTAGAAATGGAAGTAGAGGTCTGGGATATTCAAGACCATGACAACCATATGATGAAACCAAGAATATCAAACTAATACCTCTATCTAAACAGTTTGTGCGTGCTGACACTAAACTGAAATGTCCAGAACCAGAAGGTTCTAAGTCTGTTATATCACAAATACAGACACGGAAGAAAACTTCCAAACTCAAATATTATGCACAAATACCACACTATTATCCTGTTGCACGAAAATCCAAAGGTGTCAGAACCTCTGGAAAGACTAATGTGAAAGGACCCACAAAATGGGTACCTAAGAATAAGATAATTTATGTTGCAGATATCATTAATGGTGCCATTGAAACACCAGTCATGGTACCTGGACAGTGGATGCTCGCGACACATGACAGGAGAAAGGCATATGTTCCAAGATCTGAAACTTAAGCCTGGAGGCGTCGTCGATTTTGGAGGAAACCAGAAGGGAAGAATCATTGGCTCCGGAACTATTGGTAATGGTAAACTTCCTCTATAAATAATGTTCTTTTAGTTGAAGGTCAAATGCATAATTTGTTGTCAATTAGCCAACTTAGTGACAATGGTTATGACGTTATTTTCAATCAAACGTCTTGTAAGGCTGTTAGTCAGAAGGATGGATCTGTTATGTTCAATGGTAAAAGGAAGAACAATACTTACAAAATTAAATTATCAGATTTAAAACATCAAAATGTAAAGTGTCTTTTGTCTGTCAATGAAGAGCAATGGGTCTGGCACAGAGGTCTGGGTCATATTAGCTTGAGAAGAATCTCACAGCTGAACAAGCTAGGACTTGTCAGAGGTTTGCCAAATCTGAAGTACTCTTCAGATGCTCTTGGTGAAGCATGTCAGAAAGGCAAGTTTTCAAAAACTTCTTTTAAAGCAAAGAATATTGTTTCTACCTCTAGACCATTGGAACTTCTTCACATTGATCTATTTGGACCAGTGAAAACTGCTTCTATCAATGGTAAGAAATATGGACTGGTCATCGTTGATGATTATAGTCATTGGACATGGGTAAAATTCTTAAGACACAAGGATGAGTCACATTCTGTGTTTGCTTCTTTCTACACCCAAGTGCAAAACGAAAAGAATTGCAAAATCGTCAAGGTCAGAAGTGATCATGGTGGAGAATTTGAAAACAAAGATTTTGAAAAACTTTTTGATTCGCATGGGATATCTCATGATTTTTCTTGCCCTAGAACTCCACAACAAAATGGAGTTGTAGAAAGAAAGAACAGAACTTTATAAGAAATGGCTCGCACCATGATCCAAGAAACTGACATGGCTAAGCACTTTTGGGCAGAGGCAGTTAACACAACATGTTATATTCAAAATAGAATCTCCATAAGACCTATTTTGAGTAAAACTCCATATGAATTATGAAAGAATAAAATTCCCAACATTTCTTATTTTCACCCTTTTGGATGTATCTGTTTTATGTTAAACACTAAAGAGAATCTTGGCAAGTTTGATTCCAAAGCACAGAAGTGTCTGTTGTTAGGATACTCTGAACACTCAAGAGGCTATAGAGTTTATAACACAGAATCACAGATTGTGGAAGAATCAATTCATGTTAGATTTGATGATAAGCTTGACCCTAAAAAGTCAAAGCTAGTTGAAAAGTTTGCAGATTTGGAAATCAGCTTTTCAGAACCTAAAGAAAAGACAGAAGAAGTTAAAATTCCAGAAGTTCCTACTTTCGATATCATTGATGTATCGTCTGATACTCCACAACAAAAGAAGAGGAGAATATCAACTTCACACCCTGAAGAACTTATTATAGGTAGCAAGGACGCTCCCATCAGAACCAGATCAGCCTTTAAACCCTTTGAAGAAACGCTTTTGGGTTTGGTGTCATTGATTGAGCCAACGACAGTTGATGAAGCTCTTATGGACAAGGACTGGGTTCTGGCAATGGAAGAAGAACTTAATCAGTTCTCAATGAACGATGTATGGGATCTAGTCCCAAAACCTAAAGATGTCCATGTAATTGGGACTAAATGGGTATTCAGAAACAAACTCAATGAAAAGGGAGAAGTCGTCAGAAACAAGGCACGACTTGTTGCACAAGGTTACAGTCAACAAGAAGGGATATATTACAATGAAACCTTTGCTTTAATCACCAGACTAGAAGCTATACGACTGTTAATTTCCTTTTCAGTAAATCATAACATCATCTTATATCAAATGGATGTTAAGAGTGCATTTTTGAATGGTTATATATCAAGAGAAGTGTATGTCAAACAACCTCCTGCATTTGAGAATTCAGAAAAATTAGATTTCGTTTTTAAACTCAAAAAATCTCTCTATGGTCTGAAGCAAGCTCCCAGAGCTTGGTACGACAAATTGAGCAATTTTCTCTTAGAAAATAACTTCGCCAGAGGCAAGGTTGACACCACTCTCTTCTGTAAATCGTACAAAAATGATATACTCATAGTTCAGATTTATGTTGATGATATTATTTTTGGTTCTGATAATCCCTTTCTATGCGAGGAGTTTTCAAAGTTGATGCAAGCAAAATTCGAAATGAGCCTGATGGGTGAATTAGAGTTCTTCCTGGGAATTCAAATCGATCAGAAACCAGAGGTTACTTACATTCATCAAAGCAAGTACACTAAAGAACTTCTAAAGAAATTCAACATGATTGATTGTAAAATAGCAAAGACTCCAATGCACCCCACACGCGTCATGGAGAAAGAAGAAGTAAGTGGTAAAGTTTGTCAGAAGACCTATCGTGGTATGATAGGCTCTCTTTTGTATTTAACTGCTTCTAGACCCGATATTTTATTCAACGTTCATCTGTGTGCTAGATTTCAATCAGATCCTAGAGAATCTCATTTAACTGCTGTTAAAAGAATTCTAAGGTATCTGAAAGGAACTACTAACCTTGGCTTGATGTATGAGAAAACATCAGAGTACACTCTATCTGGTTACTGTGATACAGACTATGCTGGAGACAGATTGGAAAGAAAAAGCACATCTGGAAACTGTCAGTTTCTAGGGAAGAATCTGATCTCATGGTCAAGCAAGAGGCAATCTACAATTGCTCTCTCTACAGCTGAAGCAGAGTACATTTCCGCTTCTCTATGCAGTACGCAGATACTCTGGATGAAAAATCAGCTACAAGATTATCAGATACATGAGAGTAACATCCATATCTATTGTGATAATACTGCTGCTATCTGTTTAAGTAAAAATCCAATCTTGCATTCTAGGGCTAAGCACATAGAAATTAAACATCACTTTATTAGAGACTATGTTTAGAAGGGAACTCTATGTTTAAAATTCATCGATACGGACCATCAATGGGCTGATATTTTTATAAAACCCTTGGCTAAAGATAGATTTCAATTTATTCTGAAGCATCTGAAAATGGATTTTTGTCCTGAGTAAGATCGTATCAGAATCAGATATGTTTAGTTAGAGTCTGAAGAAATTAGATTTTTTTTTCTCAGATACACTTGTTTAATCTCAGTTATCAGAAGCTGCTTCGGTCAGAAATCTCTCTGATCTGATGGAAACTCTTGAGTTGTCCAGATTCTGAGAATATCAAAACGTGTCACTTGAATTAGAAGATGATTAACGCGTGTAAACTCGGTTATATCCAAATCATTACATCTATTTTAAAGTTCACACTGAACAGTAATCTTTCTTGGAATTGATTTAAAATCATAATTGCGTTCATTCTTTAACTCCCAATACATTATTTTAACTTTTCAAAATTCAAAAACACTTTATAAATCTACTCACACTACCTCACATTCACTTCCACACTTTAAGAAACCCTAAAACCCCCAAATCGCTTCTCTATTTCTCTCAACTGCTCATCTATTGCTCTCATCTCGATCAATCAAAAACTTCATCATGATGAATCAAATTCAACAAGAAACCATCAAATTCTCCGAAGAAATGGAAGCATCTTTGAATCCATCGAAAGGGTTATCATCTTCATCAGTTGTGCCTACTACCACCTCCACAACCACTGCAACTGTTGCGTCGACTTCATCGTCTCCTCCTGAGATTGATGAAAACCATATTACTCAAAGAAATACAGCAGTTACGTGTGTACGTCCTGCTAACAATTTAACTGTTCTCAAGGAACTGCATGTGGATTTCCAGAATTTTGCAAACAATGGGCTTGATCTTTCTGCCGAACTCGAATGTCAAGGATGGAATAACTACTTTGAAAGGCATAAAGGTCCTATCTACAAATCCCTTGTAAAAGACTTCTGGAGACTGGCCGATACTGACGATCTTCATGTTGTCTCTTTTGTTATGGAAAAGAGGATTATCATTACTGAAAATTCAATTTTAGATCTTCTAGGAATGAAGTTCTTGGAAGGGAAATGAGTCTATGGAAAGCTCGAGAAATCTGACATTGCCATCAGCAAAGAAATCTTTACGAACTATCAATCTAAGAAAACAGATTATAAAAGTGTAGACTTGCATGATAAACTGAGAATGTGGCATAAGATCATTCTTGGTTGTATCAACCCAAGACCCCTGAAGAGTTCTGCAGACTACTTCAATACTACTCAAAGGAACATGTTGTACTGTTTGCATAAAAAGAAGAAAATGAATTTGCCCTTCATCTTGTTTTCCTATCTAAGAGACAAAGTGCGCAAGTCCAGAACAACGGCTTCACCTACAAAGAAGATTCCAACCTACATTCCTTTCGGGAGATTGCTCTCTGACATTTTTGTTGAAAGTGGACTAGTGGATTATCTGATTAAAGAAGCCAGATATACAGAATATTTGGATCCAAGCATTGGAGAGTCTTTAAATGCCACTACCCTGAAAAATATGAAAATAATCAAAGATGTTCAACTTAAAACTATGGTTATCCCTCATGAAAGTGTGATACAAAGCAGAATTCAGGTGAAAGATTATCCCTCTTTTCACAGCTGTGAAAACAAGGAAGTTATTGCAGCACTTATTGCTATAATGGAAAAAGAAGGACAAGACGTGTCTAAGGTCTGAATTGAAGAAGTTGAGCCCAGTAGAGGAAAAAGGAAGCTAATCGAAGAGGATTCTGAACCCAAGAAAAAGAAGAAGGCTAACAAGTCAGGAACCTCCAAGACTTCTGCTCAAGATTTTCACTCTGAAAGAACTAGTAAGTTTGCCATCACTTCTTCTGTTTCAATAGTTCACGCTGAACCTGTTACTGTTTCATCATCGTCTCAACAAACTACCTTCATTCCCACCTCAAATCCACAAGTCAGCTTCAAGTCACCATCGTTTTCAATTCCACCACCAACAACCTCTATTCCTGTATTTGAAACAACTACTATTCCACAAATTTCCTTTCCATCAATCAGTACACTTATCCAATCCAAAGCCATTCCTACATACACTTCATCAACAACCACCCCACTCATCCAACGAGATATACTTGTCTCACCAATGTCCTACGCTTTTCATCAGAAAACCATTGTTGAATCCTCAATCCAACACTCTGATCCTCCTGAACCAGCATCTGAAGAAATGAGAGTTAAACCCCTTGAGATTGCCACTTTTGAATCTCCTTCAGAATTAGAAACTTTTGAGCTCTCTTCTCATACTACTGAAACCAATTCATCTCAACCAAATCTTAACCCACTCAACCTGAAATTGCTTCATCTGATGAACCCAACCTTTCTGAAACAAGTTCTGCTGAATCCAACCTGGCCTTGATCATCTATGAAAGATCCCCTCCAAAAACCATTGATGAATGTATTAGCAAATTTCACGAAAAGGCGTTGGAGAAAGTAGCAAAACTACTAGCAGAGGCTAGGACAAGTGTCAAGCTTGTGGAGCTTGTAAATTCTTGGGACGCATTTCAGAAGTGGTTAGACTCTGAATTTGTAAGGATGTCTAGGTTCTCTGAAGCTGCTAAAGCTGTTGGAGTTGAACTGGTAAAAGCAAATGAAGAGGCTAAGGAAAGGATAAGAAAATTCAATATTCTAGTGACTAAGCAAAGAGAGGCTGAAGCAAAAGCCGCTGAAGAAGCAAGACTTCTTGCAGAAGAAGAAGCAAGGTTGACAAAAGAAGCTGAAGCTATAGAAAAATCTAAGCAAGACGCCTTAGTTGTTTCCTCACCTGAACTTGATGTGGTGCATTTGGAAAACGCAATTAAAGAAATTAGAGGAGAACAACAGATTTCAGAGAAAATTTTGCAGAACAGAAGGTTGTCAATGCAAATGTTCAGAACTTGCTTCAAAAGATTTTGGAAAAAATGTCCTCTGGAAGCACCTAACTTTTTCCTTGTTTCATTTTGGTTCTATGATTCTAGGATTTAGGACTTAGTTTTTCACCCTTTGTTCACAAAACTTTTTTTTGATTATGACAAAAAGGGGGGAGAAGTAATGAATGCGAAATTTTGGTTTTATAGTCAATCTCTGAATAACAAGTTGTTTATAGTCTAACCAGTAAAGTGTTATTTCTATTAGATGCTTTTCTTTGTCCTTCTTTTCAGGAGTTATGATCTGATTAAGCATCATAAAGAAATCAAGTTCTTGAGTTTTGATAAAAACAAGGCTCTGAGATGACGACCTAAGTTCGTGTCAAACTCTGAAGGATCAAGTTTCTAATTGAATCAAGACTATGAAGATTTCAGAATCTGACCTTTTGGAATTAGGGGGAGTCCATCTCAAAAAATTCACAAGTCAGGATATTTAATCTTCACCCAGTCAGGATATTTCTTAACCTACTTATTTCGATTACCCTTGTGTTATGTACAAAATTGTGTCATCAAAATACATAGTTTTGTCATCATCAAAAAGGGGGAGATTGTGAGAACAAGAGTTGGTTCTGCATTAATACCTCTGAGTTTTGATGATATCAAACAAGTATGTTTGTATGAACAATTTTATAAGTCTAATGTTTATTATTTGTGAGAATCTAACAAACAGGTTCTGCTTCCATTAAATGGCGTGAATATGTTGTTAAAAGAAAATACTTCGCCTGCGTGTTACACTTAATGTGCTATATAACAGAAATTACTTCAGGAGAATCTGAAGATTGCAAGACTCTGATATAATATGTAAAGAGAACAAGTTCTGAAGTTCTGAAGACTGAGGTTCTGATGAACGAAGTTCAGTTCTGAAGACTTATGCTCTTTAGATAAAGGTTCTGAAGACCCAACTATAGTCTCTACTCATGCTTCAACTAAATACCATCAGAAGCCTCTGAAGATATGAAGACAACATTCTAAGCGAACAAGGTTCCAAAGATCAAGTGCTGAAGACTCCAAAGGCACAACTCTGAGGACTCCAAGACTTGAAGATCTTAAGAACCAAGCTACGTTTTCCTTCTTACTCATGCTCGCAGAAGCCTCTGAAATTAAGAAGATTAAAAGACTAAGCAACATAGTACAACTGTACAACGGTACAAACGAATATATCTTGGAAACAGTGCAACCAATACTAATGAAGATATCTTGACAAGACAGGACACAAAAGTATTATCTGTCCTCACATCTCTATCAAGCCGCCATCAGTCTAAATAGCTATGATTACTTTTCAACAGATATATTTTACTCGGCTATATAAAGACTTGAAGACTTGAAGAAAGATACACGAAAGCTCACTGAAAAATTACTCTCTAACTAATATCTTTCTTAAGTCATTTAGATACAAAACTTGTTTACATTTCAGCTTATATTAGAAACACTATTCTGTAAATGATATTCATTCAAACTTAGGTTTGTATTCCTTAAGAAAGACCTGTAAGGTTGGATTTCTTGAGAAGTCTAAGACGTGTTGTCTTAGAGGATTGTTCCTTGAGAAAGACCGGTAAGGTTGGATTTCTTGAGAAGTCTAGAACTTGAGAGTTTTAGAGGTTGTTGTTAGTCACTAGCAGTTTGGCTTATGCATTGTATTAATCTGATTGATTAGTGGATTAAGACCTCGATTGAGAGAGGCAAAATCACCTTGGCAGGTGGACTAGATTAACTTGAGAAATTCTCAAGTGAACTAGTATAAACATACTGTGTTATATCATTCTAAGCTTCTTACTCATAAAGTAGAAAGTTGTTAAAAAGAGGTTAGTATAAAGAAACGATTTTATTTTTAAAAACCAATTCAAACCCCCTATTTCTTGTATTTTTCAAACCTTCAAAGAGTTCTCATAACTCCTCACTTTCCCACTCAGCTCAGGGTCTATTTGCATTCAAGCTCCTCTCTCTCTCTCAAGTTCTCTCTTGCTCTTCAAGTGCTTTCTCTTTTTTCTCATATCATCTCCTATTTCCAAGTTTGCACATGTTCTCTATTTTCATTAATGAAGAATGCATGCTATTAGGGTTTTGGGTTAGATTAAGTTGAAATTGATTGTTAGGGTTTGATTGAGGTGATTCTGAATTTTTTTGATAAAATGTTAGGGTTGTGTTAAAATGTGGATTTGTATGCTGAGAACTTTTTGTTTATGTGCTAGTTTGTGAATGCATGTTGATAGGTTTAGCATTGGGTGTTTATTTTCTGATTGATTAAGAGATTAATTGTGGTGTCAGAGGAGATATGAACACCACCGTGCAGATTTTGATGATCCTTGTCTTTCACAACATAAGGCTAATGAGTCATACCTCCTCCATCCCAACTGACATTGCTTGTATGTTGTACTATATTATGGAGGAGAGGCAGGTAAACATGGCTAGAATTATATCTGATGAGATCCGTGCCACTGCTGCTAGTGGACACCGCTTAGGTTCCAAGGTCCCTGCTATCACAACTACGAAACGCGCAAACAACAATGCACAAGTCACCACAATTTTACCAAAACCATGGTGATGATGGTGGTAGCGAGCGTATGGTGGTAGCAAGCTTATACTATGATGAAATTTCATATGGTTTTTGAAGCAATGAAGAAAAATATAAGAAGTATGAAGTTATTGTATAAACTTCATCCACTTTATATTTCTTCTTCATTGCTTCAAAAACTAGATGAACTTGATATATATCTTGATTTGCTATAGTTCCACAATTATTTTCAATAAGAGGTGCGTTATTGACTCAATGTATGTTGATTTTTTTCACTACTACAAAACGCAAAAACAACAACGCCAGGCTTACAATGGATTTGTATCCCACTGTTGGTTGTGGAATAACGGCAAGCAGCAAAAATATTTATTTTTGGAAGAATTCCCTTCGGGATTTATGTCGTGTCCACAGAGATCGGTTCGAGGGAAAGAATGTCGTTTGACAGTCTCTCGCGTTTATGAGTTTGGGTTTAAAATGGGTTTAAAGGAAATGCAGAAAAGTAAACATTAAAACAAAAAGAATTCATTTATCAGAGAGACGAACTTATCCGACATGCATATAATCGACTCCTCACAAACTTAAACTTACCGACCAGTTATACTCTACCTACAATACTCCTCAATATCACCCAACATCGCTCACAATAAAGGTTATGTCTAACACAAAGTTGAGAGAACAACTGTGTTACCATCGTCGACACTCTCGCACCCGACTCAAGACACAGAGGCATTAAGCTTCGACGCCTATTGAAGATTGTTAGCTCTAAATCTATCTTTAGAGTCTAGAAACTAACAGATAATCATCCCTAATCAAAGTTTGCGAGGGTTATCTCTAACGCAACTCAAACTCCGGGCATAAAGCAAAAATCAGAGACAATCACCAATAGAGATTTGTAAAGAAAATTTCATACAACGCCATGGCCGACAAATATACATAAGTTCAAAGTAAATACATATACAAAACCCAACATAGAAGAAAAACCCAAAAAAGAAAAGAAATGAACCAAACATCTCGCAGTTTGTCAGAGCCGATCGACGATTAACCCACCCCGGTTCATCCGTATGCAAGCTTCCATGTTGTTTTCTAAGCTAATCTACTGAAAAATGAAGTTGATGGAGTTGGGAGCAAAAATCCCCAAAACCATACCTAAAAAATGACTGAAAATGTCTTAAATACAATTACAAAATTCGTACATTCGCTAAGCGGACGTTTTACTCGCAAAAGCAAGCCTCAAAATATGGCACTTAAGTGCTCTGAAATGCTAAGCCGCCTCTGCAAAATTCCAGAAGTTCGCAGTGCGAACGATTTATTCGCAAAGCGAATACTCGGTACACAGTTCGCAAAGCGAACTTTGGTCTCTTTCTCCCCTTTCCAATTCTGGGAGCCTTCGCTGGGAACTCGCCAGGCATTCGCAAAGCGAACATTTGCTGGCACACTCGCAAAGCAAACATGACAGCAAACCAGACCTTAATTTGACCACAACTGGTGAACCGTAACTCTGATTTACGCACGATCGGAAGCGCTGAAAAGCTTATTCAACGCTCTAAATGAATATGGCAAGATATCCTTGTTTGAATACCTACAAAAATGAGAGAAAATCAATTAAACTCAATGATATTTACACGATACGTAATATATACACTAAAATGTAAAGTGAACGTATTTACAAACAAAATGGTGTTTATTCGAACGATATTAACAAAAAGTATCGATAAGTGCAACAAAACTTATATACAAAAATAGTTACATTTTGTACTTATCAAACTCTCCCCAACTTAAACTTGTTTATCCGCAAACAAGAATCAAGCAAACTTAAAAACACAAAAGCAACAACCAAAGAATCACGAATCAACAGGTTTTGAAAAACGGAAACAAATGTATGGTTCAATTGAAAAACGGTACACACAAAGTAAATACTTACCGCTAAACTACGACGACAACATAGTCACGAAACAAATGCAAAATACAAAAATCATGCCAAACATCCTAAAACAACACAAGTTCAAATGTGAATCACACCTAGCAAAAACAATCATGGGTAGATGAAAAACACAAAATGAGGTACTTATCACTCACACAACAATCATGCAAATAATAGACTAAATTATGCAACCATCCAAAAATTCACATTGAACATACAAAAGCAAGAATCATAAGGGCTTTCAAGGTTGTAGCGTGGTCGGGTAAACAAACAAAGGGCAATTCCTAAAGGTAATTGAAACAAAAACTTGCCTAAAACTAAGGGAGTGATCAACTCACAAAGACTCAAACACAAAATTCCAATCAACTTCTTCCAAAATCCTAAGTGTTACACAAAACACAATACTTATTTAGCACGATTATTTGATCTCTTTTTGTTTCCTTTCTCAAGGATTTTCTTATTCTTTCTTTTTTTTTTCTTTTCTTTTTTTTTTCCTTCATATTTTTCTCTTTTTTGTCTTTTTCTTTTTCAACCTCATAGAAACCAACCAATGAGTAAACAATCATTCTCTCCCCAACTTGAATTCAACCACATCATCATGTGAATACTCCCTACTTTCTAAGGCAAGGTAAAAATTCATACAACAACACAAAGTTGAGGGTTTAAGAACAAATAATCAATCAAAATCCATACAAAAAGTAAATTTGACACTCATAGACAAGCATCAAACTCAAACAACATGGATAATTACCAAAGGCTCAATGGAGTTACAAATGATCACACACTCAGAAGGTGAATTGACTATTCGGCTAGGTAGTTGTGCTCAAAATGAAACAAAATGCCTTGATCCTTTTCATGCTTTCATATAATCAACACAAACAAAAGATTAAGTATAATAAAATCCAGTTAGAACAAGAATGTTGGTACTCCGCGCATATATGAACAATGGAATGCTACCTCACAAAAAGGGTTGGAACTAAAGTGATTCACAACAAGAACAAGTATACAAAAGAATGAATGGCATAGAAGTTTGTAAAAAGCCTAAGTATCATGAATATGCTAAAGTCAAGAAAGCGATAAACACATACCTTGGACGTGTACCAAACTTTAAACACTATCATTACCACGCATTCGCAAGTTGAAACGATAAAAAATGGAACATCACCTTAAATTTCCTCAAGCTACTCAAAACAAGCTCAAAGACAAACAGACAAACTATTAATATAAATAAACTAAAAGACCGGGTGAAATTTCATTAAACAAGTTGTAAAGTGAAGATTTGAGAATTTCACGAAAAATACGAGTACAACTTGTTTAATGAAAATTCACCACACTACCTAAGCTAGAATGAAAAAGTAATAACGAAACAAAAAATAATAAAACATGCTTGTTTTATGTCGTAAGCTCGACGCCTTTACTATGCTTAGCTAGCAACTTCCTTCCTTCATGCCATGGTGATACCTCATCGCGCAAACCAAAAGCAAGTGTCCTTACCAAACACTTAAACAAACGTTAATCTATAAGTATCAGTATAACAAGTGAAAATATACAATATATACAATATCTACAAAACTCAAGAACAAAGAAACTATCGCAATGCGATTCAATATCAAAACCAATCCCCGGCAACGACGTCATTTTGTTGGTTGCGGAATAGCGGCAAGCAGCAAAAATATTTATTTTCGGAAGAATTCCCTTCGGGATTCATGTCGTGTCCACAGAGATCGGTTAGAGGGAAAGAATGTCGTTCGACAGTCTCTCGCGTTTATGAGTTTGGGTTTAAAATGGGTTTAAAGGAAATGCAGAAAAGTAAACATTAAAACAAAAAGAATTCATTAATCAGAGAGACGAACTTATCCGACATGCACATAATCGACTCCTCACAAACTTAAACTTACCGACCAGTTATACTCTACCTACAATACTCCTCAATATCACCCAGCATCGCTCACAACAAAGATTATGTATAACGCAAAGTTGAGAGAACAACCGTGTTACCATCGTCGACACTCTCGCACCCGACTCAAGACACAGAGGCATTAAGCTTCGATGCCTATTGAAGATTGTTAGCTCTAAATCTATCTCTAGAGTCCAGAAACTAACAGATAATCATCCCTAATCAAAGTTTGCGAGGGTTATCTCTAACGCAACTCAAACTCCGCGCATAAAGCAAAATTCAGAGACAATCACCAATAGAGATTTGTAAAGCAAATTTCATACAACGCCATGGGCGACAAATATACATAATTTCAAAGTAAATACATATACAACAACCCAATGTAGAACAAAAACCCAAAGAAGAAAAGAAATGAACCAAACATCTTGCGGTTTGTCAGAGCCGATCAACAATTAATCCACCCCAGTTCATCCGTATGCAAGCTTCCATGTTGTTTTCTAAGCTAATCTACTGAAAAATGAAGTTGATGGAGTTGGGAGCAAAAATCCCCAAAACCATACCTAAAAAATGACTGAAAATGTCTTAAATACAATTGCAAAATTCGTGCATTCGCAAAGCGAACGTTTTACTCGCAAAGCGAGCCTAAAAAAATGGCACTTAAGGGCCTCTGAAATGCTAAACCGCCTCTGCAAAATTCCAGAAGTTCGCAGTGCAAACGATTTATTCACAAAGCGAATGCTCGCTGCAAAGTTTGCAAAGCGAACTTTGCTCTCTTTCTTCCCTGTCCAATTCTAGGAGCCTTCGCTGGGAACTCGCCAGGCATTCGCAAAGCGAACATTCGCTGGCACACTTGCAAAGCGAATATGACAGCAACCCAGACCTTAATTAGACCACAACTTCTAACTGTAACTCTCATTTACGCATGGTCGAAAGCGCTGGAAAGCTTATTCAATGCTCTAAATGAATTTGGCAAGATATCTTTGCTTGAATACCTACAAAAATGAGAGAAAATCAATTAAACTCAATGATATTTACATGATACGCAATATATACACTAAAATGTAAAGTAAATGTATTTACAAACAAAATGGTGTTTATTCGAACGATATTAACAAAAAGTATCGATAAGTGCAACACAACTTATATACAAAAATAGTTATATTTTGCACTTATCACCCACCATTGTAATAGGTTAAAAATTTTGCAGCTGATTTATAACGCCATATTTAACGATGGTCGTATTAAAAAACCATTGTAATACATGGTGTGTAACAAGCTTCGATTCCCAGCAACTACATTTTTTCCATATTTTTACATTTTAAACACGCTTGTATTAAAACACCGTTGTAATACATGATGTGTAACAAGCTTCGATTCCCAGCAACTACATTTTTTTCCATATTTTTAGATTTTAAACATATATTTTATTTCTTTTGTTAGTGTTACGGGGATTTAACCTCAAAACTCAAAATTCATCTTTGTTTTTCTATTTTTAAGTGCAAGAGAATAGGTTGAAATAGTTTGATCATAACTTCTTTAAAAATAAAAGTGAAAGAGATGAGTATATATAAAAGAAAACTTTATTAAGATTCCAGATAAGAAGAGTACATTGATAATCATATATTACATATATTTATCAATGTCAGAGCCCAGAGCTGCAAATGCATCTTCATAATCCAGGACTCTCTCCTCACTTCCCTCATCGGAATCATAATAAATAGTCCTCCTTTTCGTCCTTTTCTTTTTCTTCTTCAACTTCTTCTTCTTCTTCTCCTTCCTTACCCTTAACACATCCCTGACGTTGGCCGCTGGTTGGACCTTCTCATTTGGCGGCTGACGTTGTTCATTTGTGCCCTCATTGGTGATGTTTCTAGCATTCTCATTTGTAGAACTCATTGTTACGAAGAATATATTATGAAGAAATGTAAAATTGTCTACTTATAGATGAGGTTGAAGATGAAAAGTCTGATAGTTTAATGCTTGCAATGATGATAACTTGTAAATGGTTGATATTCTGGAACGATATTTTTTGAAAAATGGAGAAAATTTTAAATCATTATTATACCTGGCCAGAGTGTTGTCTATTCTGGGAAGAGCAATGGTTATAATATTACAACGGTTAGTAATAATAACTGTAGCGATACCCCTTATACTTGGTACAGGGTTCGACTCCAGGCAACAACATTTTTCTATTTTACGTAATTATAGAAAAATGTTCTTGCCTGGAGTCGAACCTTGTACCAAGTATAAGGGGTATCGCTACGGTTAATATAACTAACCGTTATGATATTATTTAAATAATATATATACTTATCATTACGGTTCTTTTAGAAAACCGTTGTGAAATATTTACCTATATAAGGGAATTAACTTTCCCTTATTTCCCTTATTGACAGTAGCGCCGTTTCCTTCACATCGAACTTCATCTTTTTTTTAGAATCTGCGAAAAAAAAATACAAGAATTATGAAGCTTTTGATTTAAGATTCTTCCTCCTTGTAGTTCTTCTTGCAGAGTCTAAAACTAGATGAACATGGTGATGATGCTGGCGGTAGCAAGCGTAATGTACATATTGTTTATGGAAAATAAGGTATTCTTTTACTTCAATCTTTTTGTTAGATAGTTCCCATTATCTCGTTTGCTTCATGTTGTTTTTGTTTATTGTTCTCATTTTGTGCAGATTCAACTTCAATGCTTCACAAGCAAGGTGAACTTCATTGTAATGGTACAATCCCACTTCTTAGGGTTTTGTTTCAACTTTTGCTTGTTTTGTTTTGAATACTAACTAATTTTCTTCATTGCTTCCTACTTCTTAGGCTTTGTTTCACATAGTGATGATGATGGTGGTACATATATATGAATTCATTCTGATAAGGTACATACATATGAATTCATTCTGATATTGTATATGAAATATAGTTTATTATATACTATGTATATTGTTTATTTCACTATCCTTTTATTGAAAATGTAATCAGTTAAATTGATATAGAAACTTATAATCTGAAAATTAAGATGTATTTGAAAACCAACCTTTATCATGTCAATGTTTTCCGAATTGATATAGTTCTTTACCAATTTTAATGGTTGTATTTTTTTAATTAGGTGTATGGTAAAACAAGCAATATACATTTGTATTTAATAAACTAAGGGTACATTCCACAACGGTTGAGACTCATAACCGTTGTGATTGTTAATATATATTACAACGGTTGAAATACCTAACCGTTGCAATATAACGCACGCTTTCCAGAATACAACAACGGTTTCCAGACAGTTGTAGAAACAACGAACTTACAACGACAATCTACATAACAACACCTTCGCCTGCGTCACTATATGTCATTCCCAACCGTTGTTAAATGGGTTTTTCATAGTGGTGTTTACAGTCCCACTTGGGGTTTTGTTGCTTAAATAATGTATGCTTTTTATTATGTTGCATGTTGTTTTCTTGTATGTTGTTGTTGTTGACAAATGTTCTCAAAACAAGAACAAAACATTGCTAAGTCACAAGATAGAGACTTCTTGTGACTTAGCAATGTTTTGTTCTTTAAATTCTTATGCAGGTTGACAAGTTTAGTTTATTATATACTATGTATATTGTTTGTTTCACTTACCTTTTAATGAAAATGCAATCATTTATATTGACATAGAAACTTATATTCTGAAAATTAATATGTATTTGAAAACCAACCTATATCAATAAATGTTTTTCGAATCGCATCCGTCTCATTCAGCACATTTTATGTTCCTTAACACATAATATATGGTTTAATGGTCTGTTTGCTTCAATTCATCGATATAATTTACAATCGCGTTGATAAGCGACAATGATGAGGTAAACTATAATAAAAGATATCGATGAATTGATGGAATCAGACAATTGAATTGTATATTATGTGTTAAAGAACATAAAATGTGCTGAATAAGACGAATGCAATTCGAAAAAAATTGGTGTGTTTAAGTTGGTTTTCATGAATAGTTTAATTTCCAGATTATATATTTCTTTGCCAATTTGAATGGTTGTATTTCTTTAAATAGGTGTATGGTAAACCAAGCAATATACATTTGTATATAATAAACTATGGGTACTTTCCACGACGGTTGTCTACATTAAACGTCATCTAATGTAATTAATTTGCTGTTGGGTTTCGAACCCAATACCTTATGTATCACAACGGCTGTTAAGAATAACCGTTGTGATATACCGTGCGCTTTTCAGAATACAACAACGGTCCCAGGGCCGTGATTATAAGTAGCACATTTACCAAAACACTCTACATAACAACGCCTTGATCTACGTTATTATATGTATTTTCAACCGTTGTTAAATGGGTTTTACGTAGTAGTGTATATTGGTGTTTCCTGGACTTATCATGGGCCTTTGCACCCGAGCGGGTGTCCTGATACCAGAGGTGGTCCACAAGACCATCAAGGGTGTAGTTACGGACACCTGGATCTAGATCCACTGTATGCCGAGAGTTGATCAGCATCCTCCACCACCACCACCACCATCAAATCACCTAGTTCAGCTACCACAACAGCAAGAAGGAGTCCCTCCGACTGGTCCCATGTATGATAAGCGTGTCGCGTATATGTACACATGGGACATGCACATGGTTCATCGGAGAGCCTTTAGTTTTTTGCACTCATCCATGCGTGCTTTGTATTTACAGGTTCATGAACTGCAAGTGGAGCATCCTTTTCTGTTGTCTGAGGAGTTTAGCGCTTATTTAGATTGGCCTGAGGACAAGCCTTTTTCGTTTTCCGGGGGGCAGGTTCCTCCTCAGCATACTCAGGTGCCCCAACCAGATGTTGCTCAGGACGATGCGGCAGATGATGATGCAGCAGTGGATGAGGACGACGATGATGATAATGGGGAGACGTTATGGGAGATGGGTTCGGAGGCTAGTACCGAGTAGTTTGATCCTGGGATTTTCTAATCTTTTGTTTCTGTTATATTATGTTTATGTTTGAATTGTCATGATTTTGTTGTTCCCATTGTTTTTGTACTCTTGGATAATTTTGTACCATCTTTTTAAGGATGAGGTTTTGGAACCTATGTTGTGACACCATTGTTTTGGGTGTAACAATTTTTGTTTTATGATATTATGCTTTATTATATTGTGTAGTCATGCAATTGTTAATTTTTGTAGAATTTTTTTTTATTTATTTTATGTTGTCCCAAAGTTTGAATACTTGAAGGAACCTTGTGACTATTGTCAAGATTGATGAATCAACGTGCAATTGAGTGGTAATGATATGATTATGTAAAGGTACAATTGCAAGGTACATAGTTATCGCTTTTTAAACTAAGCATGGATATGAAACTTGTGATTGGTGTAAAACATGTTGTCATTACTTATTTTGAAATACTTTTTCGATTATGAATCATTTAGAACTTAGCCTTTGTGAGAAAGCCTTCATTATATAATATATGCGGGATACCGACATTCTTGTTTAACTCGTTCTTATTATGTTGAAATCATACATGTGTGTTGATTTATGTGAAAGAAAGAAAAGGATCAAGACAATTTTTGTGTATTTTAAGAAAAACCACTTGAACAAAAAGAATGATCAATTTACCATGTGAGTGAGTGAGCATTTTCTAGCCATATAAAGATTTTTTTATCAAGATCCTTGTGAATAATTGAGTCGTGTAAATATTGTACATGAAAAATAAGCGAATTTTGGATAGGATCTTGATTTTTTGTTGTGAAACCTTTGAACCTCAACCTTTAAGTATGGTTGCTTTGGTTGTTCCTTGCCTTAGATGTGTGAGAGCATTCTTAACACCAAGTTTTGGTTGTATTTAAAGTTGGGGAGAAAAGAGGTAGATTGAGGCATTGAGAAAAAGAAAGTGGTTTTGAATGATGAAAGAGCTTGAAAAAGAAACAAATGAAAAAGAAAGGAAATTGGGCATGAATTGCCAACAAAAATCTCAAAGTTTTAATGATGTCTCAAAGAAAAGAAAACAAGAAGGTTAAGGTCTTGAAGTGTGTATGATTTTGAGAATTGAATGCTCTCATGGGAATAAGAATTTTTGTTTCAATGACTTTGATAAATGACCCTTCCTTGTAGCCCAAGTCAAATTACAACCCTTGAAGTCGTTGTGATTCCTTCTTTTGCACTCATTAATGCATGTTGTTTGTTGAAAGCATAATTCGTTCCAGGTGTTTGCAGGTTTGTTTGGTGAGTGATAACATTATGAGGTTTTATCTGATCTGATCTGGTGAGTGATAACATTGTTTGGCATTTGATCTGATATGCTTTGTAGAGTGAGGGCTTTGTCGTGTTTGTATTTTCCTACCGGTCGTTGCCTGAATGGAGTGAAAGTCACGATGTGACGTCATTGTCATGGGGCATTTGTGCCTTTAATGCGCCTATGCTCTAGATATTTTTTCACATACATTATAATGATAACCTTTGGGAACTATAGTACTTAAGTTTTTTTTAAGGAAACTTGGGCCGTCGATAATGCTTATTTCCTTTTTTAGTAAGACATTGCACGATCTTTTTAGAAAAACTATACGATTTCTTTGTTCGCTGCCTATTAAGGGCCAAATTGTGCATACTTTTGGTGATATTTTATGGCCCTTTCCATTTGTTTCCTGTGTATTTTAGTAGTAAATGCATACGTTTTAGTATAAATATGCAATTTTCCGATTATGATTGTAAATATTGTGAATAATGATCATTATGATGCTCTTTGATAGGTCTTCTTGCTGATATATAATGCTTGGAACCTATGGTGAAGGGAAGAAGGCCTAGAAGACATTTTTGCAGTGTTTTGTCGGTAAATAGTGTCATACCCCAAATTTTGACCACTAAGATTTCCCATCATGGTGCAAATCATCAGCACAATACGGATGTACCTTTATGCCTCATCAATCTCCACAAGGAATTGTTGAGCATTCACTACAATCAAGCTTAGGGTTTCAAGCCCTCTCAGAGCCTTTAGACAAAGGATCAATCAAGGAGTGACATGATCTTCAACTTGTCTAACCTCTTAAACATCCATAAAGGATCAATAGGACTCCCACATCAAGAATTAGGCACAAAAGTGCAACATTCCAGGTGGATCAAGCCTCAAGTTCATCTAATACAAAGTCAACTGACGCAAAAAGTCAAAGTTTGACTTTTGGTCAACTTTGACCTTCACAAGCAATTACTCAAGAAAATATGATGGATGATTTAATTTGATCAAATTTAAATCAAGAAATCACGCAAAATTGCAAAATTGATCAAATTGAAAGAAACTTAGACATTTTTTCTAAGTTAAAATCATGTTCAAGTGCACAACTTTTCAAGGTTGTAACTATTGATCCAAACATCCATTGATTTTGAGTAAGAGCTACTTTTAAAGAGGGTATTTGATACTTTAACATTGTAGAAGGAATAAACTCAAAATATCACGAGGATTGAAAGATATAAGTGATCAAAGTTGGGAATTCTTAATGTCCAATGTTCTGACATTGCATAGGGACATCATTAATATTTTTTCAGCAAGAATGTCCCAACTTCAAGGATGTTTTTCTCCATGATCCAAGTTGAACCAGGTCTGGAGTCAAACATGAAAGTTGAAGTACGTTGTCTCAGCTTTCCAGAAAGGTGTAGAACGTCCTTGTAGCATACTCGAGCAGAGAGATATGATTTTCGCAAGAAGCAGTGATAAAGCAGAATTTTCATGACAGCTTTTAGGACAGATTCGACTACACAAGTTCAAGGCCATTTTTGATGACTTTGCAAGCTGAACCAAGACCAAAGTCCAACATCAAAGTTGAAGTACGTTGTCTCAGCTTTCTAGAAAGGTGTAGAACGTCCTTGTAGCATACTCGAGCAGGGAGTTATGAATTTTGCAAAACGGCTTGCTGCAGCTGAATTTTTCATGGGACAGATTTGCATATTTCTTGTGCCACACGAATTTCTAAGCCTTGTCATCACTTTGGACACCTCTGAGGATCAAATCTAAAGGGGACAATCACTGAGCCAAGCCTCCAAAGTCCTTGGAACAAGAAGTAGCATGCTATTCCTAAAAATCCCTAAAAGAGGGACAAGACTCCAATTTTGGATTGGAGCATTTAATAGATGCTTAGAGGTGGCATGGACTGACACATTTGCAACTGAATTCAGTCAACATTCCTCCAACAAGTAGGGAACCAAAGCTCTGTGCTCTAATCTCTAGTCAATGGCTAGAGGAGACTTGGATTCTCATTGGACAACATTGGCCAAACCTCTGCTACAGTTGCCATTCACTGTTGCTGCAAAAACAAACTTGCTCTACTATAAATAGAGCTCATTTGTGTTCAGTTTGAGTACACCAAAGCCATCAAACAGATGCTTTCCTCAAAATCTCTTCTTTCACCTCAAATTTGCCTTCCAAAGCAAGTAATTATGAGTTTTTGAGTTAGAGAGCAATTCCACTCAAACTAATCACACACACACCTCATATATATCATATGTAAGTTGTGCAAACTATCACAAGTGACCTGTAATCACAAAATCACAAAGTCACTTCTCAAAACCTCAAAATATCACTTTTTTGGATTTTTCAAGCCATGTCTTGATTCAGTCACTTTCCAAACCAGATAAAACCTCAAACACACTCCAAATATCATCCTTGAACTGTCCCAAATGGTTCCCAACATCTGGAACACCATTTGAGAGAGTTGCTATTTTGGTCACTTTTAACCCCTTTTGCAAGAAAGGGACAGTTTGTGTTTTTGCAGGTACCAGTTGATTCCAATCATCCTAAAAGCTTCTAAGGGATCATTTGAGTGTGTCTAAAGCATCAAATCATTTCTGGAACAAGAGGCTTGACAGATTGCACAAAAACTCCAAAAAGCTCAAAAAGAGGTAAGCATCACAACTTGGAATCCTTGAAATCATGCATTGCTTTGAAGTCCACTGATCATACACATCTCATACATGTTGTATATGTTGTGTTTGGGCTAATTCACCATGTAATCCATGCCTGTATCAAAGTGTAGCACAGAAAATGCAATTATAGGTCCTTTTCAAAACCACTATCGGGTTTTGAGGAGAGAGTGTGTTCTGAAAAAACTACCACCACCATTGGATTCCTTGTGGAATTCTGGGCCAGATGCATATAAATTTTGTCTCAAACCATTGAGATTTGAGAAAGTTATGGGTGTTGGAAGTTTGATAAAAAAGATGTTGAAAACTCATGAGTGATGTCTCATGAGTGATGTTGTGACATCACATTCTTTTTTTCTTAGTTTATCTTCAAAAATCAACCAATTTTTTCACATAGCAAAAATCATCATTTTCCAAATCTGTTTTACACACTTTTTATTCATACTCCAAAATATTTTATTCCACAAAAAAATTAGTTTTATATTATTTATTTAATATAATTAGTATTTTTGTGAATAAATTCCTTTTTAATGTTTTTAAAACATTTTAAAAGTGAACTCTCATATTGAAAATCAAGACCAAATGAATTTTATTTCATCTTGTGATTAAAACATCATTTTTCAAACCCCAACCAAAAATCACAAGTTGCTTATTTGGTATTTTTATCATTTTGTATTGATTTTCGTTTAAGAATTTACTTTTAAAATGATAAAATTAGGATTTCTTTGATTTTCACCATCATAAAACTTTTCAAACATTCATGGGCCTCTATTAGAGTGTAAGACCCGACACCCTTGTACAGAAAACCTTTTTGGGCCTCATTCGTTGTATAAGTCCCCCTGTACATTTTCAAATAAACGGCGCGATCGTCGCCTTTTTTAAAATAAACCTTGGCCTACCCTCAAGTAGTAAGACCCATTTCTTTTTTCTTAAAACATTTTGGGCCTCTAATAGAGTGTAAGACCCAGTCCTTTCTTGACCAAAACATTTTGGGCCTCAGTGTATTGTATAAGTCCCGATACCGTCAAAAACAAACGGTGCGATCGTCGCCTTTTCAAAATAACCCTTGGGCCTCTCCTTGAGCTATAAGACCCATTCAAAACTTTTGGGCCTCTAATAGAGTGTAAGACCCAATCCCCTTTTAACCAAAATCATTTGGGCCTCACTTATTATATAAGCCCCTCTGCGTTAAAAGAAAACCTCGGCGCGACCACCATTTTTAAACGAAAAGTCAAACTGGGCCTACCCTCGTGTTATAAGCCCCGCTCTTTTTCTTTAAACCTTTTGGGCCCCTTGAGAGAGTGTAAGACCCATCCCTTTGTACAGAAAACCTTTTTGGGCCTCAGTCACTTGTATAAGTCCCTCTGTACAAATTCAACAGTGCGCTCACTAATAAAACCCTGGGCCTCTCCTTGAGCTGTAAGCCTCAAAATTTTTCTTTTTCAAAGCACTTTCTCCTTTGATTTTGAATATATTGTTGTTTTCAATATTTTCTTTGTTGAACAACTAACTAAGTAGCATGGAAGCTCTACAACCAAGTAAGTGTTTATACGCTTTCATTTACCGCTTACATATGTATATAACTGTATTGTGGGGCTGTTTCACTATAAGTCTCCTTTCATAAACTCATATATATATAATTGTATTGTGGGGCTGTTTCGCTGTAAGTCTTCTTTCATAAACTCATATCAACTGTGTAATAATAGTATAAATATTTAGAGTTTCCCCGGCAACTACGTCTAGAACTAGGTGACGCCGTTTCATTTATTCGTAGAAATAAACAACTAGATCCCCAATAGGATCACCAGATACAGTCTTCTCTTCGGCTGTCCTCATTAGGAATTGTCAAAAAACTCTACTCCCAGAGATGAATGTATTCTCTGTGAATGGCATCTTTGAGTTTCTTCCAAATTCTCGAACTTTCCTGACTTGATCTATTCCTTGTGAATAGCTTGCCTTGAATTTCTCAGGGTTTGGGGACCCACGGGCTTCTTAAAAGTATCGACCTCCTCTTGGGCATCGTACAAGGACCCACAGGCTTCCTAAAAGCAACCCCGCCTCCTCTTGGGCTTAGTACAAGGACCCTACTGCTTCTTAGAAGTATTCACAGCCTCCTCTTAGGCTTCGTATAATGATCTCTTCCTCCGGGAATGATAGCCTCCTCTTGGGCTTAGTACAAGGACCCGTCGGCTTCTTAAAAGTTTCGAGCCTCCTCTTGGGCTTCGTACAAATTGTCCCGACGACCTCCTAGAGGTATAGGAACAGAACTTAGTCATCTTCATAGAACAGTCCTTTCAAAGAGTCTACTACTATTTCTCAAAGCATAGTACAAAAGACGAAACTCTAGACTTGGACAGTCTAACTTCCTTGAGTCTCAAAGACATTCTCAAGTGACCCCTTCGTTAAATAGGAAGAAAACCCGTAGACTCGGATAGTCTCAATACCCTTCGGATTTCCCGCTTCCTTAAAGAACAAGAATAACCCGGATCCTTGAATCAAATCCTTGAGTACAATGTTGCTCATATAAGAACTGATTTTCTCTTTCAAAATCAGTATACTGGACCTGTCACTCAACTGAACCAGTCGCCATAGCCTCCTCTTGGGCTTTGTACAATGATCCTCCCCAGCAGAGTCAAACATCGTTTAGCCTCTCTCTCGGGCTTTGTACGAGACACATAAGAGACTCCCTCGTTGAGTCAATCACCCTTTAGCCTCCATCTCGGGCTTTATACGAGATACAAAAAGGTTCTTATTGAGCCAAACAAATTTCAGCCTCCATCTCGGGCTTCGTACAAGATACAAAGACTCTCTTGTTGAGTCAACCCAATAGCCTCCATCTCGGGCTTTATACGAGATACCAAAAGATTCCCTCGTTGAGTCAAAACCTTTTAGCCTCTCTCTCGGGCTTTGTACGAGACACATATCAGCCTCCTCTTAGGCTTTGTATAAGAAAACCACTGGTTGATCCAATCAACCTTTTAGCATCAAAGCTGTGCCTCGTTCACAGTACACAAACATCAACAACTCCTTCTCCTTCATCTAATCGCTGTAAGCGGCAAGCCTCTGGATCATCTACATCCACGCCATTGTCCCTCTTTTAGCATGAGAAATTCCTAAGGAAAGATGACATTATTCTACACTGAGTTAAAGTCTTCTCCTTCAGGTTAAAATCCCCTATAAAGGAAATTATGGCATTGCCGGATCCGCGTATCCCGGTTAAAGTAATTCTCCTTTATAAAACAGTTGTGACATACAACCCCCTCTTTAGAGATGACAAATTCTCTCTAAAGTCAACACCCTTTTAGCTTCACATATTGGGCTTTAAACAAGATACAAACTACCTTTTAGCTTCACGTCTTGGGCTTTGAACAAGACACCAAAACACCCATTTCCTCCCATAGAATAGGAGGAACTACAAACGCTCTGATTTCCCTGTTTCGGTAAACGGGAATACGTAGGCATAAGATTGAAAGAAAAATCTTAGCGAGCACACTAAACAAAAACCCAAAATCCCATATCTCCATCAATCAAAAGCAGTAATTCAAAAACACCAGTCCTAACATCCTAATCCTTGTTCCCAGCCAGAAACCTTCTGTCAAGGTAAAAAGAAAGAAAACAGTATTGGCAAAAATACAAATAACCAGTACAAAGGCCCCCCACATTGATAGCATCCGTAACTTAACAGACCACTGTTTAAACTCAGTATGCAAAGCAGGGTTAATTGGAGACATCTATTTCCCTTCCTTATTCAGCTCACAATAGGATAAAAAATGAATCGACCTGTAGTTAAAGCCCAACCGCAGAGAGCGACCAGCGCTTAAGAACCGCGTCCAAAATCGCTCGCTACAAATAGCGCTTAGCACGCTTTTTAGCGCGGGTTCAACACACTCTTACTGTAGAGGCAGTAGCTAAGGGCCTTTGGCTGCACTAAGCGCGCTCCAACCGCGCTTAACGCGCTTTGTGGGAATTTTCCTCTGCTTTGCTGATCGCGCTAAGTGTTGGTTGCAGAATAGGGCAAGCAGCAAAAATATTTATTTTGGAAAGAATTCCCTCCGGGATTTATGTCGTGTCCACAAAGATCGGTTCGAGGGAAAGAATGTCGTTCGACAATCTCTCACGTTAATGAGTTTGGATTAAAATAGTTTACAAGTAAAAAAAAACAGAAAAGTAAACATTAAAACAAAAAGAACTCATTCTTCAGAGAGAAAAACTCGTCCAACAATGCATATAAATTGCTCCTCACAAACTTAAACTTACCGACCAGTTATACTCCACCTACAATACTCCTCAATATCACCCAGCATCACTCACAACACAGGTTATGTCTAACGCAAAGTTGAGATAACAACCGTGTCACTCTCTTCGTCACTCTCGCGAGCGAAGCCTCGAAACACGGAAGGCATTAAGCTTTGACACCTATTGAAGATTGTTAGCTCATAAATCTATCTCTAGAGTCCAGAAACTAACAGACAATCATCCCTAATCGAAGTTCGCGAAGGTTATGTCTAACGCAACCCAAACCCCACGCATAAAGCAAAAATCAGAGACAGTCACCAATAAAGATTTGTAAAGCAGATATCATATAACGCCATGGGCGACAAATATACATGAGTTCAGAATAAATACATATACACAACTCAACATAGAAGAAAAACACAAAGAAGAAAAGAAATGAACCAAACATCTCGCGGTTTGTCAACGCTGATCGACGATCAATCCACCCCGGTTCATCCGTATGCATGCTTCCATGTTATTTTCTAAGCTAATCTATCAAAGAATGAGGTTGATGAAGTTTGGAGACAAAAATCACCCCCAAAACAACATCACAATACAAAAAAATGAAGTCAAATGAATTAAATACAAAATTTTGGTTCAGACAAATTCGCAAGGCGGATTGAAAATTTGCCTGTCGGATTCCCCTTTTTCTCTCACACCAGCTGCATACATAAACCACCAAGCAAAAATATCTACATTCGCCCGGCAGATTGAAAATTCGCCCGGCGGATGTCCCAAAATTCGCCTGGCGAACATGACACGAGCACAAGACAGCAGCCACTTGAATTTCCAACTTTTCACTCGCCACAGACTCGCCCGGCGAAATTCTCAAATTCGCCCGGCGGATTTAAATTTTGCCTGGCGAATTTGACAAAACAACATTTTTCCAGCACTGTTTTATTCGTAACTTTTGAACCGTAACTCCGTTTTTCCCACGGTTTGAAGCGCTGGAAAGCTTATTCAATGCTCTATACAACAATGGCAAGACATCCTTGATTGGGTACCTGCAACAATGAGATAAAATCAATTAAACTCATTGATATTTACACGATACGCAATATATACACTATAACGTAAACTAAACATATTTACACATAAAGTGGGGATTATTCAACCAATTTTTAACACAAAGTAATGATAAGTGCAACAAAACTTATATACAAAAATAGGTACATTTTGCACTTATCTAACTCTCCCCAACTTACATAATTGTTTGTCCACAAACAAGAATCAAACAAACTTGAAAACACAAAAGCGATATCCAAAGAAAGACGAATCAACAGGTTTTGAAAAACGGAAACGAATGAATGGTTCAAATGAAAACGGTACACACAAAAATTAAATACTTACCACTAAACTACGACGACAACATAGTCACGAAACAAATGCAAAATACAAAAATCATGCCAAAAATTCTAAAACAACACAAGTTCCAAAATGAATCACACCTAACAAAAATAATCATTGGTAGATGAAAAACACACAATAAGGTACTTTACACTCACACAACACTCATGCAAACAAAAGACTAAATTATACATACATCCACAAATTCATATTGAACATACAAAGGCAAGAATCACAAGGACTTTCAAGGTTGTAACGTGGTCGGGTAAACAAACAAGGGGCAATTTCTCAAGGTAATTGAAACAAAAACTTGCCTAAACCTAAGGGAGTGAAAACTCACAAAGATTCACACACAAAATTTCAACCAACTTCTTCCAAAATCCCAAGTGCTACACAACACACAATACTTATTTAGCACAATTATTGAGACTCTTTTTGTTTCCTTTTTCAAGGATTTTTCTTTTTTTCTTCCTTTTTCACTTTTTTCCTTTCTTTTCTTTGTCATATTTTTCTCTTTTTTCTTTTCTTTTTTAATCCGCATAGAATCCAACCAATGAGTACACAATCCTCCTCTCCCCAACTTGAATTCAACCACACCATTATGTGAATACTCCCTACTTTCTAAAGCAAGGAAAAAAATCCATACAACAACACAAAGTTGAGGTCCAAGAAAAAACAAAATCCATTCAAAAATAAGTGAACTAAATACTCATAGACAAGCATTAAGTTCAAATAGAAACATGGATCAAAAAGCTCAAAGGGGTTACAAATGATCACACGCTCACAAGGTGAATTGACTATTTGGCTAAGGTGGTTGTGCTCAAAATAAAACAATTGCCTTGATCCTTTTCATGCATTCATATACACAACATAAACAACAGATTCAACATAATAAAATCCAGTTAAAACAAGAGAGTTGGTACTCCACGCATATATGAACAATAGAAGGCTACCTCACAAAAAGGTTGGGAACTAAAGTGATTCACAATAGAACAAGTATACAAAAGAATGGATGGCATGGAAGTTTGTAAAATGCCTAAGTATCATGAATATGCTAAAGTATAGAAAGCGATAAATACATACCTCGGACGTGTACAAAACTTAACAAGATCATTACCATACATCCGCAAGTTGAAACGAACCAACTTGGAAAATCACAAAAGCATCCTCAAATAAGTCAATCAAAATCTGTGAGCAAACAACAACCAAAAACATTAAAAAAGAAAAACAATAAAACATGCTTGTTTTACGTCGTAAGCTCGACGCCTTTACGGTGCTCAATTAGTAACTTCCTTCATTCATGCCATGGTGATGTCTCACCGCGCAACCAAAAGCAAGCGTCCTAACCAAACACTTGAACAAACGTTAATCTACAAGTATCAGTATAGACAAGTGAAAATATACAAAATGTACTATATCTACAAAACTCAAAAACAAAGAAACTATCACAATGCGATTCAATATCAAAACCAATCCCCGACAACAGCGCCATTTTGTTGAATGCAAAATAGGGCAAGCAGCAAAAATATTTATTTTCGGAAAGAATTCCCTCCGGGATTTATGTCGTGTCCACAGAGATCGGTTCGAGGGAAAGAATGTCGTTCGACAATCTCTCACGTTAATGAGTTTGGATTAAAATAGTTTACAAGTAAAAAACAAACAGAAAAGTAAACATTAAAACAAAAAGAACTCATTCTTCAGAGAGAAAAACTCGTCCGACAATGCATATAAATTGCTCCTCACAAACTTAAACTTACCGACTAGTTATACTCCACCTACAATACTCCTCAATATCACCCAGCATCACTCACAACACAGGTTATGTCTAACGCAAAGTTGAGATAACAATCGTGTCACTCTCTTCGTCACTCTCGCGAGCGAAGCCTCGAAACACGGAAGACATTGAGCTTTGACGCCTATTGAAGATTGTTAGCTCATAAATCTATCTCTAGAGTCTATAAACTAACAGAAAATCATCCCTAATCGAAGAAAAACACAAAGAAGAAAAGAAATGAACCAAACATCTCGCGGTTTATCAACGCCGATCGACGATCAATCCACCCCAGTTCATCCGAATGCGTGCTTCCATGTTGTTTTCTAAGTTAATCTATCAAAGAATGAGGTTGATGAAGTTTGGAGACAAAAATCACCCCCAAAACAACATCACAATACAAAAAATGAAGTCAAATGAATTAAATACAAAATTTTGGTTCAGACAAATTCGCTAGGCGGATTGAAAATTTGCCTGCCGGATTCTCCTTTTTCTCTCACACCAGCTGCATACATAAACCGCCAAGCAAAAATATCTACATTCTCCCGGTTGATTGAAAATTCGCCCGGCGGATGTCCCAAAATTCGCCTGGCGAACATGACGCGAGCACAAGACAGCAGCCACTTGAATTTCCAACTTTTCACTCGCCACAGACTCGCCCGGCGAAATTCTCAAATTCGCCCGGCGGATTTAAATTTTGCCTGGCGAATTTGACAAAACAACATTTTTCCAGCACTGTTTTATTCGTAACTTTTGAACCGTAACTCCGTTTTTCCCACGGTTTGAAGCACTGGAAAGCTTATTCAAAGCTCTATACAACAATGGCAAGACATCCTTGATTGGATACCTGCAACAATGAGATAAAATCAATTAAACTCATTGATATTTACACGATACGCAATATATACACTATAACGTAAACTAAACATATTTACATATAAAGTGGGGATTATTCAACCAATTTTTAACACAAAGTAATGATAAGTGCAACAAAACTTATATACAAAAATAGGTACATTTTGCACTTATCACTAAGCGCGCTCCTGATGGCGCCTAGCGCGGTGCCACTTACAAATACTTTATGCACTTTCTATAAGTAGTCACCTTATAAGATATATTGGGATAACTTTTTATTTTAGAAACTTTTTAGATTGTAAAGATGATTTTTAGGGAAAAAACCTTAGAAATCTCAAGAGAAGTGAGAATCAAAACTTTGGAGCATCATTCTTCGATCTTTCGACATTGATACTATCAAAGCTTTCATTTTTACTTGTTGATCAAACTACCATGGTGATGGCTAGCTAAACACTTTTGTGTCAAGATTAGAGGTAGTTAACCTTGCTATTATGTATTTCTTTTGATCATTTGTATGTGAACAAGGTTGATGATTAATATATGATGAAGATCTTTTCTTTTATTGATATATGTATAGTTTGAATCACTCTAGACATAGATTTTCCAAGTCTTGATCTAATTCTTCATCTATTAACTAACAAACTCTAGACATAGATTTGGAAGTTAATATTTTCATTGTATCGATCTTCGTGTTTATTGGTTCGATTGTTATTTCGAGAAATCATCTAGCGATTAAAATAATAATACCCACAAAGCCACTTTAGAAATAAACGGATTCACGAGGATACATGATTGTATTAATTGAAACTAAGTTCACATGCTTGATTAATCGGATATGTATGAAAGAGGTTACCAAAATCTCATCTTGACATGCTTTTCTTAAAACAAAACATCTTTTCTCTAGTTTACTCTTTGCTACAAAAACATATGTTACAAAACAAGAACTCTTTGAAAACCCTTTTTCTTAGAACGTTAAACTATTGAACGACAATCATCTAGATATATAAACAATCCTTGCGGATACGATAAAACACCTACCTAAAATACTTTTCAACACTACCTTTGTTCTTTCGCATCTTCATTGTTGCAACATACAATTTTTCTTAACATATGGAAGTGGTACCCACCATGTGTCAAAAAGCGAATGAGGATACTTCTGCAATTATTGAAATGAGTACTTAAGAAAATGTTTGAAACAACTCATTGAAACCTATCTGTTGATGGATGCCAATACTAAAGAAGAGATGGGCGCCATGTTTGGCAAGCTTCTAGTATCTCTATCCTTATATGGTAGTTATTTTTACCTACAACATTTCTTGACGTTTAAATTTTTTTCCATGTGTAGATTCGATGAAGTATGAGGACATAAATGATTAAATGAAGAAGGGAACTTGAGCTGCCTCGACGATTGTCGGCCCTTCGGATGCTCCAATGCCGACCATCATCGTTTCTTTGGTCAGAGTGATGAATAGATTAACTCAATCCTCTTAGCTGGATTTACCACTATCTCAAGAAGGGACTGCCTCAATGCCTAGTCTTGATGTTGAGATTCTTTGAGATTCACGAAGGGTGCCGCACACCTAAGAATTTCCATCTTCTGTCTTTTTGGCTCGACTAGGACCTCGTACTCCAAGAGAGGACTGAGCATCTACTTTAGAAGAAGATTTATCTTACCTTTCCAGGCTAATTGCGTACTACACCCTACGAGCGTCTTCCATTCTAGTCATTTGTGGAGTCGGCCATATGGATGTTCTTTTGGTTGATTGACATCTTAAGGAGAGACAACTATTGTAGGACAATGTCCGTGATCTTAGGCTTCAATGTGATATGTACCTTCAAGAAGTAAACAAGGCTTATGTTTCTCTTACCAAGGTGAGAGACTCCTTAAGTGCTTTCAAACTCTCTTCCTTTTAGTTGATCAAGTTAAGTTGCTTGGTAGGAAAGTGGAAAAGAAATATAAAGCTCTATCTTCTGCTCAAGCTTCACTGTCTGCTATGAAGGAATCTCTTTCAACCGCCCAAGCAAATCTCGAGAATTTGTGCCTTGAGAATATCTGTTTTGATCAAAAATTGGATGAAGCAACTAACACCGACTTTATTTCAAGTGGAGCATTTTTACTTTCCTTTGTCCATTTTGAGGGAGAAAGTACGGCCGAATCATATAGTTAAATATTGGAAATTTGTCTTGCTCAGAGATTAGCCATTCCATTCTCTTCCTTTTTTCGACGTTCCTGCTTGGTTCATTTCTGTATATGTAACACCATTCATTGGAGAACGTGTATATATTAATTTTAAAATTAGTTATCGCTAAGGTATGCATGTTACATCTTTAGTTTATTACTTCACGCTAAGGTATGAGATTTTCGATCAAAGTTTATTGGATGTCTCTAGGGTCGTGCTCCACCAAGGGTCGGTACCCCTTCCCCCACCCAGGTGTAAAACTGTTTCGAGTTTGAGGTATAGTAGACCCACCAAGACCACTGGAGTGGCTAGATACCAAGTGGAGAGCGGAGCGGTTGTTGCCAATTTAATGGTTTTGCTACATTCTGTGTGTGTGTTTTGCATTTTAGGGTTTTCATTATTTTAGTCGTACACCTGTGGAGTTTACGACAACACCCCTGAGTATTTATGGTAGGGATTCAATTTTCTCAATCGTACCCCAGATTCATTATTACCTTTCACAATCATAAAGAAATGAGATATTTCAGAAGGATATTCTTATTTATTTAAATGAAAATATCGTGATACATCATGATGATCTGATTCAGTTTTACATAAAATCATTAACGTAATATAATCACTAACATAATAAAATCATTAACATAACCAAGTGGGCTTGCCACAACTTATTCGCACTGCTATTTGCAATTTGCTGGAGTTATCCACTTTTTCTCTGTTGGCTGACATAATATATTTTACCCGTGGGGGAAAATTTTTCATGTAACTTAGATGGCCAATAATAGAGGCTAAATTGATCCCCATAGCTTTGCATTCCCTTTCCTTTTAATCTTTCTATAATTCTTGGTAGATTCTCTTGGCTCCAGCAAAGTCGGAATTAAACATGACTAGTTCACTATGGAGTTTGTGCAACTTTAACTTAAGGTGAACGTGGGTTATTACATCGTCTAGGGTCGTCGCGAAGGGTCTGCCAAGGATGAAATTGTAAACGCTTTTGTAGGGAACCACCAGGAACTGTGAGACGACAATTTTAACATTTCTCCTTTTACTCATGATAATCATCAATTCGAAGTACCCCCAAGGAAGGTTCGTCATGTCGTTGTATGCCTACAAATCAGACCCCTCATATAGTCATAAGTTCTCCTTTTTTAGGCCCATCTTCTCGAAAACCTATGAGTACAATTTGTCGCACAAGATATCATTGCCAATCAATATTTGAGAGACATCAGAGTGGCCGATCATGGCTCTTATGACTAACAAGAAGAAATTATTCGGTATTCCCCCCCACACCTTTCCCTATCTCGGAAATCGGGCATCAACCTTTTCGTACCCTTGATGATGTACTTCTTCCTTTCTTGTTGACAACCAGTATCTCTACAATCTCCCCCTTCATTATCCCATTAAATAAAGCATTTGCTTGCAGGGAACCTCACGTGATGACCACAATATGTCAGAGCTTCCTTTTATGCATATCTTCTTATTCATTGCTTGCCTCTTTACCACCGATCACGACATCAACCATCTTGACCGAGGACTTGGTATTTGAGGAATCCTCTGGGTCCCTCTTATTGTCTTTGGTCTACTCGAACAAACGGTATATCTTGATTAAGATCTCAATTTTATCCTTCAGCTGGAGGCAGCCATTGATGGTATGGCAATGACTTTTATGGAAACAACATTACTTGGATTTATCAATTCGAAAGGACTCCCTGACTGGGAAAGGATTCTTTACCCTGGCCTTTCGGAACTCGGTGTTAACATATTCCTTATATATTTTCGCTCGAAAAATGTTGATGGGAGTGTGTTTGTCAAACTGGTCACGAGTCCTACAATCACCTTCTTCTTTATGCCAGATAGAATCCTTCTCGGATGACCGAATGGAAGCCTGCGTTCGTCGATGCCTGGCTGTCTCCCATAACAATAAGTTCCTATTCAAAATTCTTAAAGGGTTAGGCCCTATTCAGTAGTTCTTTTAAACTATGGGCCTCCTTACCCCCTAACTTCTCCCTAAAAGAGATATCCTACTTTAAACCATTTTCAAAAATCCAACATTTTAGACTCTCGTTGGAGCCCCCTACTTATACGACTACATATGTAAAGCGGTTGATATATAACCGCAAACTTTCCTTCTTGCCCTAGGAAGTTCCACTAAGGAAGGCTATCATCGTTGGTTGCCTCTTTCGGGTCATGAAGCGAGCAGTGAAGTTCTTACACAATTCGGTCCATATATCTTCATTTTCATCGGGCATAAGTTTGAGTTATATCATAGCCGATCCGATTAGGTTTAGTATAAAGGGCTTTCACTTTGCCGCATCATCAATGTGATAGTAATTTAGAGGACTGTTAACATGATTCACATGCTCATCTAAATCTCCCTTTTCATCGTTACTATTCAACTTTGGAGGTTTCTCGAGTGATTTTGGTATCTGATTGTCGTGGGTACGAGTAGAAAGAGGATTTTTTTCGGTCTTTAATCAGAGGATTCTCCACTTATTTCTCGAGGGGAGCTTGAATGCATCTGCCTCCTTCAGGACTGGGAGGAGGAGTTTGACATCTCTTTCTTCTCTGATCGCTCGAAGATCTTGGAGCTGCATCCTAACGAGACGCGACCGATTTGGAGATGACAGTATGACTCCTTCGGGAAACGGCTTCTTACACCATGTTGCCTTTTGTATTTGCATTACCCAGAATTTCTTCGAGGTGAAGTAACTTTTCCTCCACTTTTTGTGAGTTCTGCTATTGGACAATGTTGTATACATTATTCAGTAATTCGTCAGAGGCTTACACGACGAGGTTGACTTGAAACTGTTGGAAACCAAGTAATGCCTTCGGTCTAGGTACGATCGGCAGAGCTCGAGGCCTAAGCGATGGTTCGACTTGCTGAAGTTGTGGGGCAGAACCTACCAATGAGAGAGGTTGAACATGATATTAATGTGGCGGTGCAAGTGGAATGTTCATGATGATTTGAACACCATCATTTTAAGGAAGAGGTGATGGATCTCTTGCAGCTCGAGCAGTTGTGGTTGCCTCGTGTTGTGCAACATAGCAAGTAACTTTGGAACCTGTCATTGCCGGTGGATCTGTATGGAGATCTGAGAAGCGGCACTAATCTTCGTTCATAGCGAATCAAGAACAAAGATTTACGGTTCAAATTCAAAAAATATAAATCTCTAGGTTAATGAAGCTTTAGTTCAATGAATCAAGAGACGAATGTTTAAATGTGGAACACTCGAGAATCAGATGTCGATTCCCACAGACAGGGCCACTGTTCCGCGCGAGAACCAGATTTAATCAGTGATCGATGTACGTGGATTACAATAGATGACTAGAGCTTATGATACGGTAGAAGAGAGACTGACATGCAAGATTAGTACTCCAATGCTCAAGTCAGTATGAGAGTGAGATGGGTCAATGAAATTTGAATTCCAAAAGTATCTGGGAAATGATGTGTTTCCCTCTTATATGATAGAGTGGTTATAACCGCACGTAGATCTATTGGCGAGGAATGCAGAGATCCATTTAATTGATAATGAATCAAGATTTACCTTCATTTTGACTACGATAATATACCTGCGCCATATGTGACGTGGTGAATCATTCAACTCTCTAGGGTGTAATTACTTGAGCACTCTGACTGGCCAGAACAATTTTTGTGTTTCGTTATATTTTTTTTTTAAGTTCAAACTATTTTTTTTTTATAAATATATAATATTTTCAATTTACCTACACATTTTTTAACTAAAGACAATATCACCATAACTCATAAAACTCAAAGCTGACAATTCAATTTGAAAAGCATAGTAGTTCATTTGAAGTAGTATCCACAAGTTTTCTTTATTTTCTTCAACATATTCTTCCCTACTTGTTCATTTCTTAAAACAAAAGTATTGCGAGCTTATCAATTTTGAAATGGAATATTTGAATCTTGGTTTTTAACCGGTCATAATCTATCTTGATTCATGGATAGCAAGAATAAGGATCCTTTTAGTGGGGGAATTAATTGGTGTCCCATTCCTCAAACATTATTGGACACACTGTTATGAATCTAATGTAGAATGTTCTTTTGATAATGATTGTTGAGGTGGGATGAATGGAGATGATGAGGACAAGTTGATAAAATATTTAACATCATTACAAAAATATGAATAATGAGAACTGTAATCACACAAATAATGAAAGGAATATATATTCTTTTACTCAAAAAAATTTATTAGCTAAAGCGAATAACCATACATGAAACATATAACATAAACCACCAATTTGCAACTAACCTCTTTTACATTAATCATCATAATAATTGCACTAACATTACATAATAGAACATGCATTAGGGTTTTCATCATTAAAAAGATTAGTAAGTTTCTCATCCATAGCATTTGGACTAGAAAGTGCTTGCATTGAGTTCTTAACATAACCAGCTGGTGCTTTCTTATCATATGCTTGTGATATATAAGGATAAGCCACCAAATTATATGGAACATAAGGCCAAAACTCTGCTCTTTTTCCAGTGTAGAGTATTTTCTTTAGCACCCTGTTTCGGTCAATATAGCCACTAACTGTCACCTTGCTTTGCTTTCTATTTACCTCCACTTCCTTGACACCTGCATGGGACCAAAATTATTTAGACTTAGTTTGTACAAGGCTATTACTTAGGTTTATCAATAATACATATGTCACATTTATTATGTTTCTTTCTGTCCTTAAATGATTGGTGAAACAAGAACAAGAGTTGAAAATTTTATTGCTCTACTCTATTCTTGTGAGAGACATACTAAATTTGTAGGATAATTATGGTAACCCTATACTTTTGTTTTGGCCAAATTAGTCTTGTGAAAATTTAATATATTCCTTTCATGCTAATGTTAGGTGCACCCCATACTATGAGAACATAAAAGTACTTATTCACTTTCCTATTTCTCCAAATTTTTGGATCAAATACATTTATTTATTTTTTCATATTCTCATTGAAATGGGTCGTAGTATTCAAGAATTCGATCTCAGCGGTTATAGATCTGACCAAACATTATTTCTACTGAATTGAATTTAATATTTTTCAAACTTTTGTTTCTTAATAGGAACGCGTCTATCGCTCGAGTCCAAACAAATGATTTTTATTAATTGTTTTTTTTACAAATTAATCTTGCCGCCGAATCTAAATATAAAAATTGTACTATTGTGATGTGAGTCAAAATTTTTAATTTGAAAAATATCATGGATGGAATTTAATAATGCTTAAAAAGTATCCGGTAAAAAAAAATAGATAGAATAAAAGCTCCTAAAATGCCTGTTAAAATAAGAAGTCATAAATGGGGTACAAATATCTTAGTACACCATGTTTCTTACTCACACAATATATATTGTTATATTATAATTTATATTATTAAATAAAATTATATCTATCAATTTAAAAATATATATTACTATTAAACTATTATGCATTTTAATATAAATATTCATTTTTTCATAATTTTCAACAATAAATTTTTCAAAAAGTTTTTACAATAAATTTAAAGGACTTGAAATTTTCTAACTAATAATTTTTACAATAAATTTTTAAATATATAATTTTTTAAATAAAATTTGATATTTTTGGAAGATATGTTAGGGAATGAGAGAAAAAGAGAAATATTAACCTTTCATGTAAGCAACAGAATTCCTAACTCTTCTTTCACACCCATCACAGTCCATTTTCACCTTTATTTCAACTGTCTGCAAGAGAAAAAAAAATATTAAGACTAAGCTTATAAATAATTTTATATTTAAATAAAATCATGTTAATTACGCAAAAAATTGATAGATAAGATTGTGAAGTGATGAAAACCTGCATTGGTTTGCGTTTCTTTCCCCTTGTTGGTGACAGAGACACAGAGAAATAATCAGATAGTTTATCAAGAACACCCATTGTCCTGTTTGAGAAAAGAAAAAGAAGAGAATAATAACCCTGTTTTTTGTGTTTGAGACAGAGAGAGAAAGGGGTTTATATTAATATTTGGGGGTACAAAAATTGTAGGGAAGTGTTTTTCTTTTTATAGGGGTATGGTAAGTAGAAAACAACAAAGTTGTGTGCTCAAAATATTTTATTTCATGTAAACAATAATGGTTAACATAAATGGTGTCCCACAACACAAACATAGATCATGTGTGTCTTGATATATATTCTAATGAATGAAAAAAAAAACATATATCTGTCTCTTGAACAGAACATCAAGCCGTGTTTGGTTTTGGTTAGCTGGCTCTGAGCTCAACCAATATGGTAAATACAGCTAATTCTAGTGAAGTTCTACAGCTCTAAGTTTGGACGATTTATGAAATACTAAGAGCATCCTTTATATTTAAAGCTGTCAAAATTGGTCGGTTCATACGAGTCGGTCCGCCAAACTTACAAAATAGCTTTAAAATTAAAGTTCATATTTTTTTAAGATTTTTTATAAAAAATCCGCTATTTATTAGAACTAGTTTATATGAATCATGGGTAGCCATTAAACCCACATCGTTATAAATTTTAAAAAAATTTATTAACACTTATATTAACTTACTTCAAAATAACATATTAATTTTTCTCATCTCACTAAATTTATCTCTATTTTATTCAATCTTTCTTCTTTAAATATTAGACATTAATATAATCAACATTTTTTTCTCGTATTCTATTATTTTCTCTTAGGTTAAATATTCGAATATTATTTTATACAATTTAGACATATATTATATTTAAAAGTACATTATAGTATTTATAAAAGATAATATAGTACTTAAAAATGTATTATATTTAAAGTAATATAATTTTTAATTTTATTTATAATAAATATTATGGTATTTTGATTTTTTATTAAAAAAAGCCCGTTTAGGGTCGGTTAGCTCGAAACCCATCTAGGACTGGGCTCGGGTAATAATTTTCGAGTTCATACTAGAAATAGATTTTTTTTGGCACAACCCTAAAAAGCCCGAGTCCACTAGGGTCGACCCGTTTAGGGTCGAGTAGCCCATTTTGACTATATGATTCATACTTATATAAGTTTTTTTTAAATAAGTCGTACATAATTTTTTATATTATTTGTAGTTTCTTAAACAATTCAATAATTTTTTTCAAATATTCATAAAACTGTTAAAACAGAAAATTCGGGTATGTAATCGATTACAACAAGACAAAAGTCACTTATGAACTGAAGAAATGGGAAAAACTTCGTAGGACGTAACTGGTTACCGCTGAAAGGATGAGAATTAATTTTTTGTCAGCCATAACCGGTTACAAGTTTTGTGTAACCGACTACATGCCTGAGTTTTCTGTTTTTTCATTTATGTAGTTGTGTGAGTTGTGTCTCAATCACTTTTGTATTGTTTGTATAAATGTCTTGAAGGCATCCTCATCAATAACTAATGAAACTTTCTCACCCTCAATTATCCCCATCTACCAAATGGATGTCAAATATGCATTTTTGAACGAACCGCTTGAAGAAGACGTGTATGTATAACAACGCCTTGGTTTTGTTGTGAGAAACCAAGAGTTAAAGTTCTACAAGTTGAATAAAGTGTTATATGGTTTGAAGAAAACTCCAAGAGCTTGGAACAAAAGAATAAATGGTTTCCTAAAGGATGTTGGCTTCATGAAATGTGTATCCGAGCATGGAATGTATGTGAAGACGTATACAAGTGAAAGAGTGATTATCTTTTGTCTATATGTAAACGACTTGTTGATAACAGACATCAACGAAAATTAAATTTATAAGTTCAAGAGTGAACTTATGAAATAATTTGAGATGATCGACCTTGGCCTCGTGACATACTTCTTCGGTGTTGAGTTCCACAAGTCCAAAAGGGCACTACTCATGTACCAAAGAAGGTATGCGCTTGAGATATTGAAGAAATTTGAAATGGAGCATTGTAATGCCGCCATTACTCCGAATGAGCTAAGGCTACAGTTGTCAAAGAATGAGGATGAGCAAGATGTTTATCCAACTCAATATAGGAGGCTGTTTGGATTCTTGCGTTATTTGTGCAATACGCAATCAAACTTGGTGTTTAGTGTTGGTATTGTGAGTAGATTCATATGGAGACCGAAACTGTCTCACTTGTCAGCAGTCAAGAAAAGCCTAAGATATCTCAACGGATCTGTTGGTTGTGGAGTTCTCTTTCCGGCAGCAGATATAGGAGGAAAAAGTAATTTGCTCGATTTTACCGATTCCAATTGGTGCGGAGATAAATATGATCGAAAGTATATAGTTGGATACATATTTATGCTCGGTAGAACACTAATCTCCTGGTGTTCAAAGAAGGAACCGGTAGTTGCACTCTCGTCTTGCGAAGCCAAGTACATTGTTGCTTTGGTATGTGTGTGCCATGTCGTGTGAAGCCAAGTACATTACTGAGTTGGGCAACAATGATGGTGAGGCTGTTACACTCCTAATTGATAACGTTTCACGATTAATATTTCTTAAAACCCAATTTCACATGGGAGGAGTAAGCACATTGAGATTGAGATGAGGTTTCACTACTTGAGAAAGCTTGTTAGTGAAGGAAAGTTAAGATTAAGATATTGTAGAAGTGAAGACCAAGTGGCTGATTTGTTGACTAAGGGAGTCACAAATGGTGTGTTCATGATGTTGAAGATAAACATGAGCATGGAAGACTTGATTGGATCACTTGAATTAAGTTAGTGTGTTGAAAGTATTTTTGGTAATTCAAGTGCTGTAACCGATTAGCACGAGGGTGTAACCGGTTACAATAAGGCAAAAGTCACTTCTGAGTTGAAGAAAAAGGGAAAACTTCATGGGTGTAACATATTAACGTGTGCACATAACTAGCTACCATTGAAAGAAGAATTAATGTTGTGCCAGCTGTAACTAGTTATAGGTTTTGTGTAACTGGTTACAGGTTTTGTATAAATGCCTTGGAGGCATCCTCATAAATAACTAATGAAACTTTCTCACCCTTAATTCTCTCTTTCTCTCTCTCTCTCTCTCTCTCTCTCTCTCTCTCTCTCTCTCTCTCTCTCTCTCTCTCTCTCTCTCCACACTCTAATTTTCTCCATCATTCACCAATCTTATGGTTTCAAGTTTCAACAATAACTCTTCAAAAACTTTAAAATAGGTCCTACCAAATCGCACAATATACCTCACAATTGTTATAATTTAGACATTTTTAATAGAAATATTAAAAGAAAGAGAAAAAAATAATATAGAAACGTGTTTTAGTGTAACAACTTTATCAAACTAAAGAACAATTTTCCATCTCAATTACCCATTGACTTCTTACACGGTAGTATAAAAAATTATGTAGGAACTTTGCAATAGAACCAATAATTATGCTTTAATATATACATCAGAAACCACAATAACACTCAAACATAGATATGATATTTAATAATTTTAAAAAATAGAACCATATAGTTAAATTATCAACACAAAATAATTAGATGTATTGATATTTCTAATGGAGAGCGAATCAAATCGACCTTGCCATCTCAACCTAGTAGTCTAGCTAGATCTTTGTCGTGCGGCTCCTACATCGACTATTGTCGATTCATTAGACCATTGTCGCAATTTTCCCGACCGTCGTTATATGGCTCCGGCTCCAGCACCAACTTCATTGTTTCTTTTCGCAATTATGATTTGTGAGAGTATCGAAACATGTTTTATTTCTCTGCATTATTTAAGATTTTGAGACAAAATTCCACAAATCTCCACCTTGACTCAAAAGTGATGTTGATAACATAATCCTTCTATTTGTTCTCTCCAAACTGAATCATTATTTAACAATTTTGATCAAGTTAAAGCCATGTTTGAACATTGACCTTTTCATTTGCATCCACTTGCACGTAATCATTTCTTCTTGCTTAGGTAGTCTAGCAAGCCCCCAAGAATGATTCTTCAACCATTTTTTTTACTCCTTTTGCTTTTGAATGTCCCACTAAAGGTCATTGTTTCTGAGTTTTGCAAACTGCATTCAAAACATAAAAATCACGGGCAACATAATTATATCCTTGAGATGGTATAATCCTCATCCTTACCTTATCTCGAGTCAAATGATAGTCAAAGGGCACTTTAAAATTTCTCTCATTAGAACTAGTATCGCTAGCAAGAACCTCCATCTCAATTTGAGTATTCTTTACCATAGTTTCTAATATCTTCATCTCTATGTCTTTACTCTTCCTCCCTTTACAAGCCTCACAAAAAATTATACATTTGTTTATGATGAACTTTGATCTTTTAGATTTCACTTTCTACAACTTGTAACCATTCCCACCTTCTGGATAACCATTGAAGACATTTCACAACTCTAAATTCAAGCTGGACTAGCTTGATTTGCACAAACGACAAAGTTTTGAAAACCTTTAAATAAGAGTAGTTTACTGATTCCCCAATCCAAACATCCATAGGTGTTTGAAAGCTTATTCCAGTTAATGGACATCTACTTATCAGATAAGTTGCATTGCCACTAGCTTTACCCCATAAACTCTTTGAGAATTCAATTCCTAACACCATGCTATAAATGGTTAAATGTGTTTTTATAGCTTGTTTTTTCACAAAAATCATTAAAGTGTTTTAAAACAACTTCTGCATATTTAACATGCCTTGATCTTAAATCTCACAACTTGTTCTTGTCATGAAAGTATTCACTAGCTAATGATGAATTACCAATAACTTTGGAACCATATAAGATATATAACCCATATATTTTAGACCCTTTAGCCATAATTAGTCTACCATGTGAAATCTTTAATACCCCATGTTTAACTCTAGTTTAGTAGCCTATATCATCAAACATGTTTATGAAAAACAGATATTTCCTGAGCTCGAGAACAAACCTTACACTATGTATAAGAACTTACGATCATTAAACATTTAAAGTCTGGCCATACCAACACCATGTACCATGCAAGCCAGATTGTTACCGAGTCGAATGACGTCACCATCTTCAAGCTTCAAAGTGTTCTTTCGTTGGACACATGTGATAAGATCATCTTGAGTCCATGACCTAACTCTTTTGTTTTTAAACTCAATTTCACTAGTGCAGCCACACTATCATATTTATTCTCATCTGAGACAACTATAATCTAAATAGAATCTTCATTGTCCTCACTCTTGGGACAATTTCAAGATCTCCAAGAAATTTCTACCCTTATTTCTCTAATTAGAATTATCACTTCTTCCCTTTTTCTTCTTCTCTTGACTATCAAAAGTGATAGAGAATAATATTTATATCTACTGAAATCAAAACAACTCCATAAGGAGCCCAAAATACGACCCATTACCGAATGGATCATTGAGCTGAACTGAATCGTGACTCGCTCAAACATTCACTAAACGGATGTTGCCTAGCCACCACCGACCGTCATGGAAAACCTCCACTAACCATCTTTATTGCCACCGCCTAGTCTGACCATCGCTATGCAAATCCGACGCAGACCATCGCCAACTTCCTACTGCTTTTCGCAATTATGATTTTTGACCGTCTCAAAATTTGTTTTTAATCTCTTCATCACTGATTTTGAGACACACTTACACACTGGAAGTATAGCAATGAGCGAATTTGACACTATATCTCCACCCAAAACTTTAAGTCATTCGATATATAAGTCACTTCTATTTTATATCCTACATTTTCTCCATTTTTAATCGATGTGTAATTTAACTATTATAATAATTTTAGTGTTATATTTATTCATTAATTTAACCTCTAATTTTATAGATTAGTTCACATTAATTAATTTAGTAGCAGCTACCAATATAGTCTAACACAGATGACTAAGTACTTAAATCTCTTAATCATTGGAGTTTAGGGTTAATATCTAACTTGTACATATGAATATGCTTATTTGGAGAGAGATCATTTTCTTTAAAAGAAAATCAGCTATTTTAATAAAATAGTCTCCCATATGGCACTAACAAACAACACACTTGATTTATCAAAATATAATAAAATTGCCGCAACTATTTCGGACAAGTAATAGCTAAATTGCAGCCGCAACTCAGGTGTTTTCATTTGCCCCCATAAGAGGTTAACGTTTTAAAGTAACAAGTGTCTTCTATCATATTGAATTTATATACAAACAAATAAGAAAATAATTGATGAAAGAAAGGTTTGCGGTTTGTGTTGTTATTTGAGCAGTGCAGAATCTTCAATATCAAGCCGCGGATTAGCTGTTTCCTTCTGACAGAAGAAATGCAAACTGTTGTAAAGTTTTTGCTTAACTTTTGGTTTTATTTGAATAGAATACTAGAAATAGAATGACCTATATCATCATGTTCTTCACATCTGTATTACAGAGGGATTTGACTACAAACATTAAATCCCGCGGTTTCAGCTACATTCCATTTATAACTCACTTCAATAGAATATAACAGGACAGTTATGTAGTTATATAAGTATTTTATCATGATCATTTGAAATGTCATTCTAATTACGATAAGTAAATGAAAATGATGTCCCATAAAAATAAATCTAAAACTTGTCATATATATTAGATTAATTATTTAATTAATCAAATATAAATTGATATAATTAATTATTAATTAATTATATTATGGTCTATTATTATTAAATACTAAATAGATTACTTGTTTGATTGAGTTTTGTGCTTGAATGGACCGTGATGGGTTAGACTATTCTGTTAAGCCTAATGAGAGCTCCATGCCTTCAGCCGTTTAGCTATTTAATTGTCTCTCCATTAGACAATTAACATATTTTAAAAACCCTAAACGGCAATGAGGATAATAATTCTCTCATACTCACTCTTCCGACATACATTTCTCAAATTCTGCAAGGTATATCGTTCGTATCATTATCGATTATTCTTTAATATAATAATATACTGCAATTTGTATCTATAGATTATCAAAAATTTATCTTAAATCCTTCCATTGGTATCAGAGCCAAAAGATACATTTTATAATTATTTGTGTGAATATAAAAGATATGAATGACTCGATGTATACCATATTATATTGTATCTTGAATCATATGATCAATCCATATGACGTAACATAATGGTAATTACCGCATGTGCTTCTACACTTATTATTTAAGATAGTCCTTAAAGAGATGAACTTATTATTGACTAACCTAAGTGTTTTTCTGCTTTGATTATTTGAGTGCATTAGTTTTCCGTAGTCGGCAAAGTGATTTTTTGTGATATTGTTAGAAGTGATTAAATTTGAAGCTGACTTGGCACTTTTAAGTCTTTGTTAATGGTAATTGAAGTCTGAATATAATGAACTGTTAGTGTAAAATGTTGCAATCTTTTTCTTTTCAGGAATTCATTCTAACAGCTTTACATGTTCATGGAAGTTATAAAGACCATGTTTTTTATGTTTTTTTTAATACTCAATCTTTATTAATATGGTCAAAGAAATGACCCCAAGTAAATACAATTACTGTCATAATAACTCCTGCAATTATGCAGTAAACAAAAACAAAAGGAAAATTTAAAAGTCAAATTGCTCCCTGCATTACTCCTGTTATTAAGGGATTTACTATCATTTATGGCAGAAACATTGATGATCACAAATGCTATTGCCACTCCAGCCACAGTATTCCAAGCATTTTCAATACATATCTGATGGCCATTTATGCCAATTATATAAGTTTCCTGAGCATTTCTTCTTTGCATTCAAGACCCTCCATTTCCATGTAGACCACACTATCTCTTGGAACATATCTTTAGGAATGGCTATATAATCCTTATAAATTACATGATTCCTAAATCTCCAGATGCACCAGCTTGTTACCAACCATATGTATCTCATCAGCAATTCAAATTCATATGCTTTGACCCAGCTAAGAAAATCTTTAATGCAATTGGGTCCTCTATGATAAGTAACCCCTAGCCATGACTCAGTTTCCTTCTAAACTAACATAGTCTTAGGACAGGTTAAGAAAATATGAGTTATATCTTCTTCCACCTGAAAATAGAACACACAAGATTTCTGATGAGGGTCAATAATAATACCTCTCTTTCTAAGATTATCACGGGTAGGAAGTCTATTTAAGAATAACCTCCATCCAAATATCTTAATTTTAAGAGGTATTTTTGCATTCCACAACTCTTTCAAAGCTTCTATCAACTTATCATCTAATACCTCCTCCTCCTTTTGATTCAACCCCTCATAACATGTTTTCACACTGAATTTGGAACCACAGTCCCTGGGCCATAAAATCTCGTCCTCATTATAACATTTCAATGACATTTCATGTATGATCGCCTTGAGTTCTGCAGTAGGTCCATTGACATCCTCAGTGAGTAGCACATTCTAACCTTCTAAATCCTATTTCCATCTATTATCAATCAAATCACCACATTCACTAATTAATGTTTGCTGAGAAGGAGACGAATTATACATATTAGGATATTGATTTTTGAGAGTTGTTCCTCCAATCCATCGTGCCTGCCAAAAAGAAGTCCTCCTCCCCTTCCCCACTTTCCACTTTAGAATATTGAATAATCCTTGTTCATTTACTGGTTTCGCCAGCCAAACAATATCATTCCACCACCTTGAACACAATCTTGTGTTTCTGGAATCCTGTGTTTGAAATAAGTTATAGAATTCCTCTCCATACCTTGCCTTGAGAATGTTGCTCCAAATTGCAATAGATTCATTATACACTTGCCAGATCCATTTTTCCACTAAAGCTCTGTTAAAGGTTGTCACATCTTTTATGCCAAGTCCACCTTGTTTTCTTGGCTTACAAACCTGTGACCATTTCACCCAAGCTATGCATTTCTTATCTCCCCCTCCTGCCCATAAAAATCTTCTTTGAATCGCTTTAATCTCTCTCACAACTTTATCTGGTGCCAAGAAGTGTGATAAGAAGTGGATTGGTAAGTTTGTAATAACTGAGTTAATCAAAGTAACCCTTCCTCCAATGGATAACATCTTTCCCCTCCAAGAAGATAGTCTAGCTTTTATTGATGTCAAGACAGGTTTCCAAAAAGCTGCAGTTTTGTGTCTCCCTCCTACTGACAGCCTAGAAATTTAAAAGGAAATATTCCTGTTTTGCAAGACAAGAAAGTTGCTACCAGCCTCAGTCTTACGATAATCAGTTCAATTTTGTTAATTCATACATTAAATATTATATTTTAAACTTATAATATTTTTTTAATTAAATTATACATTGCCTAATTATTTACATGCTCACTCATAATATATTATAATTATTTTGAGTTATTTTTAAGGCAATTTAAATTGTTTTATTCTTGAATTATATTAATTTATTAATAGAGTCTTATATTTTGATATAACGTTTTTTTCTCTTTTTATAATGTGTCTTTTGAGAGAATACTACAAAAGCTTAATTGTTATCAAAGAATCAATACTCTCCAAAATGATGCGAGTCAAATTTTTTGAAGTTAGTCTTAATCTGACTATTATTTTTGAGCCTATTAATTGCATATATGGATAAATCTGCTTACAATATTACTCCTTCCGTCTCACAATAGGTGTCCTCTTTGAGATTTTCACACTTTTTAAGATAATGATTTATTGTGTTGATTTCAATGGTAAAATGAATGTCATTTACTAAAATAACCTTATTAATAATAGGTAGTAGAGTGGTTACATGATTTAAAATATAATAAATAAGGGTAAGTTAGTGGGAAAAAAATAATAAATATACATTGATATTTTAAATGGACAAATAATTTGAGACAAATAAAAATATGAAAGAGGACACCTATTGTGAGACGGAGGGAGTATTATCCACTCTTTTTAAAATAAATAAAAAATTTAAATTATGCAATTATATATAAATTAAATGTTATTATTTTTTAGAATATTCTTAATTAAAATTTCTTATTTATTGTCATAAATTGATTTCTTGATATATACTTAAATAAATAAATAAAAATATAGTTTTATGAATATATTAGAAATCTTATTATTTTATGACTTTTATTATGAAAAATTAAGTAATCATTATTAATTTGTATAATTGTAATCCCGCCTATCATGGATACAATTATATAAATTTTTCTATTTTGATAAAATATAAGCATTCTTAATTCGTATAATTGTAACTCACCTATCGTGAGTATAATTATACACATTTTGTTTAATAAAATAATTAAATTTATTTTAATTATAATAAATATTATATTGATAATAATTATACCATATCGGTATGTTATTATTAGTATAATTTATTTTGTTCAATGTACTTATGATTTATGATTATATAATTATTGTTCGAGTACCTTATCGGTATTAAAATTTTATGTGACTTAATATTTGTACATTGTTTTATTTCTTATTTAAAATTGTTGAACGTATTATTTGAGAAATAGTTATTTTAAAGACATGTAATACTTTATTAAATCCAATAATTTTTATTCAATTTAAAAAAAAAAGATTTCAATTCTCTTTATATTACGCAAGGACATACCCTATCGGTGTGACGTTACTTGACATGATTATTGTGTGATAGAGAAAATAGTTGAATATTTGTTTAAATTTTTTTCAAAACTCTTAATCTTAGTTCAACTATTATTCTCTATCAAGTGGAAGAATTTACCATGTCAATTGTATAAAATTGAGAAACAAATATTATTTATTTATTTATTACTTTATAGAGACTAATGTTGAGAATATTATATTCTTATGTTAGTAATAAAGTTTATGACTATTTGTGTTATATCTTCAATAGTAGTTAAATTTAAAGTCTCATATTTTTCCGCTGCGTATTATTTTTCAAGATTCTGATGTGTTGATGCTAAAGGTCGTTTGGAAATCTTGCACACCTTAGAAGATTAAGATTTTTTGTTGGAGGATGATTTGCAACAGGCTCCCTACTCGTGATAACCTTGCTCTAAAGGGTATCGTTGTTTCCCCTCACGATAAGGTTGGCGTGTTGTGTTTTCTTGAGGACGAGAATGTTATGCACTTATTTCTTAACTGTCCTAAGGTTTACCAATTGTGGCTTAAAATTGCTGATTGGTTAGGATATCCGTCGGTTTCGTCTAACTCCATTAGCAATCACGCCTTGCGTTGGTTCTTGGCTTTGTATGATAAGGGTAAGGAGGATATGAGTTATTTTGTGTGGATTATTGCTATTTGGTGCATTTGGAGCATAAGAAACAATATTCTCTTTAACGATGGTTTCTTCGATGTCGAGGTCTTATTTAACAGTGTTGTTACCCTTTCTTGGAGATGGTTGGAACTTGGTCGAAGGAGATGTAGTTTTTACGATTGGATGAAACATTCTATAGATTTTTTTGTAATTTTTAGGAATTCGTTTTCCCTCTTTTTTGATTGGTTTTTTGTATCGGGTTGGAGAATCCTTGTTTCTCCCTTTTAATACAATTGCTTATTAAAAAAACATAATATGTTTCTCAAATGTGTGTAGTTATATTTGTAACATTTGAGTTTTGAGTGAGTTATTAAGATGTTATGTATAACATATATTATGGGTTTGATCTCACTCAGTTGATGGTAAATCTTTTATATGACCATTATATTCTTTCATGTGAAATGATCTAAATAATGATATATTCCATTTACGTGCAAAATATGCGGCTGAAATGATGTTATATTATACAACCACTTCTCTGTATAGTTTTGCTTTAAATAGTATCCCATTGTTCAATCAGAATATTTAATATTAGTGGGCTCTGGTAAATCTTTATCCAATTGGATCAGTGGGAGTGCATGTGTACACAATCATATAATCTGAAAAAATTTAGATTATTATTCTCATAGTGTCATATATTCTTATACGCACTATAAATATGACATATTCTAAAAGGACTTCAAAATATGAAATAATTATAAGAAGTCTTATTCTTTATATTGAGATATATATTATTCTCTTAATCTCATGAAATATCATAATTTAATGTTTAGGTCGATATTGAAAAGATACAATAATTCTTTAGCATGCAATAATATTGTGTTATTTTATCTTCAATAGTCCGCATTTGTCATGTCATAATATGAAAGTACATATTAGAGAAATAATTGTGTTTTTCTTATTGATAAAATAGTGAATGGTTACATGAACTTATAGTTGATTACATGAGAGAATTATCCAACAGCTATATCAGGAAGGCCTAAATAAGGCTAGAAAAATGAAAGAAATAATAAGTAATTAAATCCTGAGGCTAGCAAATAAGAAAGAAATATCAAGTAACTAATTCCTAATAGCTCCTCTTTAAGTTGGAGAATGTATGTTTAACAGTCTCAGCTTAGCAAAAATAGCAGAAAATGGTTGGGGTCCAGCGGTTTTGTAACACCCCAATTCCCATCGCGGATAAATAATACATAAATAAATCAGAGTGAATAAAAAAATTTATCTTTAGACAGAAACAAGGATGCCACATTTAAAGAAAGAAAACACAATCTCTGCTCATAAATTTGATACATAACACAAAATGGAATAAACCTAAAAAGGAAGCTTTTTCCAACAAAAGGAAAGTTCAATTATGGAATAAAGCGGAAAGATCCATAACTGACTTGTTTTACAAAATAAATTGTTTTATAACATCAAAATATTCATACAAAGGTAATACAAAATAGATCCAACAAATGTATACATATATAACAAAAGCGTTCCCCGACTCCCGTGTTACGTATCATAGCAGACAGACCGACAAAAGGATGAAGAACTAATCTTCACAAAAGCCTCCAAGATACTAATATGCAATTGCCTCATAGAGCAACAAACCACAGCAGAAGGGTAAGAAATAACAACTAAATCAAGATTGCATAATAATATGCAAACACATATAAATTCACATGCATAATTATTCTCACCACAAGAATCACATATTAATACATATAACATGCCACAGATACATAACATATTTCTAATAATCCAACCACATAGCATATATCAGTTATACTAACATAATAACATATTCACACAGAATGCATACCAAAGTTGTGACATATGGAAACACACCACCACATCACATATATTCATCTATAGCATATCATAGATAATTAATACAATCATTATAATGTACAACATCCCCACAAAACATAGCATATGTCTACACATAAAACATATCATCCATAACCAATGCATTTAATCACAAATGCATATCAAATCACCAATGCTATCACGAGCTCAACACATAATCAATTAATTCACAATTTCCCACACATAATCAATCCATTCATGATTTATGCAAATGCACAGAGACCGACACAACGACTCTATGCAATGCAATACGGTACCAATCCATCCATCATTCTCATCATTAATTCACTCAAGAATTATTGGAATCATCGCTTGTTACTTAGTGTAACTCCCCGTCGGGAAAACGATGTTCCCCGTCGCTTTAGGTCCTCTTTGTATAAGGCACACTACGTTTATGGATCGCTTTAGGTCCTCTTTGTATAAGGCACACGATCCGATCGCTTTAGGTCCTCTTTGTATAAGGCACACGATCGTCTATAACGTCGCTTTAGGTCCTCTTTGTATAAGGCACACGACCGTTATAGCAGATTCCCTCTAGAATCATTTCATCGTTCACACCCCACAAGGGCACACGACATCACAAGAATACATATCATGATGCTTGGCATACAAATGACTCATGACAATCAAATGCATAACATACATAACCATGTGAACCATTTCAACATTCATAATCATGCATATACAATCAAACATAACCCAATGCATTTATTTTCCATAAAGCCACAAACCATCATCACAACATTTCATCACAAGCATTCACATCATATAACAATACACAAGCTATACGATATATATTAAAAGTGAAATTCTGGCACCAGATATGTGATGTCAAGTGTGATGTCACAACATCAATATCTGCTGTATGAACAAGGTAATAAAAGTAATTAGACAAAGCACACAAGGATTGTTCACCCAGTTCGGTCTAACTACCTATATCTGGGGGCATACCAAGCCAGGAAGGAAGTCGACTATTAGTAGTATCAAATTACAGACTCAACAAACCAGTTGACAATCTACCTAATCTAATCACTACCCAATGACCCTTCTATCTAAGAAACCACTTAGATATGAGACTCAATCTCACTCCCAATCATAGCCATGATGTCTAGCAGTTAACATCTCAGCCACTACATCAACAACTTGATTTTCAACAACTCTTTCATCACAGAAAAGTACACGACACACTTCTATGCCTATACCCAGCCAAGACTCTTGACAGAGAACACCATCTTGGAGTTGCTTCAAAGCTTCCTCCAAGAACAATACAAAACTCATTACCTACAGGTTTCTGAGTAAGAACATAGTGACCATCTCACAACCCGAGTGGTTCACTTAGACAAAGCCCTAATGATCTACATCTTGGACCCGTACCTTTCTAGGTTACAAGCATTCTATTTATAACATAATCCCAACTGGATTTGGGCCTTCAAATCTCAACAAATATTCTGCTGCAACTCTGCAAAAGATTCTGCTACTAAATTGATCTTCAATCAAATCTTCAATTAAATCTTCAATTAATATCATATCTTTCAGCCTTAAAAATAGTAACAAGATCTGCTTCATATTTGATTGTACCAGAATATATCTATTCCATGATATTCTCCTGCAATCTCTCAATCAGATCTTTTCCTTAACACACTTGCACATGCGCAACCCTAACACTTACCCAACTGATGTTCTGTCATCTGATGTCGTGACATCGGGTTTGACATCAGCACAAAACTGCAACCCTTGAAAACCAGAATGTTAACTAAACATAACAAAAATGTTAGCAACTCATGTTGAAACATCAACCATGACATCAACATTGTTTTACCAAAATTTCAGCCAATCACAAGAACTTACAATCTCCCCTTTGGCTAATTTTGGCTAAAACAACTAAACATTACAACTCAGATTACAGCAGCAAATACAACCATATACTACTGTTAGTAGACATAAGCAACTACTGATCCTAAAAGTAACCATCAACCATGGAGAATCATCTTCTTGGGAAATTTTGATTGATGTTAGGACATCATGTCTGACAACAACTTCAGGCAGCACATCAGGAGCAACCAATTAGGAAGTGCTGAAGTCATTTGGTGCACATGAGGAAGAAGATATCTGACACTCCCCCTCAATCCAGTACATTTATTTTTCCTTTCAGGGCAGACCCATAATATATGTAGAAGACTCCTCCAGAAAAGAAACGTCTGTCTATTCATAAAAGACCAATGGTGGCATAAGAGAATTCTGCACACATTATTTGATCAGATCCCCTAGCCAACCCAGGTAACTCAGAACACAAGTCAAAACTGTGTTCATAACTCAGGACACAAGTCACAAAGACTCAACACCAACTTAAGGACATGGCATCCTTTTTTACATCTCTGGAACACATTAGGACATGGCATCTGTGCAAACAATTTAGCAAACCCTTTCCTTTCTCCCCCTTTTTAGCCACAAATTGGCAAAGAAAACCCTCACAGAACCAGACCCAAGTAGTGCTCACCCAAAACCGAACAAACGCCATAAGACTTATGAAACAAGAACACTCACTGGCTGAAGGAGAAAAGAATAACCTCTATAAATAGGTGACCAGTTACTTTGGAATTAACGAGCTTTGAATGAGTCAAAAATTCTTGGTCACAGAAACGCTATTTTAGGTACTAAAAACTCCATCCAAATTCAATGTCTATCGTCCAAAACAGTCTTGACCACCTTTATTGCTTCCTAACTGACTCTTACCATAAATTATGCCAAAACTGATCCATGCATAGTCAATGACACGTGCTCCACCTTATCCCTACACCGCTGTCCAGAATAATTCCTTGTTTGGCTCAAGAAAGACATGTCCTGTACCATGTTCTGACATCTTATCAGACAATGTCTGCTTGCTCACACCATTATCAACCCAAGACTCCACAGAATATTATACATTCCAAACCAATGAAATTGTCTTCAGACTTCTCCTCAGAAGCATGTGCACACAAGATTCAAAAACTTAGCTTCACATGGCTAGAACCATCCAATGCCCACCAACAGCCTAATGTTATAACATGTTATCTGACATTATCTTCTCATAAGAGACAACCAATCTCCACAAGCTTGATCAGCATGCAAGCTTCACAACATATGTACCTTTGCTGCAGAATCCATAGACAAGTACTCCCCCTGTCATGGTCAACTAATGCTCTAGGTGGAGATGAACATTTGAGTACACTTGCTGAGTACATTCACATGCTGTACTTTCACTTTTGGAGTACACACACAAGTATCCTGACTTGTTTGACTCTGCTCACAAACTCCACGAATTCTCAGCTTTACTTAAAAGCTTTGCTGAAATCTAATCTCTTCAAGAGATACTTGTAACAGACGTAAGAACAGCCACAAAAAACTTTTTGAACAGCTCAACTTATCTGACGCAATTCCTCTGCCATTACATCCACTAGTGCTTGTTGATACTAGTGAAGTCTTCCAAATTAGTAGTCATGCTTTGCCACAACAGAATCTCCACATTCTAATCCACATAGTCAGAAACACCTCTTATGGCAGAAATGCTAGAGCATCAACCTCCATATGCGCAGTCTCAATCATCTTTCACCAGTAATCATGATGTTACAACATCATTTAGAGACATCAGCTTCTCATTACCATTCAAAGGTCTTTCTCTCCCCAAGCTTTTCACCTGGCTTTAGCAGGGCCCTCCATCATCCAACTATCCAAAGGCAGTTATTCCCTATCATTCTCCCGTATGATAATTGGAATACTCCTGATCAGTTGATGAGTATCTTTACCTTCAGACTTCCAAGCAATCAATACCTGATCTGCTTCAGTCTTCTCTACATCCTCCATCCAAGATAGACCTTCTACTTCATCATTTTCCCGTATGACTGTGTAGACGCTCCTTAGGTATAATGTAGGCACCAATCTTCTAACCAAAGCACAATCATCCTACACCAAGGAAACTCAGCCCAGATACTGTCTCAACACCAAGAAACAAAACAACTGCCATAAGACATCATCTCCATGATTCTAGATATGCTCCACCAACCGGACTTACTAAAACATAGTAATCCAATAAACTCTCATTCACCTTCAAGAAGAATAATCTCCTTGAGTCTTCACTCATCACCCTTCTGCCCAAGAGTAAGACAATCCTCAATAATAACCAGTTGCCATAGTTTGATCACCTCCTCATATGAAAACAATCAAATGCCACATTTTGACCTTTTTCACGTCAGTCAGAACTCTCACAAGAATATCTTAATCCACCAAGGACACTTGATCTTCAAGTCACATGTTCCACTTGCTCAAAAGCAAACATACTTAGACTCCCTAAGCCATGGTCATGTAACATCTTCTCCTTCCTGCAGCTCCCGCAAACTGCCATGAGAGCAAACTCTTCGAAGTATCCTATTGTCCATTCCTGTAGATTATCCTATCATAAGCTGATGTGCCACATCACCAGCTGAGACTTCTGATGTTAAGCTAGATGTCAGACCATTATGACATCCAACTGTTGAATTCAGCTCTTCCTTCTGCCACTCAGAAGAACCTCCTCCCTTTGCAGAACCAGATTTCCATGCTCTCATATACTTGATTCAACAATCAAGTTTAAGTAGACAATCTCCATCCTGCTTATACACTCCAAAGACTCCAAACCTGCCACATCTGAATCTTCAGAAGATAAGTAGTTCAAGACTGCCCCCTAACTATAGAACACACAATCTGATTGTTACAATGATTATTTCACAGAGTTCTCGCACACCAATACACCACGAAGAGAAATAAACAACCACAAAGAGAAAAGTATATTCTCATCACTTTAACAGTCCTGCACTTTTACATCAGACATATACATAGTCTCCCGTCAATGTATTTTGTCATTAGTTGAATGCACAACCTATCAAAGGCAGACAAATACTCCTTCTCTCACCACAGGCATCTGCAGATTCTTCATCATGACAAACATTCATACCTCAAAAGTCTTCCATGTTAGGCCAGTGTCTTGATCTTTTACTCCCCCTGAGCAAATAACTGAAGTGAGGTTTCATCATCAGTTCCGACATCAGTCTAAATCACCAGAAACGTCCACTAGGATTTGGAGACTCCAACCAAGGTGATCTACACAAACCTCTTGAGGTGAACACACGGGAACATCTGATCAGCTTCCAAGACTGCACACTCTTCCATCAGCTCCAAGGTTCAGACCTCCTCAAGAATGATACCTGACACTCTTCTGCATCTAAAAAAGAACTTCCCTCTAACCAGTATCTGAAGCACATTACAACAACCAGGGTATCACCAACCTGTTCCTTCTAGTCCTTCAAGCCATAATACAGGGAGAGTTCATCTCAACCACAGGCTGATTCACACTACTACTGCCCATAATCTCTTGGATGCATTTTAACTTAACCATGGATCATCTCCTTCTACTTTTCTTCCGCTAGCTCCCGCCAAAAAGCTAAGGCATTATGAATGATATTTTGCACAAATACACCTGTCAGTAGCATCTCAGATATTGTTCAATTTCACAGCTTCAGGGATCCTTCAAAACAGCTACAATCTGATAGGTCTTTGACTTAGCATTTACCATAAATAGCTGATGTGTAGAGTGATGTCGAGACATTAGGATTGACATATCAAGCTCAACTTCTTTCTTGATGAAACTTCCTCCAGTTCATGATCAGAATCATGTATCTTCACAAGAGAGTTCATCTTCAGATAAACCAGAACAACACTGGATACTATAACCAGGAATCTTCTCCTAATTAGGTCACCACAAATAAGCTTAAGAGATAACTTATCAAGATCTTCACTCCCGCATGAAAGATTTGACAGTGGTACACTTTTGCTTTGGCTCCACCCTCTTCTTTTACCATCAAGAAGGAATCTATGTTCTGGACAGATGGGTCTTCAATACCTGATTTGAAATATATTCTTCTTCTGCTGAAGAGACCAACCAAAATAAAACTCCCTAAAATCTCACCACCAGAGACACAAGAACCAACCAGGGTTACCTCAGATACCATGCAGTGGAACACACAACAACTCCTCAACACCCTGAAGGCACTACTCAATAATCCTGCACACCATCACCATAATCCAAGTGCCAACAAAAAGGTTTGAAAATAAATCAAACTCACAACAGCAGTTCTCCACCAAAGCTACATACCCTGTTATGAATAGTCCATCCTCCACTTCAAGGGACCATACAGACAACTCTATGAACTGACTATCTTCCTTGCTCATGACCCAGAAAGTATCTTCCCTAGATCTCATCCAGAAACAGACAGGATGCCTGCTCTGATACCAATTGAAATTCTGGCACCAGATATGTGATGTCACAACATCAATATCTGCTGTATGAACAAGGTAATAAAAGTAATCAGACAAAGCACACAAGGATTGTTCACCCAGTTCGGTCTAACTACTTACATCTGGGGGCATACCAAGCCAGGAAGGAAGTCCACTATTAGTAGTATCAAATTACAGACTCAACAAACCAGTTGACAATCTACCTAATCCAATCACTACCCAATGACCCTTCTATCTAAGAAACCACTTAGATATGAGACTCAATCTCACTCCCAATCATAGCCATGATGTCTAGCAGTCAACATCTCAGCCACTGCATCAACATCTTGATTTCCAACAACTCTTTCATCACAGAAAAGTACACGACACACTTCTATGCCTATACTCAGCCAAGACTCTTGACAAAGAACACCATCTTGGAGTTACTTCAAAGCTTCCTCCAAGAACAATACAAAACTCATTACCTACAGGTTTCTGAGTAAGAACATAGTGACCATCTCACAACCCGAGTGGTTCACTTAGACAAAGCCCTAATGATCTACATCTTGGACCCGTACCTTTCTAGGTTACAAGCATTCTATTTATAACATAATCCCAACTGGATTTGGGCCTTCAAATCTCAACAAATCTTCTGCTGCAACTCTGTAAAATATTCTGCTACTAAATTGATCTTCAATCAAATCTTCAATTAAATCTTCAATTAATATCATATCTTTCAGCCTTAAAAATAGTAACAAGATCTGCTTCATATTTGATTGTACCAGAATATATCTATTCCATGATATTCTCCTGCAATCTCTCAATCAGATCTTTTCCTTAACACACTTGCACATGCGCAGCCCTAACACTTACCCAACTGATGTTCTGTCATCTGATGTTATGACATCGGGTTTGACATCAGCACAAAACTGCAACTCTTGAAAACCAGAATGTTAACTAAACATAACAAAAATGTTAGCAACTTATGTTGAAACATCAACCATGACATCAACATTGTTTTACCAAAATTTCAGCCAATCACAAGAACTTACAAAAAGCATATCACATGATAACACATCAATCGCACACAATTACGACGGTAAAAGTTGAGAAAATGACACTATTCCAATTCCCGACATAATTAAATCGTCCACTAGTCCCAAAACCATTTTTATAAGATAGAACATCTTATTAGCTTTCCAACGCATCCAACCGTGCCTTAATCCGACTTACGACCCAAAAGTTATGAAGGAAACAAAATGGAAAATATGTCACGTTCGCTTTCCTATTCGCACTGCGAACCCCCCAGCGAACCATGGCGGAAGAAAAAGGGCATAAAGTTCGCTTTGCGAACTGCTGGCGAACATTTGCCTTCCCATTCGAACTGCGAAGCTCTGGCGAGCCTTCGCTGCCGTTCGCTGTACGAACCTGCGAATTCTGGGATTCACAGCAGCGCTGTTATAGGTCATTTGGGATCAAAATCCCTCATTTCATCCACCCAAACACTTCCATATCATACTATAACAACCAAAACATGATCCAAACCTAACGACAAATACTCTACGCAGTTTATATCGAATTTCATCTGTGAAAACATCGATTTCTATCAAATTGATCACAAATTATCAATAAGAAAAAGTTGTGAAACAACCAAAACAATTACAACAAACAACACATATACATACACAAGCAAGATATAATCGAAACTTCTCACCCTTACCCGATTATTTGCACTTGAAACGGAGCTATGTCGATTTCCACCTCTTTTCCTCTTCTCCATTTCTTTCCTCTCATTTTCCTTCTTTCTCCCTTTCTTTCCTTTCTCTTTCTTTTCTCTCTTTTTTTCTCGAATCTCTATTTATAAAAATATCTAATTTTTCTAAAATATCTAACCCCTCAAAATGACCATTTTACCCCTCAGCTCAAATATCTCGCAAACGCTCTCAAAACGCGATAAAACATAATAACAATGAAAAATAATTTATTGTCAAATAAAAGTCAAGAATAAAATAATATAAAAACGAAAAATAATTAAATCGACTCGATTAAATAAACAAGACAAAACGGGGCGTTACAATTCTCCCCCACTTAGACATTTTCGTCCTCAAAAATATAACTGATATGAACAACTCCGGATCCGACTATCGCATCCGACTAACAAACTAACATGCCAACAGAAGGCACCCCATGAATAACACAAACTGACAAACCACCTCGCTAACAGCAACTACTACAGCGACACGACAACGGTAATAACGACAACGACAAGATGCAATGCCCATACAATGCACTTGACGACCAACCCACGACTCAAGGAATACCCAAGTTACGAACACACACAGGTTCACTCTTGAAGTGAAACACAACAAGATCATTACCCTCACCCTAGGTAACACTCCCCTAATTCTCCACACAGGAATTAGCTACTCGCACTCGAACCATCACGATGGAAACGAGGCAACAACACAAACAAGAACATAAAGTTCCACGACCCAACATCGTTCCAACAAACTCTACATAACCACAATACCAACATCTTTGTCACACAACAATATTACAACAATGCTACGATTCACCAATCGAACATATAACCAAAACATCCATCTACATAGCAGCCCATGAATAATATTTAAGCCTTTCACCTAATACTTCCATTCTGAAACGTCCAATGGTCACATCATCCTACCTGTTTCCAATGTTTAACCTATGAACTCTTACAAGTCACACACGCATATAGAATTATGCCACATCACGCTTTCGATGCGCTACTCTGATTACCCGAAACTATCAAATCTATCCATTTCATATCCAACTTCTGACTCTCTCTAATATTCACCAGAAAATCATAGTTCACTTCTAATATACCTAACCTCACACTCTACTGTGTTATCTCACACGCCAGACACAAGTCTCTGAACTGCTCAAATAATTCTTACTCCCTGACCATCAAAACAGACATGTATAAACACTTTCGACTTAACTCATCACGCACGACATAAACTTCACCAATAGGATAATTCCAGCTAAAGTCATAACTCATCAGGAATTCCAACTATCCTCGCTGTCTCATAATATATTCCTTCCGACCAAACAGGTACTCAATATTCTTGTGATTACCAAACGCTTCGAACCTAGAACCATAAAGATAATACCTCCAAATTTTCCAACACAATACAACCGCAACCAATTCCAAATCCTGAATAATATAGATCCTTTTATGAATCCTTAATTGTCGTAAAGCATAAGCTACGACTTTACCCTCTTGCATTAACACACTGACTAAACTCATCAAAGACACATCACAATACCTCACAAACGGTTTATTAGGATCACACAGAATCAAAACTGGAGTCGTAGACAACTTCTACTTCAGCTCTCTAAAACTTTCCTTACAACGAACATCCCAACAAACGACTTACCTTTTGCATGTCAATCGAAGTAACGAAAATACTAACTTGGAAAAGCCTTCGATAACCTCCGGTAATAACCAACTAAAGTCCAAAAAGATTCTAATCTCCTTAACCAACTTCGGAGCCTCTCATTGTAGAACTGCATCTACTTCCGATGGATCCATAACCATACTCTCATCTGAAATAACATATCCAAGAAAACTAACCTTTTTCAACCAGAATTCTCACTTGAATAACTTAGCATAAAAATTCCTTTCTTTTCAACACTTGCAATTCGATTCTCAAACACTCTACTTGTTCTTCCTCTGAGTTTATAATAGATATGAATATCCTCAATCAAAACCACTACGAACTTATCCAAATAAATATGGAAGATACAATTCATATACTCCACACACAATTTCATTCTCTTGACAGTCCAAATTCCATAAATTCCAACATGTAGCAATAACCAACCAAAAAGAACTCTCAAATATTACATCCACACCTAAGGGTTTTCTCAAGATTTCCATTAATGCCCTAAAACTTGAAAAACTGCAAAACTCACCAAAACTTTAAGTTTTGCTTTCCATAGTCTCAATACCATTATACACATCATGCTTGTTATTCCGTTCAATCATCCATCCTTTTTGTTACTAACAATACTGGAGCTCTCCAAGAAGACAACACACTTTGCCTCACAATTCTCCTTCCCAGTAAATCTTCCAACTGCTCTATCAGTCCGGGTACTTCTAATGCTAACATCCAATATTCCATCCGAAAATACATCTGAAAATCACGCACAACTGGAAGCCCATCACTGTGGCCTTTCTACCAATTTCTAGCAAACTATCATCACAAACATAACAAACATCTTAGTTTCACTTCCTAAAAGTTCTTCTACCTACTTAGCCGATCCAAACCTCAAATCCTCACCTTCGTCAAATTTGAGTTCACACTATACTCTCTGTGAACAACCATTAACGATACCCAATTGTTCTCTCTCAATGACTTCTCAACTGGACCAACATACCAAAATCTCTAATCCGTCTCATCTTCCGATATTAGAATCTTCATTGACTTAACAAAATAACCCGTAACCATTTTATTAATTCCAAACAATTCATTGCACACACTATCAAAGCCGGAAAGATACGTCTATTCCATCCAATATAATTCCGTCTACTATCAACAAGAGATTAAGGGTGATCAGTTCCTCAATTTGTCAATAGACAGCCAACAATCATGATGGGGCATAAACTGTCTTTACCAAACTATAATAGCATTTATTGCATCCTGTGCACAAAACTACCTAAGGAACAAATCCTTAGTCGACATAAACCTTACCTCCGCATTTCCTCTGGAACCCGGAACCACACTGTCCAAACAACACTTACAATCTTGCAATCAACGCTCCACAACTGAAGCAACTTGGAGAAGCACCAGCTTCTCCCCCACTTATATCATTCTAAATCCTGTAGACCAAGGATTAGAAAACCAGAAAGTACTGACAGTGTTTCACACACATATCACATACTAAGGAACACACAACATCGACAGTATTCAACTGTCACACCAACTGACTCAACAACTTGGCCGGACGGACCGACCTGCTCTGATACCACTAATGTAACACCCTAATTCCCATCGCGGATAAATAATACATAAATAAATCAGAGTGAATAAATTTTTTAATCTTTAGACAGAAACAAGGATGCCATATTTAAAGAAAGAAAACACAATCCTGCTCATAAATTTGATACATAACACAAAATGAAATAAACATAAAAGGGAAACTTTTTCCAACAAAAGGAAAGTTCAATTATGGAATAAAGCGGAACGATCCATAACTGACTTGTTTTACAAAATAAATTGTTTTATAACATCAAAATATTCATACAAAGGTAATACAAAATAGATCCAACAAATGTATACATATATAACAAAAGCGTTCCCCGACTCCCATGTTACGTATCAGAGCAGACAGACCGGCAAAAGGATGGAGAACTAATCTTCACAAAAGCCTCCAAGATACTAATCTGCAATTGCCTCATAGAGCAACAAACCACAGCGGAAGGGTGAGAAATAACAACTAAATCAAGATTGCATAATAATATGCAAACACATATAAATTCACATGCATAATTATTCTCACCACAAGCATCACATATTAATACATATAGTATGCCACAGATACATAACATATTTCTAATAATCCAATCACATAGCATATATCAGTTATACCAACATAATAACATATTCACACAGAATGCATACCAAAGTTGTGACATATGGAAACACACCACCACATCACATATATTCATCTATAGCATATCATAGATAATTAATACAATCATTGTAATGTACAACATCCCCACAAAACATAGCATATGTCTACACATAAAACATATCATCCATAACCAATGCATTTAATCACAAATGCATATCAAATCACCAATGCTATCACGAGCTCAACACATAATCAATCAATTCACAATTTCCCACACATAATCAATCCATTCATGATTTATGCAAATGCACAGAGACTGACACAACGACTCTATGCAATGCAATGCGATACCAATCCATCCATCATTCTCATCATCAATTCACTCAGGAATTATTGGTATCATCGCTTGTTACTTAGTGTAACTCCCCGTCGGGCAAACGATGTTCCCTGCCGCTTTAGGTCCTCTTTGTATAAGGCACACGACTTTTATGGATCGCTTTAGATCCTCTTTGTATAAGGCACACGATCCGATCACTTTAGGTCCTCTTTGTATAAGGCACACGATCGTCTATAACGTCGCTTTAGGTCCTCTTTGTATAAGGCACACGACCGTTATAGCAGATTCCCTCTGGAATCGTTTCGTCTCTCACACCCCACAAGGGCACACGACATCACAAGAATGCATATCATGATGCTTCACATACAAATGACTCATGACAATCAAATGCATAACATACATAACCATGTGAACCATTTCAACATCCATAATCATGCATATACAATCAAACATAACCCAATGCATTTATTTTCCATAAGACCACAAACCATCATCACAACATTTCATCACTTGCATTCACATCATATAACAACACACAAGCTATACGATATATATTAAAAGCATATCACATGATAACACATCAATCGCACACAATTACGACGGTAAAAGTCAACAAAACGATACTATTCCAATTCCTGACACAATTAAATCGACCACTAGTCACAAAACCATTTTTATAAGAAAGAACATATCATTAGTTTTCCAACGCATCCAACCGCGCCTCAATCCGACTTACGACCCAAAAGTTATGAAGGAAACAAAATGGAAAATCTGTCACGTTCGCTTTCCTATTCGCACTGCGAACCCCCAGCGAACCATGGCAGAAGAAAAAAGGCATAAAGTTCGCTTTGCGAACTGCTGGCAAACATTCGCCTTCCCATTCGCACTGTGAAGCTCTGGCGAGCCTTCGCTGTCGTTCGCTGTGCGAACCTGCGAATTCTGGGATTCGCAGCAGCGCTGTTATAGGTCATTTGGGGTCAAAATCCCTCATTTCTTCCACCCAAACACTTCGAAATCATACTATAACAACCAAAGCATGATCCAAACCTAACGATAAGTATTCTACACAGTTTATATCGAATTTCATCCGTGAAAACGTCGATTTCTATCAAATTGATCACAAATTATCAATAAGAAAAAGTTGTGAAACAATCAAAACAATTACAACAAACAACACATATACATACACAAGCAATATATAATCTTAACTTCTCACCCTTACCCGATTATTTGCGCTTGAAACAGAGCTATATCAATTTCCACCTCTTTTCCTCTTCTCAATTTCTTTCCTCTCCTTTTCCTTCTTTCTCCCTTTCTTTCCTTTCTCTTTCTTTTCTCTCTTTTTCTCTCAAATCTCTATTTATAAAAATATCTAATTTTTCTAAAATATCTTACCCCTTAAAATGACCATTTTACCCCTCAGCTCAAATATCTCGTAAACGCTCTCAAAACGCGATAAAACATAATAACGATGAAAAATAATATATTGTCAAATAAAAGTCAAGAATAAAATAATATAAAAACAAAAATAATTAAATCGACTCGATTAAATAAATAAGACAAAATGGGGCGTTACAGGTTTGGTGAACAAATTTGTCAGTTGATTGTTAGAAGTGATTGGAAGTAAATGACAAAGGTCGGCTTGGAGTTGTTGACGGACAACGTGACAATCAATATCAATATGTTTGGTTCACTCATGTAATGTTGGGTTCATAGCAATATGTCGAGCAGAGTTGCTGTCACAATATAAAAGATCCGCTTTTGTGAATAGGATGTGTAGGTCTTGAAGTAAGTATGTAAGCCATTGAAGTTCACAAGTGGTAGAAGCTAGAGCTCTGTATTCAGCTTCAGAGGAGGAACGAGAAACCGTTGTTTGCTTCTTTGAGTGCCAGGAAATTAATGAAGAACCCATGAAAATGCAGAAACCGGTGGTGGATCTATGAGACACATGGCAAGTTGCCCAATCTGAATCACTAAAGGCCTTGAGATGAATCGGTGAATCAGAAAAGAAATATAAACCATGTCCAGGAGCATTTTTAATGTAACGAACAATTCTAAGAGCAGCTTTGTAGTGATTTGTGGTTGGATTTTGCATAAATTGACTTAGTTGAACGGAAAAACTGATGTCGGGGTGAGTATTTGTCAAGTAGAGAAGACGACCAATGAGACGTCGAAAGGCAGTTGGATCATGAGGAGGAGAAGTAGTATCGTAGAGAGGTTTTGTGTCTTTCATCATTGGAGTGGTGGCTGCAAGCATCCCTGTATCAGCAAGAATATCTAATGCATATTTGCGTTGGCTTAAGTGAATTTCTTTGTTGGTGCGTGTTGGAATACAAATAGAGTAGGGTTTTTGTTATCGTTCCACAGAGATTGTTTAAAGATATCAACACCGTTCTACAGTTGAAATCGTTTTAAACTTAAAGTAACAAAGGGTTTTGGTTGTTGATAACGGATCTTTTGCATAAACGGTAAAAGTAATCGGATTTGAAAGATTTATAAACACATGCCAAGATTAGGGTTCGACAAACCAATTGCACGTATAGAATCGGTAAAGCAAATAAACTCGTTTAGATGATAAATATAATCACATATCCTCTCAATATGTTTATCTCTAACACATATTGTGAGTTTTATCATTTTGATCCTTTGATGATCTCTCAATCAAACTATCAAAATGATAACATTCAAGTTCAATATTTATGAACATCAACTCTCATAACTATCTCTAGCCAATGTGCATTGATGGATGAAAAACCTAGGTAAAGTGTAAGGACACATTTCTCAATCATGAACCAACACAAAGAATAAACCATAGAAACAAAGTTTTTCACCATACATTCATCATCCATAAGTTCATAAGCTTACATCAATACCTATACATACAAAAGAAAGGATTGTCTACCTTCTAATCTTGACACAAAAGGAGATTAGATATCCATTGACATGGTAGCTTCACAAACAATAAAATATAGAAGAGGAACAAGCATCAACGACGATCTCTCGACTAATGATGCTCCGATTCTCCAAAAATAAGATGCTACAGTGTTTATAAGGTTTTGCTCTAAGAAAAATAACAAGGATCCCCAAAAAATACTGAACAATTCTATTTATAAGGGGGCTGAGAAATGCAGAGCGCGCTATCATTTATTGTTAAACCGCCCTAGACCCCGCTTAGCGGGCTCCAGACCACACTAAGCAGGCAACCTACTGGAAAATAGCTCTAGACTGCGCTTGGAGCGCGCTTGTAGCATGCTCCAAAAATTCCAATTCTTCAAAACTGCTCCTTAAGAGCCTTCCATGCTCCAAGCTTCCATTTGCAATGTTAAAACCTATAATTATAAACACAAAAGCTAAATAATTAAGTCTAATAATGCATTTAAACTATACTACGATTATTTACCAGAAACAAAGGGAAAAATCATCGATTAGCAAATAAAGATCTCAAAAGGCGCCAAAAACTAAACTATATATTAGCACATTCTAGCACCTAACAACTCTCCCGAACTTGCTTCATTGTTTGTCCTCAAACAAAGGTAAGATAAAATAAATTAAAAAAAAGGAAGAATATCGGATAAGACAACACAATAAAAAATCAATGGTTCAAACTAAATTGATACGCTCGTAAGTAATGCTCAGCTCCAACACAGAATCAAAACATGGGTATGAACTAACTTCTAAACAGAAATAACTAGCAACACATCACAAGCAATCAAATGTTCAAACGAGAATCACCTACTTTACTCAAATGAGTCTTGCTCAATATTTACAAGGGACAAAACATTCTCATAGTAATTGCGCCAACATCCAGAACCATTCATGCGTTCATCTACTCAATTCAACAAGGAAATCAAGGAAACAAAGATCTCTTAAGGACTTCGAAATGTTGTAACGAGGCAAGGGTTAACAAGAAAAGGATATTTATAAAAGGCTAATGAATCAAAGTGGAAATTAAAAATTTTCAAAAATGAAGAACATGCCGACTTAGTCAAACCTCAAATCATTTCAATCTTTCCTTTCTTTCTCTTCTCTTTTCTTACATGGTGCCTTCTCTCATTTGAATCAAATGCTTCTTTTATTTTTCTTTTTAAGCAACTCACTTTTGAGTGCAAAGCATAGCAAATAATACTTTTCATTTTTCTTTCTTTTTCACAAGAGGCACCATTTCACCGAATCATTTTTTTTCACACAACAAACACTCTCCCCAACTTTAAACCACACTTCAATTTAATGACAATGTTCTTCAAAAGCATGTTTAAACAAAGGGTTTAGTGTATACAAAAACAAACTAGAATGAATCACAACGATTTTCTTTTAACAACAAAAACCACAATTGAGTGGGTTTTCCAACATTTTGCCGAATTTCGTTTTATGATTCATTCTACTTGTGTGAAGGCTCAAAATTGGTTAGCAAATGCTCACACTTCTCACCGGGTAAAGTAAAGCCAATAGAATTGGTGGTTTTTCTCAATGACAAACAATGCCCAGATCACTTCAATATTTCCAAGATTTACCAATGAATACAAGATTAAACATGAATCACACGTGCTAAACAATAACTACACGACTACTCTCTTTTGTGAATTATGATGGGCACTCACTTTTGTGGTTTTGTCCTAAATGATTCCCATATAAACGTACATGTGAAATGAAACAAAGCTTGAAATTTGTGTAAAGCAAAAAGTTCATACACATGCTAACATTCTACAAAGCACAAACAGAGTACCTTTTTCGTGCAACAATCCAGAATTTTATCATCACCATAGATGATTGGTGTAGCATATCGCTTTTGAACAAAGAAATTAAAACTTGCTTCAATCAATCAACTACCTTAAATCAAGAACAAACACAAAAATTTTGTACCAAAAATCATGCACATAAAACCTCATCCGCCCGGATGGAAACTTCAATAATAATAAAAAAAATTGTAATAACTAAAACCATATCCACAACAAAAGTCAACATCCGCTCGGCTGTGAACTGCAACAATATCCTAAACAAAAGTCAATAATACTAGCAACATACTAAACATAATAAAATACAAGGGTGAAACAATCAAATCCATCAATAAGAACTCGAACTCGACTCTCCATCATCACCATCATCACCATGCACAGCTGCCCCCTCCGAAAAACCTGGCCTGGCCTCAGGCCACCTAGCATATGCCATGAGGTCCTCTCTAGACCCCAATGGATGATTAACGTGAGGTTCCCAGATTTGGAGCTGCAACTGCACCATAGAATCATGCATAAATAAGAAGGCGACTGATGATCCTCGTGCATGGCCCAATTGGCTTCAGCACTCGAATCACGAACACGCCTTGCAGGGGCAGTAGCAGCAACATGGACAACAACATTGTGAGCCTGCAAACAAAAACGGGTGATAAAATTGTCATCCAAAACACCCAACTTCACATTCCCATAGCTAGGAAGGGTGACTCTCACCTTATGACACAATGCCATAATCAGCCCAGGATAAGTCAATGTACAAGCCACCCTATCTCCTAAAGGTGTCGCACTCAGCGCAATTCTCCTCATTTCATTTGAAATAATCCGTGCCAAATCCACAGTATTCTGATCATCAAGAATACAAGCAAGGAGAGTTACGGTCTGCATGGGAATAGAAGAGGTGTGACTACGAGGCTTGAGGTTGTGCAAGACAACCAACATCACAATTTGAGTTTCCGTAGTCAAAACACCTCCCATGAACTTCAGAGGGGCTCCAGTAGCACTCAACTGATATGTCTGACCTATGACACACAAAAATTCCCTCAACTGCTCGGCATTCCAATTCCCTCGAGCTAACAGTTTCCCATAATCACATAACTCGTCCTCCTCCAACTCTATATGGTTCCCAAGGTAGGTATTAATGGCGTCTCTAGAAAAATCGATCTCCTTACCCTTCACCCACGTCTTAAAATTGAAAGGTTCATCTCTAGAAGGTAAAGCATTCCCGAAGAATTCCCTAACAATATCCAAATGATATTCAGGGTAAGGTTCACAGAGCTTGTCCCAGCCACCTCCTTGTAAGAGAGAAGCTGTGCGGCGATAACTCCCTTCGGGATCGATCTGCACTATCCGGTCTGCCCACACAGTTCTCCTCTCGAGTTGTTGATATCTTGAATGTTGGTCAGGACCAAGAAATCGATTACGGTCAAACGGCCCTGATGGAGCACGTCTAGCTGGGTTTGATGTCGACCCGACACGCTGTTTCTTTCTACCAGACATCTGAAAAAACAAAACAAAACATCCACAAAACAGAAAAATATGGTAACGAAAACAACATTAAAATATGCCTAAATTCCTAAACAAATACGAAAATTTATCCAAAGGAATCAAAACAGAATTTGGAAGAGGGGAAAAATTCTGAAAATTCCAGACCGCGCTAAGCGCACAGGAGCGCGCTAAGCGGGCCCTGCAATTTGTAGAAAAATTCCTCTCTGCAACAGACAATCTTCCATGGATAAAATCTTACTCCTAAAACAGAGATATACACAAAGATACTTCAATCATGAATTCATAAAATTAAAACCCTAATATATACAAAAAACCCTAATTTCTACATTCAAAGTTCCTATCCACATGCAATTACACTAGCCTAATAACAATAATAGAAAATGACAAAAAAAAGAAGAAGAACAAGATGAACAAGAACATTAACATCAAAGGTTCAACCCAAAATGGGTTTTTTTTAATGAAAAATTAAAAATAAAATGAAGAACTTACAGTTGTTGATGTAGATGATGAGCAAGAAAATGACAAGATTAAGCTAGGGCACAAAGAATCCAAGCAACTCTGAAGAACTTACAGTTGTTGCTTTTTCTTCAGAGCGCGCTAAGCGGGCTCTGCAACACACAAAATACTACCAGCAGCTCCAAACTTGTTTCCAGCTGCACCAAACATCATTCCAAGCATCCAAAATCACACCAACTTTACAAAAACACGATTAAACAGTAAATTGACCAAAAAGACGATAAAAACTTACAAAATTGGGGTTCCTCCCAACGAACGTTTGTTTAACGTCGGATAAGCTCGACGGCCCAAGACGATCAATGAAGAACGTCTAGAAGAACAAAATAATTTTCTCGATCAAAATTACCTCCAAGGTAGATTTTTAAACGTTGACCATTTACGGTCCAACTGTCTTTTTTCTGCATATCTTCGATCGCAATTGCTCCAAAACTTTTCACCTCTTTGACCAGAAACGATCTTGACCACTTCAATTTTAACTTTCCTGGGAAAACTTTCAACCGGGAATTGAATAGTAATACCATTTGCCCAACCTTGAAATCCTTTTGCCGGATCTTCTTGTCATGATAACCTTTCAGCTTTTCCTTATACAACCAACTAGAATGATATGTGGCATTCCGCATTTCCTCCAATTCATGTAGTTGTATTTTCCTTTTTTCTCCGGCCAAGCTTTTATCAAAATTTAATAGTTTCAGGGCCCACAATGCTTTGTGCTCCATTTCAACTAGTAAATGGCATATTTTACCATAGACCAATTGAAACAGAGTTAAGCCAATCGGAGCCTTGTAAGCAGTACGGTATGCCCACAAAGCCTCATCCAATTTTTGAGACCAATCTTTTCTAGAACTCGACACGGTTTTTTCCAGAATCCTTTTCACCTCTCGGTTAGACACCTCGGCTTGACCGTTCGTTTGTGGGTGGTAAGGGGTCGCCACTTTATGTGTTACACCATAATGTTTCAAAACACTTTCAAGGGATGTATTGCAAAAGTGTGACCCGCCATCACTTATAAGAACCTGAGGAGTGCCAAAACGGGCAAAGATGGTTTTCTTTAAAAAATTTATTACCGTTTTGCCATCAGCCCTCGGTGAAGCAATCGCTTCAACCCACTTCGAAACATAATAAGCCGCCACTAAAATATACTCATTTCTAAAAGAGGGTGGGAATGGACCAACAAAATCTATGCCCCAACAATAAAAAATTTCAACCTCTTGGATATTTTGAAGGGGCATTTCATCTCTTTTTCCATTTCCACCAGTTCTTTGGCATTGTCACAACTCGCCTTATGGAGGCCATTTTAATGGTTCGAGAACGGCCACGAAAGTCGTGAACTGTGGAATTGGTGGTGGTGTAGAAGTCGAACTTCCCTCTTGTTCTTGCCTTTGTCTAGCTAGTTGCCTCCTTCATCTCGTTCTGCTATTGATTCTAAGAGCGATTCTTTCAATCTTGGGATCGAATAGAAGTTGGTCCGCCGGTAGTTTTCCTCGCATAAAACAAAGTCTGCACACTAAACAAAACAAATCAACAAGCACAAGAAAATTTTTAACAAGTCTAAAACTTCACAACTATTGTAATGCTTGCAATATCAATTAACAATCCCCAACAACGGCGCCAATTTGTTAGAATACAAATAGAGTAGGGTTTTTGTTATCGTTCCACATAGATTGTTTAGAGATATCACCGCCGTTCTACAATTGAAATAGTTTTAAACTTAAAGTAACAAAGGGTTTTGGTTGTTGATAACGGATATTTTGCATAAACGGTAAAAGTAAACGGATTTGAAAGATTTATAAACCAAGATTAGGGTTCGACAAACCATTTTGCACGTATAGAATAGGTAAAGCAAATGAACTCGTTTAGATGATAAATATAATCACATATCCTCTCAATATGTTTATCTCTAACACATATTATGAGTTTTATCATTTTGATCCTTTGATGATCTCTCACTCAAACTATCAAAATGATAACATTCAAGTTCAATATTTATGAACATCAACTCTCATAACTATCTCTAGCCAATGTGCATTGATGGATGAAAAACCTAGGTAAAGTGTAAGAACACATTTCTCAATCATGAACCAACACAAAGAATAAACCATAGAAACAAAGTTTTTCACCATACATTCATCATCCATAAGTTCATAAGCTTACATCAATACCTATACATACAAAAGAAAGGATTGTCTACCTTCTAATCTTGACACAAAAGGAGATTAACTATCCATTGACATGGTAGCTTCATAAACAAGAAAATGGAGAAGAGGAACAAGCATGAACGACGATCTCTCGACTAATGATGCTCCGATTCTTCGAAAATAAGATGCTACAGTGTTTATAAGGTTTTGCTCTAAGAAAAATAACAAGGATCCCTAAAAAATGCTGAACAATTCTATTTATAAGGGGGCTGAGAAACGCAGAGCGCGCTAAACGTGCTGTCATTTATTGTTAAACCGCCCTAGACCCCGCTTAGCGGGCTCCAAACTGCGCTAAGCGGGCAACCTACTAGAAAATAGCTCCAGAATGCGCTTGGAGCGCGCTAAGCGCGCTTGTAGCATCCTTCAAAAATTCCAATTCTTCAAAACTGCTCCTTAAGAGCCTTCCATGCTCCAAGCTTCCATTTGCAATGTTAAAACCTATAATTATAAACACAAAAGTTAAATAATTAAGTCTAATAATGCATTTAAACTATACTATGATTATTTACCAGAAACAAAGGGAAAAAGCATCGATTAGGAAATAAATATCTCAAAAGGTGCCAAAAACTATATATTAACACATTCTAGCACCTAACAGTGCGAGAAACTTCAAGGCCAAGAAAAAATTTGAGATTTCCTAAATCTTTGATGCGGAAAGTAGAATGAAGAAAACTTTTAACGTGATTTATTTCTGTTAATGCATTTCCGGTGAGGACAATGTCGTCTACGTATACTAGGAGAGCAGTGAAAGTGTTGAGAGATGACTTGATGAATAATGAGTGATCATATTCTGAATGATGATAGACGAGACTAATAAGAGCGGAAGACACTTTGTTGAACCATTGTCTACTAGCTTGACGAAGACCGTAAAGGGATTTGTTGAGACGACACACTTGATTAGGAGAGGTAGGAATGAGACCGGGTGGCAACATCATGTACACTTCTTCATGTAAATCACCATGAAGGAATGCGTTGTCCACATCCAATTGTTGAATGATCCATTTTTCACTGGCTGCAATAGACAGTAAAAGACGAATAGTAGTTAGTTTTGAAACATGGAAAAAAGTATCAAGAAAATCTACCCCTTCTTGTTGAGTGTAGCCTTGGCTACAAGACGGGCTTTGTAGCATTCTATAGTGCCATCAGCTTTGTGTTTAATACGGTACACCCATCTGCAACCAATAACAACCTTGTCTTTGGGTAATGTGGTGAGGGACCAAGTATTGTTAGTTGCAAGTGATTGAAGTTCATTGTTCATGGCATCAACTCATTGTTGGGATTTGATGGCTTGTTTATAGGTTTGTGGTTCAATAGCATTGGTAATTGAAAGTGTGTAATGAAGATGGGATGGTGATAATTTGTGATAAGTTAATACAGAATGCAAAGGATATAGTAAGTTAGTGGTAGAGGAGGGAGGTGGAACTTTAGCATTGCAATGAAAGTCTTTGAGATAGCCAGGGGCTTTGGTAGTTCTAGTTGATCTTCTTAGGTTGGTGGTGTCAAAAGATGGATGTGGATTGGGTGGAGGAACAATGGAGGATGAAGAATCACATGTCAAGTTTGGGGCTGGAGTTGATGGAGTGGAGATAGGTTGTGTTGATGTTGGTTGGATATAAGGTTGTGATCTGTCATACTTTGTAGAATCAGCAGGAGGGTCATCAAATAGAAAAATGGAATAATCATGATCTGCAAAGTCAATACTAAGAGAAGAATTTGTAATTTCAGCATAGGGAAAAGTAGATTCATAAAAAACAGCATTGCGAGAAATGAATATTTCTCTAGTAGAGAGGTCAAAAACAACATAACCTTTGGTACCAACTTTGAAACCTAGGAAGATACATTTTTTAGCTCGTGGATCGAGTTTGGTGCGATGTTGTTCTAAGGTAGAAACATAGCATAGCGAACCAAAAACTTTGAGGTCAAGAAAAGTAGGAGGTTTATTATAAAGTAATTCAAAAGGAGACTTATTTTGCAAAATAGGACTAGGCAATTTATTGATCAGATAAACAGCATGAAGAACAACATAAGACCAAAAATATTTGGGAAGTTTGGCGTGAAAAAGAAAGTTCCTAGTGACATTAAGTATGTGACCATGCTTCCTTTCAATAATAGAATTTTGTTGAGGAGTAGCAACACAAGAGGTTTGGTGTAGGATGCCAAATTTATCATAAAATTCTTGATAGAGAATTTCTGATCCATTGTCCGACCTAATTGATTTAACATATTTGTTAAACTGAGTTTTGACAAAAATAACAAAATTTTGCAATAGGCTTCTTGTTTCAGACTTAGCCGTCATTAAAAAAATCCAAGTATGCCTAGTATGATCATCAACAATAGTTAAGAAATACTTATGGCCATGTAAAGATGGAATAAAGAGTGGTCCTCAAATGTCAACATGTAATAAATCAAAGGCGTGTAAAGTAACAGAAGAGCTTAAAGGAAAATGTAATTTGCAGTGTTTAGCATAATGACACGAGTCACAAATTCTTTTATTATCATATTTGATATAAGGAAAAACAGTACGCACTTATTCAAGGACCTTATTTGAGGGATGTCCCAAACGAAAATGCCAAGTATCAAAAGATGAAATAATATTTTTAACAGTAAAATCTTGAAAAACATATGAAGCTTTGGGCAAAGGATCTTTAATATAGTAAAGTCCATTATGAAGTCTAGCAAGGCCAGTCATCTTCAAACTTGTAGCTTCCTGAATATTGCAAACAGATTCATGAAAGGTTAACTTGCAATTAGAATTGAAAATAAGAAGATGAACATAAACAATATTCAATTTGAATGTAGGTAAATAAAGAACATTATATAATTTAAAAAAAGGAGAGAATTTGATTGTGCAAGAAAAATTTGCTACAACAATCGATCCATCGGGTAAAGAAACATTAATAGGATTGATTCTACAAAAAGAAGTAAAGTATTTCTTGGAATGGGTAACATGATCAGTTGCCCCACTATCAAGAATTCAATAATCTTTTGCAGGATCAATTATACCTGGTTCAGTGGATGCATTTTGATGATTCATCGAGGAATGAAGTGGAGCGGTGTGTGTAGTATTGACATTGTGAGCAGATGCTGTAGTAAATTTGGAAGAATTTGGTAACAAGGAGAGAAGTTATTGAATTATCTCAGCACTCAGTTGTGGATTGGATGAATCATTTGCAGCAACATTTGAAGAAGTTGGAAAAGAACCGTCATTAGAGGAAGTGGTGTTATTGACAGTCGATTGAGTTTTTGGCTGGTACCCAGGTGGAAATCCGTGTTTGAAGTAGCAAGTGTCAATGGTATGGCCGAGACGTGTGCAAAAGGTGCATTGTTTGGGTGGACCACGACCGCCAGACGAACTTTGACCTCGGCCACGTCCTCCGTTGTTGTAACCGTGACTTTTAAAACGATTACCATTATCAGAGTCATTGTAAAGAATTTTTGAACTTTGAATAGTAATATTTACAGAACTTGATTCTTGTTGAAGAACCAAAGAAAAAACTTTGTTAATGGAAGACAGTGGATCCATTAGAAGAATTTGAGAACGAACTGTGTTATAATTGTCCCTTAATCCTTTTAAGAAACAAATAACCAATTCGGAATCACGTTGTTGTTTGATGATCTTGAAAGCAGCACAATTGCAAGGTGTGTGACAGGTGCAAGAAGGAAGGGGACGAAGATCTTCAAGATCTTCCCAAGAAGTTTTCATAAAATTGAAAAATTCTGAAATTGATCTTTCACCTTGTTTTGTGGAGTGAATTTCGTGCAAAAGATCAGAGAAGCGGAAGTGATTTCCTTTGGTGAATCGTTCTTTCAATTCTTCCCAAAGAACCTTAGCATTTTTGACGTAAGCGACACTCTGAGCAATCGAAGCAGTCAGAGATCGAGTTATCCACGAGATAACAAGGCTATTACACTGCTCCCAGGCATAAAAAAGAGAATCATGTTCTGGTAAAGGGGGTAACTTTCCATTGATGAATTGTAGCTTGTTCTTGGCAAGGAGGGCTCGCTTCATTCCACAACTCCAAGTATGGTAGTTGTTGTTGTTTAATTGTGGAGAGACTAAAACCAATCCTGGATTTTCACCAGGATGAATGTAATAAGGTGATGAGTGTGATTGGGAGGGATCTTTGATGTGATGAATAGTGGAATCATTGTTTTCATCAGAGGAAGATGAAGAAATTTCTTCTTCAGCCATTGGGGAAAGTGAAAAAAGAAGCGTGTTTGTTATGATATCACTGATACCATATTAGAGAAATAATGGTGTTTTTCTTATTGATAAAATAGTGAATGATTACATGAACTTATAGTTGATTACATGAGAGAATTATAACAGAATATTCTCCAACAACTATATCAGGAAGGCCTAAATAGGAAAGAAAATAAGGCTAGAAAAAGGAAAGAAATAATAAGTAATTAAATCCTGAGGCTAGCAAATAAGAAAGAAATATCAAGTAATTAATTCCTAATAGTACAAGTAAATATCAATACTCCTATCGAGTATGATATTGTGTTATGAAGGTACTTATGATTAAATGTAATTACTCTCGTAATAGGGTATCCCTATATGTAATTACTATTCTTAGACCTATGTGGATATTCTATGACCTATAGTTTAAAACTCATTAGTATAACCACTAACCATAGGCTTATACACATGAGTAAGTCTTATGATATTTTGGGTTAGTGGAAGTTTATCAATAGCATTTTCATATGCTCGGGTCATTCTTTATAACATATTACTCTTAACTTAAATATGTTACTCTAAATTCCTCAGTCTTTAGATAAAGTTGAGTTTCAACATGTATGATTTGTCTTCCCTATCAGATGCAATTTCTACAGCGTTGAAATTTACTTCTTTTTTATTGATTAGTGTTTCGACCATTATTAATATTTTAATATTAAAATTAAATTTTTTATATAATTAATTATTGTCATCTAAGTGGGAGATTGTTAGATTAATTATTTAATTAATAAAAATATAGATTGATATAATTAATTATTAATTAATTATATTATGGTCAATTATTATTAAACACTAAATAAATGAATTGTTTGATTGAGTTTTGTGCCTGAATGGACCGTGATTGTTTGGACCATTCAATTAAGGCTAATGAAAAGTCACTGCCCTTAGGCGTTTAGCTATTTAAGTGTCTCCCCATTATACAATTAACATACTCTGAAAATGCTAAATGACAATAAGGGTAGTAATTCTCTCATACTCACTCTTCCAACAACTGTCTCTCATTTTCTACAAGGTACATCGTTCTTATCATTGTCAATTATTCGTTAATATAATAATATACTATAATTTGTATCTATTCGATTCTATTAAATTTATCTATATATATATATATATATATATATATATATATATGCTATTTTTATGTATGAACATTAAAATAAATACGAACCATTAAATTTTAAAATAAATTGGGAAGATTATGTGTTTTTTTTCCCTCTTCTCTCTATTATTAAAATAAATGATGGAGGAGAGAGAAAAAATGACATATAATCTCCATTATTTATTTTAAAATCTAATGGTTCAGATTCATTCTGATGTTCTCGTATAAAAATTACATTCTCATATGATACGTCATATAAATATATATATATATATATATATATGTGTGTGTGTGTGTGTGTGTGTGTGTGTGGGTGTGAAATTAATTTTAAATTATTATTAAATTTAATAAAAAATAAGAAAGTTATTTTCATAAAAAAATTATAGTAATTGTTTAAGCTATGCAAGAAAGCCTCCGCAACACTTAATTGTCTTTTGTTTAAGACGGTACAAATTGTTTTTTTCTGCCTCTCCACTTTAAAAGAAAAGCTAGTAAGATATTTGGGTGTTTGCACAGATATATTTATTTAAATGCACTTATAAATAATGTATTAATATAATATATAATGTTATTAGAGACATGTCTAAATATGCAATGGATAAATGAAATATTTAAATAAATAATGATTATATAAATTTTATTGTAATTATATTAATTTTTTTATTATATATAAAATATTTTTTTGATTGAGTATTTTGACTTGGCATAACTCAAGTTGAATCATTACAAATATAATTAATATACTTGTTTTATAAAAAGAATTATTTAATTTTTAATAAACATATTAATAATTTAATAGAGAGATGAAATACTGCATTGAGGACAATTTATTTGTCCAATTGAGATAGAGTGTTTGTTAATGTTTGAGAAACTGATGGAGTCTTGGTAAATTTAGAATATTTTGATTGGAAAAATGATCATTTATTTAAGATGCTTTCATTATTCAAGTGGCCATTATTAAAAACTCAGACGACTAATAGTAAAAAATTGACTAGGAATTACTTTATGGTAGGGCTTCAATTTCCTTAATCGTGCCCCAGACTCATTATTACCTTTCACAATCACAAAGAAATGAGATATTTCAGAAGGATATTCTTATTTATTTAAATGAAAATATCGTGATACATCATGATGATCTGATTCAGTTTTACATAAAATCATTAACGTAATATAATCACTAACATAATAAAATCATTAACATAACCAAGTGGGCTTGCCACAGCTTATTCGCATTGCTATTTGCAATTTGCTGGAGTTATCCACTTTTTCTCTGTTGGCTGACATAATATATTTTACCTGTGGGGAAAATTTTTCATGTACCTTAGATGGCCAATAATAGAGGCTACGTTGATCCTTATAGCTTTGCATTCCCTTTCCTTTTAATCTTTCTAAAATTTTTGGTAGATTCTCTTGGCTCTAGCAAGGTTGGAATTAAACATGACTAGTTCACTATGGAGTTTGTGCAACTTCAGCTTAAGGTGCACATGGGTTATTACATCGTCTAGGGTCGTCGCGAAGGGTCTACCAAGGATGCAATTGTAAACGCTTTTGCAGGGAACCACCAGGTTCGAAGTACCCCCAAGGAAGGTTCGTCGTGCCGTTGTAGGCCTACTGTTGTACTCCAAATTTTCCCCTCATTTTTTTTGCTAGTTGATGTTGTTTATTTATTTTTCTCTATATTTTAATTTAGTATTTATTTTGGTGTTTTATTTGTTTTTATCTTAATTTAATTTCAATATGGCTTATTTTTTATTTTTTTAAATTGTTTTTTATTAACCTCAACTTAATTTAATTTTGCATTAGTTAATTAATTAGGTTAATTGTTAATATGGTTTATTGTTTTAATTATTTAATTAGAATATTAATTAATTGTTATTTATTATTGTTATTTAACATTTTAATTCATTAAAAAGAAAAAGAAGAAGAAGGATTTTATTCATTCCATTGCCAATTTATGAGTGGTCCACCGTGCTATTTATTTCGGTTTTGTTTGAAGGGTTTGTTTTTTATCATCAACCAATGAGAATCAAACTTATGGCCTTTGACTTTTCAACTCTGCCTTCAACCAACGAGAGAGCGCCGTGTGGCATTTGGAGAAGAAAAGCCACCAAATTTCTTCTTTCTCTTTGTTGTAACCGTGATTTGCAGAGGAATAGGAGAAATTCAAACAAGATCACTCAAATTCGTCTCAAATCCGCATCAACCTTGGCGCGTTTCATTTCAATTTTGATTCCTCCAAGTTTGTTTCCTCTTTGAGCTTCCAGAATTTGGTTCAGCAAAAGCAATTATGAGCATTTCCGTATTCGTCATTCTTTCTGATTCACCCTGCTTTACATGCAATTGTCATGGCGCCATCTCTATCAATTTCCTTCTTTCGATACCTATCTGCTTACCACCAGAAGTAAAGCTAAGAAGCAATGCCCATTCTAGCATTTGACCCTGCGAATTTAGAGCATTGGTGCAGCAAGGAGCGTATGTCTCCTAAGGTTGAGCATTTGATCAAATTTGCAAACCCTAGCCTCTAAGCGTTTCGAATTTGAATTTAACTCGCCCCAATGAGTTGGCCTATATAAGGAGCTCACTACAACATTTGAACCATCAACAACTTCCTCATAAACACACAAATTTTCTGAGCCTTCAAGTGTTGCGAGCAAGAAGAACTTGGTGGTTGGAATATCAAGTTCAGAAAGGAATTTTAGCAAGGTTGAAGGTGCAGTGGACATTCTCCACTTGGTAACTCTTCTCCCTTATCACCTTTATGATTTTCTCATCCTGAACATCATGCTCATGTGATATTATCATATGCATTTCATTATTCATTATATGCATATCTGACTGATCTATGCTTGAAAATATTGTTTGTACGCTTATGCTCTGATTTCATAAAATAGGTTAATGTTCTTTATTGATATGATACATATGTCTACTCTCTGTGATAAGTTATGATGTTTCTGATTTTGATTGAGTGGCTGCAATTATAAACTCTCATTATGGTATTGTATTGTCAAAGTTGGATGCTTGATGATGATTTAGGAGACAAGAGATTCATGAATCTTGGTAGCTCTGTTATGCTCCTAAGTCTTGGGATTTTTGAACCTATCTGTCTTCATTGTTGGTTTAATGATATTTGGTTGTTATCAATCTGTCTTGCTAAAGTAGTATTAAATCCTTTCCTGCTATCACCAATATATGATCTTTTGGTCTTGCTCAGTCATGGTTTTGAGTTTTATCATTATGGATGTTTACAGTTTAAGGTCGATAGTTTTTTTGTTCACTTGTATGCACCACTGTCATTGTTGATGATTGATTATGTGCTTGAATTCGGATTGCTTGAGCTGTCAACATATGCAAGTCACTGACCTGTTTTACATCTTCGAGGAATGACTTTTGTTTAAGGATTGTGTTTATGAATGATTTGGATTATGTTGTCTTGGGTCGTCCCTATCATATGCCTCAATTTTCTTTGGCTTGTCATACTGCTATCTCATCTTGTACCTGTTTAGACCATTTTTATTGAGACTATCAACTCAGAAGTTATTTTTCTGATATCTAGATTTTATTCTTAATGTCAACACTGTATTCATGATGTGTATGTTAACCTTGATGTGTTTTAACATGATTCCTAAGCTATGCCATTGTCTGTTATTAAATGATAATACCTGAGTAAATGTTGATTGTTATATGTCATATGCCCTGAATATATGTTGTAGTTTAGGAGGCCTTTGGCTATCAAGTTGTTATTTACATAGTATTCTTGCCTAAACAATGGTTGATGTACACTATCTTTGAACCTAGGTATGCATCTCAAACTTATACTCTTTATTGTTATGTTTGAACACAATCCTGCTCTGCTTTGCGTAGAATACATGTGCCGGTTCTTCTGGCCCTTAACCATCATGATGACTTTTGTTTTTGCTATGAGTTTATTATTTGAATCATGACTGATCTTAGCTGCATCCATATGATGAAGGTATAGTCTCTGTTATGCTCATATATAATGTTCATGCTTAATTGCCATTTAACTTGAATATCATTGACCACAATGTATGCAATTCTGCTTTGGAATATATGACCATTTGTGTATGTAGAAGGCCGTTAGCTTATGTCTTCTGCTACTAGGATATTAGGACTAAATACAAACTTTCTTTGACATGAGGTTTAATTCGTGCGTTTGTAATCTTGACCTGAGGTTGAAACATTAACTTACACTCATTTTGTATGCTACTCATATTGAAGCCATGTCTGCTGGTTGTGTTCACTTTGGTAACCTGTATCTTTTCTTACTGCCAGTGTGTATAGAGTGTCTTCATTATGTATGTCTTTACTGCACTTAATTTTAAATGTGTGGACTGTTGAATTTGGTTGTGTTGTGGTCCTTGCCTGTTTACAATTTGTTGATGTGTTTGATGCTATGCCTTATGTTCCTAGCATGATAATTTGGGGAATGACTATGTGACTGAGATTGTTAAATACTGACTGCTGTCTCTTCGTTTACCATGAGCTTGCCAATATATCACCATGCCATTGATTCTTGATCTACACTCTAATTATGAACGTAATTTGCTAATCTGTCAACTGTTGAGTACCCAAATTGTTTATGTTTCTAATTTACTTTGCTCTTGCATTGGTTTGTTGGTTTACATTAACTTGTGTTCGAGTCCGTGTTACATTGTTTTGGAATCCATAATCTACATCTCTGTTATCTTGCATCCAATATGTTAAGTCTTAATGATGTTTTGGATGCGTGGAACTAAACCTAATCACCTTTTGGATCCTTGAATTACATACTTGTTTGCTAGAATGTTTACTGAACCTCTTCTGAATATATTTGTCATTGTGATTGCGTTGAATTTTGTTTGCTTGCTGCTACTGCTCCTTCGCTTGAGGATTCAACATGTGTGTAGATTACTTGCTTCTGTTTCATCTGTTTTGGCAATATTTGTTGAATGGCCTAGTATGGTATGAACTTGGTTGCCACGAGCAGTTTGTATCCTTGGTTGGTTTATTTGGAGTAGGCGAGCAAGGAGGGTTTATATATTTATTAAAGCGAATATGTTACCGGATGTAACACGCCGTCCCAACGGTCACACACACTAACACGCCTTCGCCTTTCACATGCCTTGAACGGGTTCGATCCTGCGGATCAACCCTTTTGTTTTTTTTTTCTGATTTTCCATTTCGCCTTGTTATTTTATCTTATGCTTGCACTTTGTATTCAATATGCGCGCGCAGCCCAGTTGGTCTTGGTTTTGTGCTGCTGAATCCAAGGGCGTGGGTTCAAACCACACTTGCGACATTTTCCTTTCTTTTTTACTTAAAATCATTTCCTTTATTTAAAGTTTATTAAGAATGCAAAAACAGTTTATTTTATCTTTTAGAAATCTTAGTTTTATTCTAAAAACTCCAAAATATTTATTTTATTTAGTAATTTATTTTCTTAATAGTTATTTAAGTTGATTTATTATTAATGTGAGTTTCCACTCTCTTTATCTTGATTAAATTGTTAAACCTTTATTTATGACCTTATTGATATTTTGAATGTTTGGTTTATCATGTCATATGGTTGTTGATTTAATTTGTGATTGGTATTATTCAACTTTGGATATCATCTTGATTAATCTTTTATTCATGACTATGTCTTGACTTATGTTTGGTTTCCTGTGTGATATATTTCTCAAGTTTAATATCTTTGGTTTGTCTTTGTCTACTTGGCCTCTTTGGTATTCATCTCATGTCTACCCATCATTTGTCATAAAACATTTTGCCATCCTTATGCTTATGTTGCTTTCATTTTATTATTTTATATCAATGTTTTATCTTCTTTGCCTTTTAATATTGCTATCTTAAACTTGTCTTCCCCCATTCCAAAGGAAGGTGATATATGTTGACTTTTAAAGTCATTAGCCCCCACCTTAACCTAAGTAACCTCTTAGGAGAAACTTTATTTCTTGGCCTCATTAGAGCCATAGAAATTACAATTAGCTTCAGGAGAGAGTTCTTAAACTCTTAGTGATATTCATCATAATGAATCATCATTTTCCCCTATTGACTAAAACATAACATAGGTCCATTACAACTAGATTTAGAGAGTTCTCAAACTCTACAATGAGCTTGTACTCATTTCCCCTCTGAATATTGACCATAGTCAATTAATCAGTAGAAGTAGAACTACGCATACTCTGATTCTATTCCAGAGGATACGTAGGCGCAAAGCGCGATGCTTTGTCGAGTATACTTAGATACTAACCCCTAGGGTTTCAACCTTTAGCATAGAACCTTTAGCAAACATAAAATAGCGTTAAAACAAGAGGTTCCCGTAGAGTACTACGGACGTTTAGGGTGCTAATACCTTCCCTAGGCGTAACCAACCCCCGAACCTTAGATCTTTCCCCTTTAGGTTTTTCGAACGATCTTGAACCTTTCCTTTGGATAAATCAAAGTCGGTTGTAAAAGAAATATGATGCAAATTAATTAATAATTTGTTATCCGATTTTCACCGCAACAGAAATGGCGACTTCACTAGGGATGTTAGACCTATTGCTGGTCCTTTCCTAAGAGGGTTAAGCGTATCTTGTTTTCATGTTATTCATGTTTGCTTATTTACTTGTATACGCTTGTGTATGACATACTTGCTTATATATTTGTATATCTGTTCTGCTTGACTTTTCCTGTTATTTTGGGTTGATATGATATCTATGAGTGAGATAAATCCTATACCCGGATTTGAGCGTACACTTATTATAGGACGATGGTATTCAAGGAGGCTTTGAAGGAGTCGAATCCTGAAAGGTTGAATTGATAACACCATCACTCAGTTGAGGCCCACTCGAGAGTCTAGTTATGTTGAACGAATTCGTTCGTGAAAGCGTGCTACTCTCGACCTAGGAGCCCGGGATATTGAGAACCGTAGTTACCAAACCCAACTTAAGCCTTTTAGATGTAGTGCGGAGACCATGATGGAGTCTATTTCTGAATTGGTTGTCACGCGATACTACACTCAGACGAGATCCTCTTGAGAATTTTATCGATTACCAAGTCATCTGAGAAATCCTTAAAATCTGAAAGATGGATTGTAGACTCTGGGAACTTCTTAAAACCCCGTTCAGCAGGTGAAAACCAATAGAACATACCAATGGGAAGGGTGAACCTTTGGCTCCATGCTTAACCTATCCCCTTTTTTCCTTTATTTATGTGTGTTTGTTGCATCCATATAGCATAAGCATTCATGTTGCATCTGTTTCATGGAACTCATACTTCTTTTCTTATATCAGAGGAATATCATGGATAGCTCAAGAAGAAACACCATCAAATACACTTTCAAGAGTGCCAAATTGGATGACCTAAGGAAATTAGGAGATTTGTTAACAGTCCCTGAAGGATTCCTAAGCAGATATGGAAAGTTGTGGATTTTGTTAAGGAAGACTGTTGATGAAGGACTTCTCTCAACTCTGCTTCAGTTTTATGATCCAAAATATCACTGCTTCACGTTCCCTGACTATCAGCTTTTACCCACCCTTGAGGAGTACTCTCAGATAGTTGGTTTGCCCATCAAGGATGAGTCCCCGTTTCCTATCTTCGAGGAGGATCCAAAAGAGGAAGAAATAGTTGAGAAGACTCATCTGGAGTTATTTGACATCAAAATTAATTTAACCTCTAAGGGAGGAATTTTGGGGTTAACTGCTAAGTTCTTGATTGGAAAGGCTCGTTACTTTGCTAAGAACTCCAACAGGGATGCCTTTGAAGCTGTATTTGCATTGCTTATCTATGGACTTTTCTTGTTTCCAAACATAGACAATTTTGTGTACCTAAATGCAATCAAAATCTTCTTGAAACAAAATCCCGTACCTACCTTGCTAGCTGAAGCCTATCACTCAGTCCATACAAGAAACGCTCATAGAAATGGACAGATCACCTGCTGTGTCCTTATACTGTATAGATGGTTTATTTCTCATCTACTGAAGGCATGCACATTCTGGGATTCCAAGAAAGGATGGTGGTCTCAGAAAGTTATGGCACTCTCCCATGCAGATATTGACTGGTATAATAGGGTGTACGATGGAATCCTGATTATAGATAGCTGTGGAAACTATGGTAACGTGCCTCTACTTGGCATCAAAGGAGGTATCAGTTAGAACCCTGTATTGGCATGACGCCAATTAGGGTATCCTTTGGAAGACAATCCTCTCAGTGCTCATGTGGAAAGTGTTTACTTTGAGACATATAACAAGAATGAAGAACAGAAAGAGTTGATCTTGAACGCTTGGGGTAGCAAACGCAAAAGAGGAAAAAGTTCTTTAGGAAGACCTAACTGTGTGTCCTTGGAGCCCTACCTCCAATGGATTAGAAGAAGAGCTATAGAGCTGAAGATGCCCTACAAAAGGCAAGAGCCAATTACTTTGAAGAAAGAGCCTGTTTTGTACTTCATGTCAAGAGAAGAAGAGCTGGAGATTTCTCTAAGACAAACCCAAAGATCAGAAGAAACCTAGAAGCTTAAATATCAAGTGGTCGTTGAAGAGAATCTGGAACTCCAGAAACAGCTGCAGACCAAGAATGAGGAGCTACTCTCTTGTAAGAAGAGAAAGGCCCAAGAAGATCCAAGTCCCTCAAGCACTCAGCCTCCCGCTTGGAAATCCATTCTTGACAACCTCGTCGCAGAAAGGGATCAGATGGAGGAAGAAATCAGAAGACTCAACGCAAGGCTTCGAGGAGAATTTCCTTAGGACTTTCTAGCTTTTATTTAGCTTTATGTTTAGGGCTTTTGGAAGTGTATCAACTATTGTAATTCACTTTTATTTAATGAAAATGAGGACTTTTGATATCTCTCGATACTTTGCAAGTGTCTGAATTCCATGAAACTTTGCATTGCATTTTGCATTCCTGCTAAGCTATCAAGTTACTAATCTTGTTTTGCAGATTTTGTAGAAATGGATGCTACAGGAAAGGGAGTCTGGCCTTATTTCTTCGAATTACCGGAGGTAGATCGTTGTCGCACCCTAATTTTTTACCCTAAGATGTCATCTTCATTTATGCATCTTAGGTCAAGCATCTATGCATTGTCTGAGCTAACCCATATCTTGTAGTTTGTTTCTTTGTGTTCACATATCACCACGAAGCTCCCCAAGTTATTTTGATGCAAGTCAAATCAACGAAAGATCTCCAGTACAAGAACTTTGGAATTAGGATTTTGCTCTGAAGAAATCCTTGAGAAAATTAGCCCTATCAAGTCAAGATTTGTGTGGTCCACCTACCACTTGAGGTCATTTACATTCAAGGGACTTCATTCAACAAGAATCCGAGCTTTATTGGTCCTTGACAAGAGGAGTTTGAGCCTCAGTCCCACTGTACCTCAAAATTACGGTTTCTGTGATACTTGGCAGTCAATGGCCCCGATTCTCACCAAAAGGCCCATGTTACAAAAAACCTTATATTGATTATAAAAAAAATCGTTACCAAAAATATATTGCAAACTATATGGATTTAAATTTCATTGCCAAGAACCAATGAGAAGCAAGCATTACTTTGTTTGACTTTTCAACCTCATTTGCCAACCAATGAAAAAGTGACACGTGGCGTACAAGAAACCAAAACAATCCAAATTGTTCCTTCTTCCCCGTTCTTGTTCGCAGATTGCAAGGGAGAGGAGGGAAATTCAAACTAGTGATTCAATTCATCAAATCCATCATCAATCCTTAGCGCGCCATTATTCCAATTCGAATTCCCCAAATCACTTGCCCGTTGAGCTTCGACGGTTTGATTCATCCAAATGGCTTAGAAGATTGTTCGTTTCTGCACGCTACCTGCTCTCACTTCAACCGAGACCTAAATTGAAGCACCAAAACAGCCTATGCACGTTTCACTTGGCTCAAGATGAAATTCAGGCTATTGCTATGCGTGTAGTAGCTTCAATTGATTGCCCTCTCTCCAAGATAAACTCATTTTGTCTGCTGAACTTTCAATGCGATTGACCAACTCGCTGCCTATAAAAGGAGCCTCCAACTTCATCAGAGAGGGGGGGGATTCAAAAAGAGAAAAGAGGTAACCATTCAAATATTCTAAGAAAAACTCTTTAGTTTCGTTTTGGCACAAGAAAAAAGAAAGATTCTACTTCGTAAGCTGCGGATTAGAGGTAAGAGCTTCTACCTTGCCCTTATGTGTTTGTATAATTGCGTCAATATTATTGCTCTTCATGGTCTGGAAGTGAGAATGCGAGAACTCTTGCCTGATAAACCCTCCTCACTTCACTTTTGATTAAAGTTGATAAGATCTATGTTAGCTTGATCTTTTACTTAAGTTGAGTTGCATTCTAGGTTGAATGGTTTTAGTCTCTGAATGTCGAGCTGCTAAACTTGAGTTGATCCATAAAATCACTGTCACTTATTAAGATGAAAGTCCTTAAATGCCTTATCATCTGTTGAACTTTATGATACCCTGTTTTGGTCTGGTATATGTATGTTTAAGAGGTTGTATATTGAGGTGTTAATGTTTTAAACTGAGCATGGGGTGTATTATCTACTGCCATTTTGTTTTACTTGTTGTCTCCAATAACATGTGTGCTTGCAAATGTTAAGATTAGGAGGAATATTGATTATTGATCTGTTTGTATCCATGTAACCCTGGTTGATGTCAGATTCTAAAATCATGAGATATTTGTCCTGGTACCATGTGTTTACTATCAAGGAATCATGTGCTTAATTATCCCTAAGATCACCTTGCTTTGACTTGAGTTCTTACTGTCCCTAACTGTCCAACTGTTTGAAGTTTGCTGATTATACTTGCATCAGTATGATAAATATGCAGCTTGTGGTATATGTTTATATGTGGCACTCACACTTAGTTGTTATTTACATCTTTGTTTTATGACAGCAATGCAAGCTTTCTCAATACACCCTTCCTGATAAGTGTAGTGTCAAATGTGTGCTTGAGCTGAATACCAATGTTCTGTCTTGATATGCTATTAGGTTGAGTATTGTACTTTGGAATTAGTAAGCTGCTAAGCATATTGCTTTTGATATGATTACTTTGTTAATATAACCGTAATATACATGTGGATGTCCTAAATGTTTGATCTATCCATGCATTCGTCTGCAATTTGGACTTTAGCATGATTTCAATGTTAAGACAAGATGATTTTTGTACTAAAGATTGGGATGTTGAAGTATACATGTGCGTGATAAAGCTTAAGGTTTAGACTCTTGATTTTCTTTGATTTCCTTTTCTGTCAAGTCAAAGTTGGTTTGTTTAGACAAGAGTGAAAGTTTCACGTGCAATGTACTGCCATGTCCATCCTATTTTTGCTTGCTAACTTTGGCATAAGGCACACCTTGTTCACCTGTTGATAAGCTGTATTACATTCATAGTTTTTCACGTGCTTAGGTCCTTAAATATTCAGTATAATGCCTTTGACTTCACTCAAACCAACTTTGCCATGTTTTGATTAACTTACATTATGGTCTTCTCAAAGTACATTTGTGCCTCTTGAGGCACCATGAACCTAGAGATTTTCTCATTGTGAACAATCCTGTCTGGCCTTGGAAGGTGTTTGTTATCATGTTCTGAGCTCATTTTGAGGTGTGCTTGCTTTCATTTAAATGCATTCTAATCATGTAATTTCTGGTACCTATGAATTTAGTTTAGTTTGGTATATCATAAATGCTAATTGCCTTCAACTTACCTAGCTTATTACTTTCAATGTGAACCGTTCTTAACCTGTCTACTAACCACTATTTCTTCTGAAGTTCAACCTTGCTTTGCTATTATGGTTTCCAATTCATATGTTTGTGTGTTAGTTGTGTCATTCTATTGAACTCAGTCTAATGTGCTATATGCTGCTGCCAAGTTTTGAATCTTTAATTTGTATGTTGTTTGCTTGCTGCTATGGCCATATGGAACTTTTGTTTGCATGATCTTGTTCTTACTTCATGTAATGCAATGGTCTTAAAGATTTGTTGCTACTAACTGCATCATGCTTTAATCCACCTGTCGTCTGTTCGCATCCTGAACTCCTAACCTTGTCAATCACATGTTTAAAATCTACAACCTCACTGCTGCCTGTCTTTAAGCATATTAAATCCTGAGTTTGTTTTGGTGCATGAACTAGAATCAATACCATGTTGCTGTTTGCTTCCATGTATGTTTATTGTATTCAAGTCACACCCTTGTAGAGTTTTCATTTGAATATCGCGTGTTGGTCGTATATTTATTACCATGAATATGTTTGAATCAATTGCTCCATACACTCAACTGTTCCATCATTTTGTGGATTATTCATTAACATGATGAAAATCTTGTTGGTTTTTTTGTAATTCATAATTCTGTGATGATAATCATATATTTCTGTCTTATCTGGTTTGACAATGTGTTGGTGAATGGTATGTTGTAACAACCTAGCGTGGGTAGTTTGTGTTGGTTGATTTGTGTTATTTTGAAAATGCACACATAGGCAATGTTATATATTTACTAAGTGACATTTATCACCGGACGTATTCCCGCCCCAACGGATGGACTTATGTGTGTGCTACTGTTTCTCTTCGCCGTACCTATGAGGACTGGGGTTCGATCCCCACCCAGTCCTTCTGTTTTTCTAATTTCCGTTGCTTCAAATATATATATATATATTCACGCTAGGGATGTCAATGGGCAGGGTATGGGTAGGGTACTATAGTACCCGTCCCCATACCCGCAGTTGAAAAAAATCCTCGTACCCGAGCCCATACCCGTTTGGGTATCAAAATTGACACCCGTCCCCGTACCCTATGGGTATATAAGTGCTCGTACCCGTACCCGTTACCTGCATTTTTAATAAAAATAAATATATCAAGTATAAAATATCATAATATTTTAAGTTTTTAAAAATATTAAAAAGTTTTTAAAAATTTGTATTGTTGAATTATAAAATAAATGATCACTTATATTAAATATGTAGTAGTTTAAAATTGAATTTTTTTTATAAATTTTATAAATATTTATTTTTATATAATAATATAAATTAAAATATATAAATATATATTGTGCGGGTATGGGGCGGGCTGGGTACTAAGGTGCTCATCCCCGCACCCATCCCCGCTTATTGAAGTGGGTAATTACCCGAGCCCGTACCCGTACCCATTTTTGCGGGTTTTTATCCTACCCGTTGTGGGTATTTTTGTGGGTACCCACTGGGGATGGGGCAAATTGCCATCCCTAATTCACGCCTACGCATTGTATTCAATACCCGTGTCTAGCACAACGGGCCAAGGTTTTGTGTTATTGAGCCCATGGACATGGGTTCAAGCCTCTCATGTGACATTTCTTTCCCTTTTTGCTTGAAAACCATGTTCATTTATTTAGATTTTGCTAAAATGCAAAAACAACTTACCTTACTTTATTTTGCCTAAAATATTTTTCTTCATTCCAAATTCCAATATTTATTTTAATTTTATGGTTTGTTTCTTATTTGTTTAATTAATTAATATGTGAGATGTTTCTATTTGTTAATTACTATGTTTTAATTGTTAATTGTTGTATTAACTTTTACCTTTTAAATTGTCAATTTGCATGTTGGTTGGTAATTGTTAAACCTTTGATTTAAATTTTTAACCTCTAATTTTTCAATTATCCTTATTTGTATTGTTATTTTTAATTATGTTGTCAATTTTTTCTTAATCATCGATTTATATTTTAATTGTTAGTTACTTTATTAGCTTTTAGTTTTAATTATCAAGTGCATTTTGAATTGCATTATTAGTTCTAACTGTGATTGTCATTTTCAATTAGGTTGTTAATTTTGAATTATCAAGTTTGTGTCTTAATTTTGATCGTCAATTTGTATGGTCAAATGTTTAATTTCTAAAGGTTAATTATCCATGTGTAGTCAATTTTAATTACCTTATGTGTTATAATTGTTAACCTTAATTGTCTTGTCAATTAGTTATCAATTTTGGTTGAAATGTCATTCCACTATGACTTGTTTAAATCCTTGAATTAGTCCATCCATATTGACTTGTCATATTTTCGACCTTTTACATGAATGTCATTCCCCTTTATTATTACCTTTAATATCATTCTATACGTTTGTCTTCCTAAAGGTTGAAGCATATTGACATCATTTTTAATCATTCTATTTGAAGCATATTGATGTGTTCTTATAATCATGTTCATCTTATCCATACTCTATCAGGAAACATATTGTCATCCTCATGCTTATGTTGCTTCTATCTCCTCATGTTATGTCAACTTGTATCGTGCCTTATCTATTGTTTATCATGTCTTATTTCCACTTGTACGCTCCTTTGCTATTGTCTAAACCTTCTCAAAATGATATTAAAATTCTCGATCCAACGTCGAGCCCATTTTCTACCCATGTAAGTCGATCGCCTTTGGGCATCGCATTCAACCTTTTGGTCACAAGACACAAGTCTAGCGTCACCTTGCTAGCGCCCTTGCCTAAACAACATAATTTAATCGCATTAATATCCAAAGGAAAATCCCATGCATAATAACCATGTTATTGTGCATGGTGCATATCATTTGCATCCATAATCGTCACCTTAAGATAAGGCAATTAGACAACTTAGGATAGATTTTCTAGGTTAGTCCCCCATAAACTTTGATTTCTGTAGTCAAACTTTAGCCTACCAAATTCTCCATACAAGAGAATTAGATGTTAATCATCTCAAAGAAAGGGACATACAATCCCATGCCCCACAACATACACACATTTTCAAAAAACTGTGGTGGTCTTTCTTAAGATGATGACTCATCTTCTTTTCCTAAACCTTTAAAACATTTAGTATCTTTAATGAAGAACTACAAATGCTTTGATTCCCTCCTGACAGGATATGTAGGCATAAGATGCGATATCTTGTCGAGCACACTTAGGAATAAACATTATACATCACCTACCCTTTAAACCCTTAGCATAACAGATAACAAATAACATAAATGAATCAAGAGGTTCCTGTAGAATACTACAGATATCTAGGATGCTAACACCTTCCCTAGGTATAACCAACCCCCGAACTTAGAATCTTAGTGCATTTGCATTGCATTGTGGGAATTTGGTTTTTCTCCCTTCCTTTGGATAAAATCAAAAACCGGTGGTGACATTAAAAACACGATCCTAGTTAACCAATAACTATGGTATCCAATTTTCACCACGACAGAAATGGCGACTTCACTGGGGACAACTCATAAGAGGGTTCCCCCTAACTTGTTTAATTATGTTATTTGTTATATATATATTTGTTATGCTTGCTTGGGTTGTCACTTTGAGCGGTGAGGAGTCCTAGACCCGGACATGAGTATAATTATAGGAGATGATATGGTCAAGGGTACTTTGACGGAGTCGATTCTTGAAAAGTCGAATTGAGAAAATCATCGCTCAGTTTAGGTTCTTTTGAACTTAATATTGTTTGAACGAGTACATTCGTGAAAACGGTATTAACTTCGACCAAGGACCTTTAAGACTGAGGACCGTAGCACCTTTAACCCAACTTGGCCTTTTAGGACGTAGTGCGATGACTATGCGGGAGTCCATTTCCAAATAGTTGTCACGCGATACTACACTCAGACGAGATTCTCTTGAGAATATTATTGATTAACCGAGTAATTTGGGAAGTCGATAATATCCGAAAGATGGGTCGTAGACTCTGGGAACTCTTAGAACCCGTTCGGCAGGTACATTCTGAAACCACACCACCCTATGGGATGGGTAGACCTTGACTCCACTCATGCTCCTTTGAACCTAGGACTCTTTTTTTGCTTGCTTGTGTGCCCTTTTGTTTGTGTGTTTGTGCATACATGCATACATAAGCATCATTTTCGTTCAAGTTCGTGGAGTCTGAGTCTTTTATTTACGTCGTAGGGTACCATGGACAATGAAAGAAGGAACACCGTGAAGTATACTTACAAGAAGTTTCTGGTGGAGAAAGCTTATCATTATGCCAGGCGTTCTGACATGGCTGCCTTTGAGGCTATATATGCTTTAATGATTTATGGTACCTTTCTGTTCCCCAATCTCAAGGACTATGTGGACCTCAATGCTATCAAGATATTCATGAAGAGGAACCCTGTCCCTACTTTGTTAGCTGAAGCTTATCACGCCATACATTCGAAGCATGCCAAAGGAGGACAGATCACCTGCTGTATACCCTTATTGTACAAGTGGTTTACTTCGCACTTACCCAAGGCTAACATTTTCTGGGACCTTAAAAAGGGATGGTGGTCTAAGAAGATCATGGCCCTTACTCATTCTGACGTTGATTGGTATAACCCTTATAGGTACGAGGATGTTGTGATCATTGATAGCTGTGGAAAGTTCGGGAATGTGCCTCTTCTTGGCATACAAGGAATAACCAGTTACAATCCGGTCTTAGCTCGCAGACAGTTCGGTTATCCTTTGAAGGTCAAGCCTCTTGGTATTCATACAGAAGGATTTTTCTCCAAGGATTACGAAGGGCAGGAGGAATTGAGGGGCAGGATTTTAGAAGCCTGGAGGGACAAACACAAGAAAGATAGGAATGCTTTGGGGAAGCATAACTGTGTCTCCATGGACCCCTACCTACAATGGGTCAGAAGAAGGGCTATTGAACTAAGGATGCCCTATGATCGCCCAGAGCCTATGGTCTTGAATGAAGAGCTTGTCTTCATCTTTGCATCTGAGACAGAGGAATTAAAGATTGCCTTAAGGAAAGCTCAGCAGATAGGGAATGCTTGGAAGGATAAGTGTGAGGTGCTTGTGGAAGAGAATGAAGCGCTTCAAAGACAACTAGAGGCAAAAAGTGAGGAAGTTCTCTCTTACAAAAGGAGGAAGTTACAAGAAGACCCGAGTCCCTCAAACCCCGAGTCTACTTCGTGGGAAGCGATAATAGATGAGCTGGTTCTCGAGAAGTCCCGAATGGAAGAAGAGATTAAGAAGTACAAGCTAAGGTTATTGGGGGAATCTCCTTAGGCCGTTTATTAGCCTTTATTTAATTATTGTTAAAAACTCTTGTAAGAATATCAGCGGTTGTAATGTTTTCCTTACGAATTTTTAATTCCCGTTTCTTTCACTTGTAACAAATTTTGTATGATTAATGAAATCATGTCCGTTGGTATTCTATGACGATTATAAATACTCAAATTCCATGAACTTTTGCATCTCATTGCATTTGCATTCTCATTCTCATTCACTTCAAAGAACTCAAAGTTTACTGTTTTTAGATATCATAAAATGGATCATGGAAGGAAAGGAATAGTACCATACACCTTCAGGGTTTTTGATGTGGAACAGTTGAGGGAACTAGGAGGTCGGATAAGGGATCCAGATGCCTTCGCCACAAAACACGGGCATATTCTCTCTTTATTACAGGTACAAGTAGCTGAGGGTTTATTAGAGACATTGGTTCAACTCTACCATGTAATCTACCACTGCTTCATCTTTCAAGATTTCCAGTTGATGCCCACCTTAGAAGAGTATTCTGCTCTATTGGGAATCCCCGTCAAAGATTCACCCCCGTTCTACGGTGGAGAAGGAAGACCCAGTCAGGAAGACATAGCGAGAGTGACTCGCATCAAGCTGTTGGAGATCCAGACCCACATGATGTTCAGAGGAGGAATCGACGGTTTACCTGCTCAATTCTTATTCGAGAAAGCTTGGGAGTTCGCCGACAAAGGAAAAACTAGGGCTTTCGAGAATCTTTTCGCGTTACTGGTTTATGGTCTATTCTTGTTTCCGAATGTTGAGAATTCCGTTGATGTTCATGCTATCAGGATTTTCATGCTCAAGAACCCTGTCCCTACACTGTTGGCTGATGCATACCACTCGATTCATTCAAAGATCTTGAAAGGAGAAGGTCATATCGTGTGCTGTACTGCTATCCTCTATAGGTGGTTTATTTCGCACCTACCAAAGACCCCGACCTTTTGGGATGTGAGGGATAGCTCTGAATGGCCCGTTAAACACATGGCTCTCACTCATTTGGACATCGTTTGGCATGATCCGATGTACGGAGGAATTCCCATGATTCACAGTTGCAGAGATTTTTCCAATGTGCCTCTTCTTGGCACGAAAGGTTGCACCAGTTACAACCCGGTTCCCGCCCGTCGCCAGCTTGGACATCCAATGACTGAGATACCCGACCCGGGAAACCTGAAAAGAATTTTTCTCTATAAAGGAGAAGACCTCCAGCTGAAGATGCAGATTCTATTTGCTTGGCGTCAAATCAACAGACAAGGAATAACTGCAGTAACAAACCCTGACTGCACAGTTACAGAATCTTGCTTGGAGTGGTCACGCAAGCGGGCCCTCGCTCTGACAATGCCGTACCCTCGGCCCAAGCCTCCTGTAGTGGAACCAGAGGAAATTTCAAGGCCGAAAGCAGAGGTGGAGAAACTGACACTGGACAAGTACATATTGCAGGAAAGGATTGACAAGTTGATGGAAGAACTCAGTGACGAAAAGGGAGCATCATCCAGTGGATCGAAGCCCTAGTTCCTCTTTGTTGTATTCTGTTGTTTATTGTACTAAAAGCCCTGAGGGTGTACCGTTTGTAACAAAAGCTTTAAAATTTCAATGAAAAAGTTTCCAATTACGATATTTGATTACACTTTCGAGTTCCTTGAAGTGAATGTTGCATCATGCTGCATCATACGCATCATTAGCATTTGCATCCGCATTCCTTTGTGTTCTGAGTCCTCACCTGTGTTCCTCCTCAGAGTTATTGTTAAGAGAAAGACAAGCTGAAGCCCCGATACAATACTCGAGCCAATCGCAAGAAAAGAATGGATCATTTGGAACAGGAAAACCAAGCACTCCGAGCAGAAATTGCCAATCTAAAAGCCAACATGGAATCCTTCTCCACTACCATGAAGAATCTGATAGACATCCAAGAGCATGAAAAGCAAGAACTTCGTGACGAGGTTGTAGACTTAAAGATGACCAAGAGGAGCCTAATGGATTTGGTCAAAGAGCTGGCCACATCCCAACGCCAGAATGGATTTTCTGCCTCTTCCACCGACCAGCCAGTTGAACGAAGGGGCAAATTTTTGGACATCCCTGTGCTTTACGCTGATTTGTTCCCAACCCTTTTACAATATGGTTTGGTCAAGAAGGAAACTCCATTGTCCATCCCGATGACCCATGGGAGTTATTTCAAAGCTGATGCCTTATGTGCCTTCCATCAAGGGGCACCCGACCATGACATCGAATAATGTCTTGTTTTGAAGAAGAAAGTGAAAGAGATGGTTCAGAAGGGAGTTTTGTCTTTCGAATTGTGTGAACCCCAGGTTGAGATCCATCTCTCACTTGAACAAGAAGTAATTCCCTCCTTACACATGGTGGATTGATACACATGACGCTTTTATCCAGGCTATGTCTGGCCATATTTTAAGCTTATTTACTATTTTCATATGTTAATCTTCTGCGTTCGTTAATGCGTTTGTTTTGCGTGTAAGAACTCGTTTAATTTTGAACAATTGATGCAATGAATAATGTTTGTCTTGAAGAAATCCATTCGTTTCACTCATTTTAAATGCTATTTCTATTTTATAATGCCAATGCTGCCCAATCTCTTGCCTTGGCAGAGAATTGAATGTAGGATGATGAAATCAAAACGCAAGATCTCTTGTGGTATGACTTTGAATAAAACTCTGCTGGTGAGACAAGGCATTGTTTTAAATCCCTAAACACCGGAGATATAAGGAGATAAACTCTCGTCAACCCCTTTGAGCCTTTGAAGTATGAGTTTTCTTCTCTAAAAAAAAACCCTCATTCTTAACCTGAGGCATGGTAATTTAAAAAAAAATGGAGTAAAAATATCTCGAAGATTGGGTGGGCACAAACAAACTTTGAGCCTTATATCCTTTGTTTCTTAAGCCGTGAACTAATCCATGATACAACCCTCAAAAGACCTTAGTGAAGCAGAGTTTATTTCAAAGGCATACTCATTGAGGTATCGTTTCCTGACTCCTATGAGCTATGTTCAAAATTTGTGCCGGCATTATGAAATCGGTAGTTCAACCACCAAAATATCTTTTAATAAGATTTTCAAGACAAACATGGTGTTGCATCAAACAGTTTCAAAATTAACATTCTTCTACTTAACATTTGCTCGACATCATAGAAATTAACATGTGTGTGGCAATGATAAGCTAAATTTTAGAACTATTTCAAGGAGATGATAGTATCCAGGGGGACGATACCTGAAAACTTTGCTGAGCAAGGGCAAGTTGTTTCCCAGTTGTTTCTTTCACGGTCTGACCCCAGGGAAGCAAGTTTGAAAACTCAGAACACTGACAGTCTGGGGCAGTTATGTTGAGATTTGAGACTCGGTCATAAAAAACACCGTCCATCTGGGGCAGTTACGTCGAGATTTGGTAAATTTCTCCAAGTTCGAAGATTCAGTCGTACAAGATACCGTTAATCTGGGGCAGTTACGTCGAGATTTGGAAAATCTCTCCATTGTTTGAAGACTTACTGCACAGACAACTGTCAATCAGAGCCAGTTACGTCGAGATTCGACGAATCTTTCTAAGAGTTGGAATACATTAGAACACCTCGAATACCAAGTTTTCTGTAAAATCCTCTTGGAACGACGTTTTCTTATTAACCATGTAATTTGGGGCATTTTGAGAAGTGAAGATTACTTTTATCCATTCACAACAACTGTTAATCAAAGTGGCGACTACCTTGTAGGTCATCAATGCAGAGTTTTCATCCATAATACATGTCTCAAAAGGTATTTATCCCAGGTAATGTGGCCATACCCCAGTATGTTCTGCTCCAGGTAATCGCGACTATCCTCGTTAAGTTTCTTCGGTCTCCGACCTTCCCCAGCGAAGCGAGTGTTTATTTCACTCCTCGTTGAACTATCTCGATCTTCACCAGTGAAAGCGGATGTTTATTTCATCCCCAAGAAATCTTTATCTCCGACATCTCCTCAACGAGATGGATATTTATTTTATCCCGCTACAACTTCCATTCGGGACTATTTCAGTTCGCGACGATACTTATTTATCCCCATGAAGTCTCAACTCTGACATCTTCGGCTCGCGACTTTGACCTGAGTTTCTTTGAAGCGAGTGTTTATTTCACTCGTCATTGGATTTTTTCTGATTATCATAGTCTTCTCCAGTGAAGGTGGATGTTTATTTCATCCCCTCGGAATCTTATTTTCGGCTTCCTCCAGCGAAGCGTGTGTTTATTTCACTTACTATCGGATTTTTTCCTTACCATTGTAAGCTTCCTCCAGCGAAGCGAGTGTTTATTTCACTCATTATTGGAACTATTCTTACTGTCGTGATCTTCTCCAGCGAAGGTGGATGTTTATTTCATCCCCTCAGAATTTTACTTTCGGCTTCCTCCAGCGAAGCGAGTGTTTATTTCACTCATTATTGGATCTTTCTGATCATCATAGTCTTCTCCAGCGAAGGTGGAAGTTTATTTCATCCCCTCGGAATCTTATTTTCGGCTTCCTCCAGCGAAGCGTGTGTTTATTTCACTTACTATCGGATTTTTTCCTTACCATTGTAAGCTTCCTCCCGCGAAGCGAGTGTTTATTTCACTCATTATTGGAATTTTTCTTACTATCGTTATCGTCTTCGGTGAAGGTGGATGTTTATTTCACCCCCTCGGAATTTTAATGTTCGACGTTCCCAACTACTATATTGATCCAAATTTCCCCGATAAAGTGGATGTTTATTTTATCCAGTTACAACGCTCATTCCAATTACTTCAGCTCGCAATGGATATTTATTTTATCCCCCGTAAAGTCTCTTCGATCATGAGTTTAATTCATTCTCAGTGGAATCTAAGATTCATCTTAACTATCCTGAGCGAAGTCGCGATGCTCGTCCCAAGCAGAGTGTTCTTTTTTCCCCAGAGAAGCTGTGAGGCAGGATTCGGTCCCAGGGAAGGGCTTGCCATTCATTCCCCAGCGATGCTGCTGTATTACCAAGATTGGCCTTGTATTCGTATCGAATTGCTTGTTCTCGTCTCCCGTTTGATGTTCGTGTTGTTGTAAGCATAAGCATAAGCATAAGCATGGCATGGAATCCTTGCATTTAGATTCATGGCATGTGGCATTTTTACGTCTTGCATTTTGCGTTGTTTGTTTTGTTTTGTCGCTCTGGTCGTGTTTGTCCCCGAGGTGATCTGGGTTCGTCTGCTCCCTCCAAGCAGAGTCGTCAGCCCTAGGCAGGAAAAGCACATACTTTCTAATTCCCCGCTAAGTTCTATCCTCGTGGGAGGTGGTTGCTTTAAGTCTCTTTTCCATTTTTTTTGGATAGAGATAAACCCGTTGAGTTCAATTCTCAATGGATGGAGTCCCTGTTTGACCGTTTCTCTCCAGTTATTTCCTGGATTGAACTTTGGTCCCTGACAATCACAATTTTGGATGTTTCTGAGATATTGAATCTGGATTAAGCGTGCATTTATTTTGCACTTTGTCTTCCCAAGAAGAGTTTACTCGAAGATCTCTATGGAAGACACAAATTATTTCTCTGATGATTACTACATTTCAAGGGATTTACACCCAGACGACAAGTAGTTGCTCTTTATTTGAGCAGTTCGGTTATCAAAGATTTCTACGACAAATGGCGGTCTCTTTTCTAGACAGTTTGTCTATCCCCAGAAGTTATCAAGATCATCAACTTGTTCTCCCATTAGATGGCACCTCTCCGAGAAGTTTGGTGAAGATTCAGATGATCTTTCTCTTTGTTTAGACAGTATTTTGCGAGTCAGCCGGCCTGCATTTTTTTGAAGATCCCTGGGAAACTTCTTAATCTCCAATGAACTGTGGATTCCCACTAAAGTCTTCAATCTCCAGTGAAAATTCCAATCCCCTGTGAAGTTACTTTCCAACAGGTATTCATCTTCCTCGGGTGGGAAGTTCAAGATCTTACTCAAGGCAGACAACCTCGTAGCTTGTATTTCAAGATTTTGCTCGCTACATACAACCTCACGTCATTTTATTTGAAAAAACCGTTCATGGCATACAACCTTGAAGCGTTGAGGAAGTTATTTACCCTTTCTGAATGGAGCATTTAGTAAAAAAAAAAAGGGTTGAATCATATTTTGATCATTGGAAGCTTGTTTTGGTTATTACCTCTGCTTAGGCTATCATGTGTTTGATAGTAGGTAGTATACCATATCTTTTGGGTCATATACCTTTGCTTAGGCTGCCGTAGTTGGCAGTAGGTGATCCTTCTTTTCCAGTCTATTACCTTTGCTTAGGCTATCATATGTTTGATAGTAGGTAATATGTCTGTCTTTTGGTCAAATGCCTCGCTTAGGCTACAGTGGTGGTAGTAGGTCATCTTTCCTTCTTGTGCCTACCTGGCTTAGGCTATCATGTGCTTGATAGTAGGTAACACACCCCTTTTTTGGTCAGATGCCTCGCTTAGGCTACCGTGGTGGTAGTAGGTCATCTTTCCTTTTGTACTTACCTCGCTTAGGCTATCGTGTGTGATTGTAGGTAATGTACGCCCTTTTGTTGCAATTGGATACCTTGGCTTAGGCTACCAGCAGGTGGTAAGTTATCATGTTCCTTGCAAGTTCTCGCCAAGTGCTTAAGCTACCCTGTGATTGTCAGTTGGTAGTCTCTTTTCCCCCAGTGGAGTTAAATCTTTTCCCGTTTGAGTCGTATCTCGCTGAGTCGTCCCTTGTCGGGTTTCTTTTTGTTTTCCCTCGTTTTGCATCATTCCATGTCATGTGCATTTGGCGGCATCTTAGGGCCAAAAATTTTGTGCATGTTTGTATTTAAGTCTCTCCTATCTTGTCGAGACGAAGATTCCAATCTCCATATCTCCGAATAGGAGAAACTTAAATAGGGGCATCTGTCGCACCCTAATTTTTTACCCTAAGATGTCATCTTCATTTGTGCATCTTAGGTCAAGTATCTATGCATTGTCTGAGCTAACCCATATCTTGTAGTTTGTTTCTTTGTGTTCACATATCACCACGAAGCTCCCCAAGTTATTTTGATGCAAGTCAAATCAACGAAAGATCTCCAGTACAAGAACTTTGGAATTAGGATTTTGCTCTGAAGAAATCATTGAGAAAATTAGCCCTATCAAGTCAAGATTTGTGTGGTCCACCTACCACTTGAGGTCATTTACATTCAAGGGACTTCATTCAACAAGAATCCGAGCTTCATTGGTCCTTGACAAGAGGAGTTTGAGCCTCAGTCCCACTGTACCTCAAAATTAGGGTTTCTGTGATACTTGGCAGTCAATGGCCCCGATTCTCACCAAAAGGCCCATGTTACAAAAAACCTTATATTGATTATAAAAAAAATCGTTACCAAAAATATATTGCAAACTATATGGATTTAAATTTCATTGCCAAGAACCAATGAGAAGCAAGCATTACTTTGTTTGACTTTTCAACCTCATTTGCCAACCAATGAAAAAGTGACACGTGGCGTACAAGAAACCAAAACAATCCAAATTGTTCCTTCTTCCCCGTTCTTGTTCGCGGATTGCAAGGGAGAGGAGGGAAATTCAAACTAGTGATTCAATTCATCAAATCCATCATCAATCCTTAGCGCGCCATTATTCCAATTCGAATTCCCCAAATCACTTGCCCGTTGAGCTCCGACGGTTTGATTCATCCAAATGGCTCAGAAGATTGTTCGTTTCTGCACGCTACCTGCTCTCACTTCAACCGAGACCTAAATTGAAGCACCAAAACAGCCTATGCACGTTTCACTTGGTTCAAGATGAAATTCAGGCTATTGCTATGCGTGTAGTAGCTTCAATTGATTGCCCTCTCTCCAAGATAAACTCATTTTGTCTGCTGAACTTTCAATGCGATTGACCAACTCGCTGCCTATAAAAGGAGCCTCCAACTTCATCAGAGAGGGGGGGGATTCAAAAAGAGAAAAGAGATAACCATTCAAATATTCTAAGAAAAACTCTTTAGTTTTGTTTTGGCACAAGAAAAAAGAAAGATTCTACTTCGTAAGCTGCGGATTAGAGGTAAGAGCTTCTACCTTGCCCTTATGTGTTTGTATAATTGCGTCAATATTATTGCTCTTCATGGTCTGGAAGTGAGAATGCGAGAACTCTTGCCTGATAAACCCTCCTCACTTCACTTTTGATTAAAGTTGATAAGATCTATGTTAGCCTGATCTTTTACTTAAGCTGAGTTGCATTCTAGGTTGAATGGTTTTAGTCTCTGAATGTCGAGCTGCTAAACTTGAGTTGATCCATAAAATCACTGTCACTTATTAAGATGAAAGTCCTTAAATGCCTTATCATCTGTTGAACTTTATGATACCCTGTTTTGGTCTGGTATATGTATGTTTAAGAGGTTGTATATTGAGGTGTTAATGTTTCAAACTGAGCATGGGGTGTATTATCTACTGCCATTTTGTTTTACTTGTTGTCTCCAATAACTTGTGTGCTTGCAAATGTTAAGATTAGGAGGAATATTGATTATTGATCTGTTTGTATCCATGTAACCCTGGTTGATGTCAGATTCTAAAATCATGAGATATTTGTCCTGGTACCATGTGTTTACTATCAAGGAATCATGTGCTTAATTATCCCTAAGATCACCTTGCTTTGACTTGAGTTCTTACTGTCCCTAACTGTCCAACTGTTTGAAGTTTGCTGATTATACTTGCATCAGTATGATAAATATGCAGCCTGTGGTATATGTTTATATGTGGCACTCACACTTAGTTGTTATTTACATCTGTTTACATCTTTGTTTTATGACAGCAATGCAAGCTTTCTCAATACACCCTTCCTGATAAGTGTAGTGTCAAATGTGTGCTTGAGTTGAATACCAATGTTCTGTCTTGATATGCTATTAGGTTGAGTATTGTACTTTGGAATTAGTAAGCTGCTAAGCATATTGCTTTTGATATGATTACTTTGTTAATATAACCGTAATATACTTGTGGATGTCCTAAATGTTTGATCCATCCATGCATTCGTCTGCAATTTGGACTTTAGCATGATTTCAATGTTAAGACAAGATGATTTTTGTACTAAAGATTGGGATGTTGAAGTATACATGTGCGTGATAAAACTTAAGGTTTAGACTCTTGATTTTCTTTGATTTCCTTTTCTGTCAAGTCAAAGTTGGTTTGTTTAGACAAGAGTGAAAGTTTCACGTGCAATGTACTGCCATGTCCATCCTATTTTTGCTTGCTAACTTTGGCATAAGGCACACCTTGTTCACCTGTTGATAAGCTGTATTACATTCATAGTTTTTCACGTGCTTAGGTCCTTAAATATTCAGTATAATGCCTTTGACTTCACTCAAACCAACTTTGCCATGTTTTGATTAACTTACATTCTGGTCTTCTCAAAGTGCATTCGTGCCTCTTGAGGCACCATGAACCTAGAGATTTTCTCATTGTGAACAATCCTGTCTGGCCTTGGAAGGTGTTTGTTATCATGTTCTGAGCTCATTTTGAGGTGTGCTTGCTTTCATTTAAATGCATTCTAATCATGTAATTTCTGGTACCTATGAATTTTGTTTAGTTTGGTATATCATAAATGCTAATTGCCTTCAACTTACCTAGCTTATTACTTTCAATGTGAACCGTTCTTAACCTGTCTACTAACCACTATTTCTTCTGAAGTTCAACCTTGCTTTGCTATTATGGTTTCCAATTCATATGTTTGTGTGTTAGTTGTGTCATTCTATTGAACTCAGTCTAATGTGCTATATGCTGCTGCCAAGTTTTGAATCTTTAATTTGTATGTTGTTTGCTTGCTGCTATGGCCATATGGAACTTTTGTTTGCATGATCTTGTTCTTACTTCATGTAATGCAATGGTCTTAAAGATTTGTTGCTACTAACTGCATCATGCTTTAATCCACCTGTCGTCTGTTCACATCCTGAACTCCTAACCTTGTCAATCACATGTTTAAAACCTACAACCTCACTGCTGCCTGTCTTTAAGCATATTAAATCCTGAGTTTGTTTTGGTGCATGAACTAGAATCAATACCATGTTGCTGTTTGCTTCCATGTATGTTTATTGTATTCAAGTCACACCCTTGTAGAGTTTTCATTTGAATATCGCGTGTTGGTCGTATACTTATTACCATGAATATGTTTGAATCAATTGCTCCATACACTCAACTGTTCCATCATTTTGTGGATTATTCATTAACATGATGAAAATCTTGTTGGTTTTTTTGTAATTCATAATTCTGTGATGATAATCATATATTTCTGTCTTATCTGGTTTGACAATGTGTTGGTGAATGGTATGTTGTAACAACCTAGCGTGGGTAGTTTGTGTTGGTTGATTTGTGTTATTTTGAAAATGCACACATAGGCAATGTTATATATTTACTAAGTGACATTTATCACCGGACGTATTCCTGCCCCAACGGATGGACTTATGTGTGTGCTACTGTTTCTCTTCGTCGTACCTATGAGGACTGGGGTTCGATCCCCACCCAGTCCTTCTGTTTTTCTAATTTCCGCTGCTTCAAATATATATATATATTCACGCCTACGCATTGTATTCAATACCCGTGTCTAGCACAACTGGCCAAGGTTTTGTGTTATTGAGCCCATGGACGTGGGTTCAAGCCTCTCATGTGACATTTCTTTCCCTTTTTGCTTGAAAACCATGTTCATTTATTTAGAGTTTGCTAAAATGCAAAAACAACTTACCTTACTTTATTTTGCCTAAAATATTTTTCTTCATTCCAAATTCCAATATTTATTTTAATTTTATGGTTTGTTTCTTATTTGTTTAATTAATTAATATGTGAGATGTTTCTATTTGTTAATTACTATGTTTTAATTGTTAATTGTTGTATTAACTTTTACCTTTTAAATTGTCAATTTGCATGTTGGTTGGTAATTGTTAAACCTTTGATTTAAATTGTTAACCTCTAATTTTTCAATTATCCTTATTTGTATTGTTATTTTTAATTATGTTGTCAATTTTTTCTTAATCATCGATTTATATTTTAATTGTTAGTTACTTTATTAGCTTTTAGTTTTAATTATCAAGTGCATTTTGAATTGCATTATTAGTTCTAATTGTGATTGTCATTTTCAATTAGGTTGTTAATTTTGAATTATCAAGTTTGTGTCTTAATTTTGATTGTCAATTTGTATGGTCAAATGTTTAATTTCTAAAGGTTAATTATCCATGTGTAGTCAATTTTAATTACCTTATGTGTTATAATTGTTAACCTTAATTGTCTTGTCAATTAGTTATCAATTTTGGTTGAAATGTCATTCCACTATGACTTGTTTAAATCCTTGAATTAGTCCATCCATATTGACTTGTCATATTTTCGACCTTTTACATGAATGTCATTCCCCTTTATTATTACCTTTAATATCATTCTATACGTTTGTCTTCCTAAAGGTTGAAGCATATTGACATCATTTTTAATCATTCTATTTGAAGCATATTGATGTGTTCTTATAATCATGTTCATCTTATCCATACTCTATCAGGAAACATATTGTCATCCTCATGCTTATGTTGCTTCTATCTCCTCATGTTATGTTAACTTGTATCGTGCCTTATCTATTGTTTATCATGTCTTATTTCCACTTGTACGCTCGTTTGCTATTGTCTAAACCTTCTCAAAATGATATTAAAATTCTCGATCCAACGTCGAGCCCATTTTCTACCCATGTAAGTCGATCGCCTTCGGGCATCACATTCAACCTTTTGGTCACAAGACACAAGTCTAGCGTCACCTTGCTAGCGCCCTTTCCTAAACAACATAATTTAATCGCATTAATATCCAAAGGAAAATCCCATGCATAATAACCATGTTATTGTGCATGGTGCATATCATTTGCATCCATAATCGTCACCTTAAGATAAGGCAATTAGACAACTTAGGATAGATTTTCTAGGTTAGTCCCCCATAAACTTTGATTTCTGTAGTCAAACTTTAGCCTACCAAATTCTCCATACAAGAGAATTAGATGTTAATCATCTCAAAGAAAGGGACATACAATCCCATGCCCCACAACATACACACATTTTCTAAAAACTGTGGTGGTCTTTCTTAAGATGATGACTCATCTTCATTTCCTAAACCTTTAAAACATTTAGTATCTTTAATGAAGAACTACAAATGCTCTGATTCCCTCCTGACAGGATATGTAGGCATAAGATGCGATATCTTGTCGAGCATACTTAGGAATAAACATTATACATCACCTACCCTTTAAACCCTTAGCATAACAGATAACAAATAACATAAATGAATCAAGAGGTTCCTGTAGAATACTACAGATATCTAGGATGCTAACACCTTCCCTAGGTATAACCAACCCCCGAACTTAGAATCTTAGTGCATTTGCATTGCGTTGTGGGAATTCGGTTTTTCTCCCTTCCTTTGGATAAAATCAAAGACCGGTGGTGACATTAAAAACACGATCCTAGTTAACCAATAACTATGGTATCCAATTTTCACCGCGATAATCGTCTTATGTGGTTAGGAGAGATGGTTGAAGATCAGTCAACCTTCGCTGACAGGTATGGATGCATCATTCCACTGATGAAGACACCAGTAATTGTAGGGCCTCTTGAAGTTTTGGTCCAGCTGTATCATCCGGCATACCGCTGTTTTGTGTTCCCTGAATTCCAGTTAGTGCCAACCTTGGAGGAATTCTCAGCCATGATAGGGATTCCAGTCAGAGAAGCTCCTATCTTTTCTGGGATCGAAGCAACGCCTTCTGCCAGAGACATCGCAAGAGTAACCAGAATCAGACTATCTGACATCCAGGCCAACCTGACTAATAAGGGAGGACATCGTGGATTACCTACCCAGTTCTTAATGGAAAAGGCTCTGTACTTCAAAAATAGAGGAAGCGAAGCTTTGTTTGAATCAACTCTAGCTCTGATGATATATGGATTGTTTCTGTTCCCGAACGCCAAGAATTTCGTGGATACCCAAGTCGTCCAGCTTTTTGCAGTCAACAATCCAGTCCCAATACTGTTGGCCGATGTTTACCATTCCATGCAGACCAGATACACAAGAGGCTGTGGGCCAATTGTTTGCTGCGTAGCCCTCTTTTACAAATGGTTCGTTTCTTATCTGCCAAAGACTCCGACTTTCTGGGAGGTCGAAGACTGTAAGATTTGGTCCAAAAAGCTGATGGAGTTGAAGCACACCGACATCGAATGGTATGATTCAACCGAAGAAGGAATCATCATAATCCATAGCTGTGGGGATTACCCCAACGTGCCTCTCATGGGAAGAAATGGTTGTATCAATTACAACCCTGTCCTTGCACGCCGACAGTTGGGTCATCTGAAGGAAGGAATTCCAGATAACGAAGACATGCAGATGATGTTTTATGATGAAAGAGGAGGTTTTGAAATGAAGATGCGATTGGAGCGCGCTTGGCGCCAGATTAACAGACAATTATGGAAGGCTAAATACCCAGTCACAGAGGCTCATTTGCAATGGTCTCGTGACATAGCTCGCATAATGATGAAGCCACATCCTTACCATGAATCACTTACAAAGACAAAGCAGAAGATGATGGAGGAGTTCGGAGAATTGGTTCTCGCCAAGGAAGAAATAAAGGAGTGTATCATCAAAATAATGAGAGTAATCAATGGAGGAGAAGGATCGTCAACCAGCAGGATTAATCCTTAGTATTACTATTGTTGTTATCTTTTCACTTTAATGTATTTCTACTTATGTACTTGGAGTATGGGATGCACTGCTCCTGATGTAATGTTCACCAGACTTTTAAATGAAGAAGTTTGTTTTGTCAAGAATCTATTATCTACATTATTTGCAAAATTTCTCTGGTTTCTTGATAGTTTAGCTTGCATTTGCATGTGCATCCTCATTTGCATCTTTGCATTGTGCATGTGCATTCTTCCGTGTCTTATCGTCGTTTTGTCTTCTCCAGAATCGTCACCCTGAACTCTTTACATCCTTACAACATCCGGGCACATGCTTGAAGAGGAAGAATGTCTGAGAATTGCGAGAATTTGGATCAGGTTAATGACGAGCTCAGTGAGTTGAGAGTAGGAATGGGGCAGATCATGGAAGCTTTGAGTGTTATACGAGCAAAAATGGATACGCAGGCCACTGTAGTCTCAGAGGTCGTTGCTACAACTGTAGAGCCACCAGTTGTACCTGTTGTGAATCCTACTCTGGGGATACCATTTGAGTTTATACGAGCCACGGCTCCTCAATCTACGCAACAAGCAGTGCCGTTGTTCAGTGAGAATCAACAAGTTATTCCAACTTATGCTCCTCCTGTGGTGCAGACCCAATTCCAACCTGTTTTCCAGAACCAGCATCATTTTGATAATGACAACATATCCATGGAAGAGGATGACAATAATGAGAAATTAAGAGCCAATATGGAGATTATGCAGAGAAAGCTGAAAGCCATGGAGGGAGACAATGTCTTCAGTTCTGACCTTAAGGATATGTGTCTGGTCACTAATCTAGTAATTCCACCAAAATTCAAGCTGCCAAGCTTCGAATTGTACTCTGGTGCTACGTGTCCTAAGGCACACTTGGTCATGTATCTCCGAAGAATGGCGGCATATATGGATAACGACAAGTTAATGATCCATTATTTCCAGGACATCCTGAAGGGTGCTGCCGCAAAGTGGTACTTAAGCTTAGACCAATCCCAGATTAAATGTTTCCAAGATGTTATGGACGTCTTCATAAAGCACTATAAGTATAACTTGGATTTAGCTCTTGATCGTAGACAGCTGTTGACCATGACTCAGAAGAACACTGAGTCATTCAAAGAATATGCTCAAAGGTGGAGAGAGATTGCATCACTGGTTGAACCACCATTGACTGTGAAGGAATTAGCTGATTGGTTTATAGACACTGTAAAGCCTGAATTCTATGAGAAAATAATTAGTAATATTGGTGCCAATTTTTCTGATATCATTGCAATTGGCATGAAAGTGGAGGCAGGTCTGAAAAGTGGAAAGGTAGCCAGTTCACCTAACAGTGCCACAAGCGCTAGTGTCAAGAAATCTCCGGGTAATTTTCATAAGAAAAAGGAAGGCAAGACTAACGTTGTTATGATAGGGAAGAAGCAGAGTCCTAGTTGGAAACGATCTCTATTCCAACCACAAACAGGTCCCGGTTTTCCTCAACAACCAGTTTACCCTATGCAGTTCGCACTTTTAATCATCAGGTAATGCAACAAGTTCCTGTCCCCCAGCCACAGAATCAGCAGCAGTGGCCGAAGAATCAAAATCAGAATTACCAACAGCCGAGGCGGCCAGCGCCACAGCAAAATACCCCTCAAAGAAGACAGACAGTAACACCAAATTTTCCACCCATACCAATGACGTATACAGCATTGTATCCTTCTCTGGTGGAGCAAGGATTAATTGTTACTAGGCCGTTGGGGCCACCATCTGAGAAATCTCTGCAGTTCTTCAACCCTAATGCAACCTGTGCTTTCCATCAAGGAGGGGTGGGCCATGATTTAGAAGGGTGTTTGGCATTAAAGAATCTAGTGAAAAGTTTGATGGAGAAGAACATTATGTCTTTCCCTAACAGCCAGCCAAATGTGAAGAGTAACCCCTTGCCAACTCATGGGTCAACTAATGCTGTCGAAGACGAGAATGATGAAGTGTTGGTCTCAGATGCAGCAAAGATTAAAACTCCCCTGAGAATGTTTCATGCCAAGCTGTTCAGCGCCGGTTTGGTCAAAGTTTGCCATGATAGTTGTGAAGAGTGTGAGGGTAGTAGTGAAGGGTGTCAAGTGGTTCAAGATGGTATTCAGCAATTGATTAATGAAGGTTTCTTACAGGTTTTCACAAAAGAAAGTAGAGTAGCAGTGATTGAACCAGTGTTCAATTTGCCAAAGCAAGTGCCAGTGTTTGATGAAGAGGAATACATACCAGTAGTCCCTGTGTTCAACAATCCAAAAGTAAGTACCGTGAGTCCAGTGTTCAAACAATCAGTTCCAAGATTCAACAAACCTGAAGATGTTTCTCCTGTTAATTATGATAGGCGAAATAATTTCCCAAGATCAGTCCCATTCAGATTCAGAGGAACCAAAGCGGTACCGTGGATCTACGAAGACATTACAGGTGGTGAGAAGAAGGAGGAAATGATCCCAAGGAAAGAGGTGGGGGTCGTTATAGAAGAACCAGTCCCAAGGAAAGAGGTGGGGGCTGATGAGAAGAATGTGTCCAGTATAGTAGGAACGGGAAGAATGACGAGGAGTGGAAGGATTCATACCCCTGTGAACAAAGAAGCGTCCGGTAAAGAAAGTGGTATTCACGTATCCGTCAATGACAAAGGGAAAGAAGTGGTCTCCAGAGAGGATGACGAAGAATTTCTCAGGATAATAAGAAAAAGTGACTACAGGGTCGTGGATCAGCTCCACCAGACTCCGTCTAAAATTTCCATTTTATCCCTGTTGATTAATTCACCAGTCCACCGATCAGCATTGCAGAAAGTATTGGCTCAGGCTCATGTGGCTCAGGATATTACCGTCGGACAGTTTGATCATGTTATCGCTAACATTACCGCATGCAATACGCTTAGCTTCAGTGATGAAGAGTTAACCCAAGCAGGTCGGAGACACAATTTTACTCTGCACATATCAATCAAGTGTCAGGAGGACACATTGGCTAGAGTTCTTGTAGACACAGGATCATCCCTGAATGTTTTACCGAAGAGGGCCCTCGATAAGCTGGCATACAAAGGAGGGATCATGAGACCCACATCGTTAATTGTCAAGGCTTTTGATGGCTCACAAAGATCTGTGATGGGGGAAATTGAGCTACCGGTTTTGATTGGACCTCAGGAATTCAATGTTCTGTTTCAAGTTTTAGACATTAACCCTGCCTATAGCTGTCTACTTGGAAGACCCTGGATCCATGAGGCGGGCGCTGTCACTTCAACCCTACATCAGAAGATGAAGTTTGTGGTCGATGACAAGTTGGTCATTGTGCATGGGGAAGAAGACTTGATGGTTAGTAACCTATCATCCTTCCGTTATATTGAGGCTGATGAGGATGCTTTGGAGACTTCTTTCCAAGCCTTGGAAATAGCTAATGCAGTTATGATTGACAATGAGAAACTAGTGGTACCGGAATATCCATCTTTTGCTTCGTATAAGAGTATCCAGTCTACCCTGCGAGAAGGCGTGCCCGCAGGTTGGGGTGAAGTTATTGAGGTTGAGAAGAGGATCCGACACCAAGGGTTGGGTTACAGACCAACTCCAGAAGACGAGGCTGCTACAGGTACAAGAGGAGGAGAAATGAAGATAAAGACTATGCAGGAGACATTTGTCAGAGATGGACATCAGGTCCACGCAATCATTGGAAGTGTTGAAGAAGAGGAAGATATTGATCGTCTGGTTTTTCGCCAAGAAGGCGCATTAGGCAATTGGGAGTCTGTTGAGATCCCAACTTTGTACCTAGAACCAGAATAACTTGTTTTGATTTGTTGTTTTCACTTCCCTAGTCTTGCCCAAAGCTAGTGGATTGTTTTGTACGGGCCTCCGTTTTCAATATCTTAATCAATGAAATGACTTTTTGCTAAAATTCTCGTTGTCTTTACTTTATTGCATTCTGTTTCTAAAAATGGCAATCTTTTCAAACAAAAACATCTTCATCTTGCGTGTTCTTGATTTGTTGTGCATTTTAATAATATAAGTCATTCTACCATGCAGAATGAATCATAAACCCATTGTATTCAATGATTTTGCCCTTACCATTGACTTCGACTCCCCTGTTTATCAAGCTGAGGAGGAGGAAGATTATGAGGTGCCCAAGGATCTAGCAGATGTGTGTGAATACCAGTATACGGATCTCCAGCCTCATGAAGAGCAGGTGGATGTCATCAATCTTGGCATCGAGGATGAGAAGAAAGAGGTCAAGATTGGGGCATCACTGAAACCAGAAATTAGACAGCAGTTGATTTCACTCCTTGAAGAGTATGTGGACGTGTTTGCTTGGTCCTACCAAGACATACCTGGTTTAAATACGGACATTGTGGTCCACAAGCTGTCGCTCAAGCCTGAATGCCCACCAGTTAAACAAAAGCTTCACAGAAGTCATCTTGACATGGCCCTCAAAATTCGAGATGAAGTTAAGAGACAGTTGGATGCCAGATTTTTAGCAGTTTCCAAGTACCCAGAGTGGGTAGCTAATATTGTTCCAGTTATGAAGAAGAATGGAAAGGTACGTATGTGTGTGGACTACAAGCATCTTAACAAAGCTAGTCCCAAGGATGATTTTCCTTTACCGCATATTGACACGCTGGTAGACAACACGGCTCGTTTCGCCATGTTCTCATTTATGGATGGTTTTTCAGGATATAACCAGATTAGAATAGATCCAGCTGATATGGACAAGACTACTTTCATTACCCCATGGGGTACTTATTGTTACAAGGTTATGCCTTTTGGATTGAAGAATGCCGGGGCAACTTACCAGAGAGCTATGGTAACCCTGTTCCATGACATGATCCATAAGGAAATCGAAGTGTACGTGGAGGACATGATAGCCAAATCACAGAGTGAGGAGGAACACGTATACCATTTGTTAAAATTGTTTAAGAGACTTTGAAAGTATCAGTTGAGGTTAAACCCTGCAAAATGTACCTTTGGAGTCAGGTCAGGGAAGTTATTAGGTTTCATTGTTAGCCAGAAGGGCATTGAAGTGGATCCAGATAAAGTGCGAGCTATTCAAGAAATGCCGGCTCCGCAAACCGAGTCCCAAGTCAGAGGATTTTTGGGCCGTTTGAATTATATCTCCAGGTTCATCTCCAACATGACGCCAATATGTGCTCTAATTTTCAAATTACTCCGTAAGGATCAGCCAGTAGAATGGAATACTGACTGTCAGCAAGCTTTCGAGAAACTCAAAAGTTATCTCCAAGAACCTCATATTCTATTCCTCCAGTACCCAGAAGACCTCTCTTTATGTACTTGACTGTTTTGGAAGAATCTATGGGCTGTGTTTTGGGACAGCATGACGAGACTGGCCGAAACGAACATGCAATTTATTATCTGAGTAAGAAGTTTGCTGACAGTGAAAGTCGTTACTCACTACTTGAAAATACTTGTTGTGCTCTTGCTTGGGCCGTCAAACGTCTAAGACAGTATCTGATTTGTCATACTACCTTGTTGATTTCCAAGATGGATCCGATAAAGTACATTTTTGAGAAACCTGCTCAAACGGGTAGACTTGCCCGCTGGCATATGTTATTATCTGAATATAACATTCAGTATGTCACTCAAAAGGCCATTAAAGGGAGTGTTCTTTCAGAGTATCTTGCCGATCAACCAGTTGAAGACTATGAACCACTCAAGTTTGATTTCCCTGACGAGGATATTATGGCAGTGAAAGATTATGAAGAGTCAAGTTCTGAAGAGGACCCCAGGGCTGAGTATAGGTGGAAGATGATGTTCGACGGTTCATCCAATTACAAGGGGCATGGAGTAGGTGTTGTTATAATTAATCCTGAAGGTGGCTACACTCCTTTTACAGCTAGATTGGATTTTGGGTGTAAGAATAATATTGCTGAGTATGAAGCGTGCATTCTGGGTCTGGAAGCTGCAATCGATCTTGGAATCTGTTTTCTTGAAGTTATGGGTGACTCCGCTCTGGTTATTTATCAAATCAGAGGTGAGTGGGAGACAAAAGATGAGAAGCTTATCCCTTATCAGGCATATGCTTTGGAGTTGATTAAGTGTTTTGATGAGATAACATTTCTCCATGTGCCACGTACTGAGAACCACGTGGCTGATGCTTTAGCAACACTGGCTTCAATGTGGCAAGTTAGATTTATCAATGAAGATCCAGTAATCAGTATTGAAAGGAGGACTGAGCCTGCCTACTTCCAGTCCATTGAAGAAGAATCAGACGGCAAACCTTGCTTCCATGACATTTTGAACTTTTTAAAGAATCAAGAATATCCAGCCAACGCCTCCGTTCTTGATAAGAAGACTCTACGAAGATTGTCAGCCAAGTTCTTCATCAGCAACAGTGTACTGTACAAAAGGAATCATGATATGGTTTTGCTAAGATGTGTCGATAAGAGAGAAGCAGATTTGCTGATCCATGATATCCATGAAGGAGCTTTTGGCACCCATGCCAATGGACATACCATGGTTAGGAAGATTTTGAGGGCTGGATACTATTGGTTGACTATGGAAGCTGATTGCATCCAGTACGCTAGAAAATGCCATAAATGTCAGATTTATGCGGACAAAATGCATGTTCCTCCTACTCTGTTGAATGTGCTATCATCGCCTGGCCGTTCTCTATGTGGGGCATCGATATAATTGGGGCAATTGAGCCTAAAGCATCTAATGGGCATCGTTTCATTTTGGTGGCTATAGATTACTTTACCAAGTGGGTGGAAGCCGCCTCTTATGTGAATGTGACTAAGCAAGTAGTTGCTCGCTTCATTAAGAACAACATCATTTGCCGTTATGGGATCCCCAGCAGGATCATAACTGACAACGGAACCAATCTGAATAACAAAACCATGAAGGAACTGTGCGATAGCTTCAAGATTAAACACCATAACTCTTCACCGTATCGTCCGAAGATGAACGGAGCGGTCGAAGCTACGAACAAGAATATCAAGAAAATTCTTCAAAAAATGGTCAAAACATACAAGGATTGGCATGAGATGTTGCCATATGCACTACACGGATATAGAACGTCAGTCAAAACTTCGACAAGGGCAACCCCTTTTCTCTGGTATACGGAATGGATGATGTCCTCCCTGTAGAAGTTGAGATACCCTCATTGAGGATATTGATGGAAACTAAGCTTGATGAAGCTGAATGGGTTCAAGAAAGATATGATCAGCTGAATCTAATTGATGAGAAGCGCCTGACAGCCATGTGTCATGGTCAGCTGTACCAGAAGAAGATGAAAAGAGCATTTGATAAAAAGGTCCGCACTCGGGAATTCCGAGTAGGCGAGTTGGAACTTAAGAAGATTCTGCCGTCGTAGAGAGACGCACGTGGGAAGTGGGTACCCAATTATGAAGGTCCATTCATAGTCAAGACAGTGTTTTCATGAGGGTCTCTATTTCTTACAACTATGGACGATGAACAGCTTGCGCATCCTGTGAATGCTGATTCAGTGCGGAAGTATTATGCTTGAGGCAAGAATACTTCACTGGTGTCTTGGAATCCTCAAGGAAGCTCGAGTTTTTGCTACAATTAGAGTCCTTAGTCGTTAGGGTTGTTGGTCATTGAATACAATGTAACCTTTGCCAAATTTCCATTTTGTTGCATTTGTAATATTTCATGGGACTCTGCTATTTGGCAAGTCACCATTTTTCAATGAATATCAGCTATTGAGCCATTTTCTTGTTCATTGCACTATCAGCTTTATTCTGCAAAACTTTGTCATTTTCACTTGATTTTTGAAAACGGAAATATTGCAATTTCTAAGAAAACACAAAGATAAACTAAGTTTTACTCTAGTATCAAGTTGTTTTTTGGAATCAAGTTGGTACAGGAAGAGTTAGTAGTACTGTATCTCTGGTTTGGATTTTCCATCTCCAGTAAAAAGAAGATTGCCCGGTTGTCCTTGATGTTTGGGTTTCGGGATGTTGGCTCGTGTTATCCTTTCTGTTTTGCGTCGTTCGCATCGTTTCTAGCATATAGCTAAGCATATGCATCATACCCTAGCATCTTTGCATCCTCGTGCTCTGTTTTGCTTGTGGTCTTTTGTTGGTGCCTGTCTTTATTTCCCCAGTGAAGTAAAGACATTCCCGGTTTGCCTTGTGTCGTGCTTGTTCGGTCTTAACCTTTGCGCGCCAGATTAGAATCTTTAAACCTTTTACTGTCCCCTAAGAAGTTTAACATTAGAGGTTTTGTAAGACTATTCTCGTTTGAATCGTGTCAAACTTGAACTTGGAATTTGTTTGAATCGTGTCAAACATTGTCTTGTGTTTTAAAACTGTTCTCGTCTGAATCGTGTCAGACTCGAACTTGGACTTTGTTTGAATCTTGTCAAGCATTGTCTTCTTGTTTTAAAATTGTTCTTGTTTGAATTATGTCAGACTTGAACTTGGACTTTGTTTGAACCATGTCAAGCATTGTCTGCTCGTTTTAAAACTGTTCTCGTCTGAATCGTGTCAGACTTGAACTTGGACTTTGTTTGAATCGTGTCAAGCATTGTCTTCTTGTTTTAAAACTGTTCTTGTTTGAATCGTGTCAGACTTGAACTTGGACTTTGTTTGAATCGTGTCAAGCATTGTCTGCTCGTTTTAAAACTGTTCTCATCTGAATCGCGTCAGACTTGAACTTGGACCTTGTTTGAATCGTGTCAAGCATTGTCTGCTCGTTTTAAGACTGTTCTCGTTTGAATCGTGTCAGACTTGAACTTGGACCTTGTTTGAATCGTGTCAAGCATTGTCTGCTCGTTTTAAAATTGTTCTCGTCTGAATCGTGTCAGACGTGAACTTGGACTTTGTTTGAATCGTGTCAAGCATTGTCTGCTCGTTTTAAAACTGTTCTTGTTTGAATCGTGTCAGACTTGAACTTGGACCTTGCTTGAATCATGTCAAGCACTGTCTTCTTGTTTTAAAACTGTTCTTGTTCGAATCGTGTCGGACATTGAACCCTTACCTTGGATTTTTGAAAACTTGCTTTAAGTTAAGCTTCTTGGAACAAATTTCTTCAACCTTATAAGGCTCCTATCTGGTGTGCAGAGTTTGTCTCTGTCTTCCTGGCTTTTCTTGAAGATCCCATTTTGAACTCTTCGGTATAGAATCCCCAGGAAGTATTTGTTTGGTTGTCTGTCTTTTGGACTGATCCCCAGTGATCAGGTTTTTCTTCTTGGTTTCGTGCCCAGGAGGAATGTGGGTTTGTTTTGTTCCCAGTAGTCTATCTCCCCGGATCTTTTCCCAGTGAGATTGTTCTGTGGTCTTTTCCCCAGTGTTTCTTTGGAGCCTCCCCGACGGGTCTTTTTTGTTGGTTAGCTTGTATCCCTAGTGAGGTGTTTCTCATGGATACTAGCTTTCGTCCTTCCCCAGTGAAACTCTGTGATCTTTTTGCTTCTTGTTTGCCCCTCAGTGTCTTGTTATGTCTGCATTTTCTTGCATCTCCTTGGCATCATATCTGTTGCATTGCATGTGTGTGCATCTGAGGGAAAAATTTTCGGTTATCTGTATTTAAATATCTTTCACTTTTGATTCCATGAGGATCTTCATCTCTCATGTCATCCGGTGAAGATATTTAAATAGGGGCAACTGTTGTACCCCAAATTTTACCCTCATTTTTTTTGCTAGTTGATGTTGTTTATTTATTTTTCTCTATATTTTAATTTAGTATTTATTTTGGTGTTTTATTTGTTTTTATCTTAATTTAATTTCAATATGGCTTATTTTTTATTTGTTTAAATTGTTTTTTATTAACCTCAACTTAATTTAATTTTGCATTAGTTAATTAATTAGGTTAATTGTTAATCTGGTTTATTGTTTTAATTATTTAATTAGAATATTAATTAATTGTTATTTATTATTGTTATTTAACATTTTAATTCATTAAAAAGAAAAAGAAGAAGAAGGATTTTATTTATTCCATTGCCAATTTATGAGTGGTCCACCGTGCTATTTATTTCGGTTTTGTTTGAAGGGTTTGTTTTTTATCATCAACCAATGAGAATCAAACTTATGGCCTTTGACTTTTCAACTCTGCCTTCAACCAACGAGAGAGCGCCGTGTGGCATTTGGAGAAGAAAAGCCACCAAATTTCTTCTTTCTCTTTGTTGTAACCGTGATTTGCAGAGGAATAGGAGAAAATCAAACAAGATCACTCAAATTCGTCTCAAATCCTCATCAACCTTGGCGCGTTTCATTTCAATTTTGATTCCTCCAAGTTTGTTTCCTCTTTGAGCTTCCAGAATTTGGTTCAGCAAAAGCAATTCTGAGCATTTCCGTATTCGTCATTCTTTCTGATTCACCCTGCTTTCCCTGCAATTGTCATGGCGCCATCTCTATCAATTTCCTTCTTTCGATACCTATCTGCTTACCACCAGAAGTAAAGCTAAGAAGCAATGCCCATTCTAGTATTTGACCCTGCGAATTCAGAGCATTGGTGCAGCAAGGAGCGTATATCTCCTAAGGTTGAGCATTTGATCAAATTTGCAAACCCTAGCCTCCAAGCGTTTGGAATTTGAATTTAACCCGACCCAATGAGTTGGCCTATATAAGGAGCTCACTACAACATTTGAACCATCAACAACTTCCTCATAAACACACAAATTTTTTGAGCCTTGAAGTGTTGCGAGCAAGAAGAACTTGGTGGTTGGAATATCAAGTTCAGAAAGGAATTTTAGCAAGGTTGAAGGTGCAGTGGACATTCTCCACTTGGTAACTCTTCTCCCTTATCACCTTTATGATTTTCTCATCCTGAACATCATGCTCATGTGATATTATCATATGCATTTCATTATTCATTATATGCATATCTGACTGATCTATGCTTGAAAATATTGTTTGTACGCTTATGCTCTGATTTCATAAAATAGGTTAATGTTCTTTATTGATATGATACATATGTCTACTCTCTGTGATAAGTTATGATGTTTCTGATTTTGATTGAGTGGTTGCGATTATAAACTCTCATTATGGTATTGTATTGTCAAAGTTGGATGCTTGATGATGATTTAGGAGACAAGAGATTTATGAATCTTGGTAGCTCTGTTATGCTCCTGAGTCTTGGGATTTTTGAACCTATCTGTCTTCATTGTTGGTTTAATGATATTTGGTTGTTATCAATCTGTCTTGCTAAAGTAGTATTAAATCCTTTCCTGCTATCACCAATATATGATCTTTTGGTCTTGCTCAGTCATGGTTTTGAGTTTTGTCATTATGGATATTTACAATTTAAGGTCGATAGTTTTTTTGTTCACTTGTATGCACCACGGTCATTGTTGATGATTGATTATGTGCTTGAATTCGGATTGCTTGAGCTGTCAACATATGCAAGTCACTGACCTGTTTTACATCTTTGAGGAATGAATTTTGTTTAAGGATTGTGTTTATGAATGATTTGGATTATGTTGTCTTGGGTCGTCCCTATCATATGCCTCAATTTTCTTTGGCTTGTCATACTACTATCTCATCTTGTACCTGTTTAGACCATTTTTATTGAGACTATCAACTCAGAAGTTATTTTTCTGATATCTGGATTTTGTTCTTAATGTCAACACTGTATTCATGATGTGTATGTTAACCTTGATGTGTTTTAACATGATTCCTAAGCTATGCCATTGTCTGTTATTAAATGATAATACCTGAGTAAATGTTGATTGCTATATGTCATATGCCCTGTTTTTGCCCTGAATATATGTTGTAGTTTAGGAGGCCTTTGGATATCAAGTTGTTACTTACATAGTATTCTTGCCTAAACAATGGTTGATGTACACTATCTTTGAACCTAGGTATGCATCTCAAACTTATACTCTTTATTGTTATGTTTGAACACAATCCTGCTCTGCTTTGCGTAGAATACATGTGCCGGTTCTTCTGGCCCTTAACCATCATGATGACTTTTGTTTTTGCTATGAATTTATTATTTGAATCATGACTGATCTTAACTGCATCCATATGATGACGGTATAGTCTCTGTTATGCTCATATATAATGTTCATGCTTAATTGCCATTTAACTTGAATATCATTGACCACAATGTATGCAATTCTGCTTTGGAATGTATGACCATTTGCGTATGTAGAAGGTCGTAAGCTTATGTCTTCTGCTACTAGGATATTAGGACTAAATACAAACTTTCTTTGACATGAGGTTTAATTCGTGCGTTTGTAATCTTGACCTGAGGTTGAAACATTAACTTACACTCATTTTGTATGCTACTCATATTGAAGCCATGTCTGCTGGTTGTGTTCACTTTGGTAACTTGTATCTTTTCTTATTGCCAGTGTGTATAGAGTGTCTTCATTATGTATGTCTTTACTGCACTTAATTTTAAATGTGTGGACTGTTGAAGTTGATTGTGTTGTGGTCCTTGCCTGTTAACAATTTGTTGATGTGTTTGATGCTATGCCGTATGTTCCTAGCATGATAATTTGGGGAATGACTATGTGACTGAGATTGTTAAATACTGACTGCTGTCTCTTCGTTTACCATGACCTTGCCAATATATCACCATGCCACTGATTCTTGATCTACACTCTAATTATGAACGTAATTTGCTAATCTGTCAAATGTTGAGTACCCAAATTGTTTATGTTTCTAATTTACTTTGCTCTTGCATTGGTTTGTTGGTTTACATTAACTTGTGTTCGAGTCCGTGTCACATTGTTTTGGAATCCATAATCTACATCTTTGTTATCTTGCATCCAATATGTTAAGTCTTGATGATGTTTTGGATGCGTGGAACTAAACCTAATCACCTTTTGGATCCTTGAATTACATACTTGTTTGCTAGAATGTTTACTGAACCTCTTCTGAATATATTTGTCATTGTGATTGCGTTGAATTTTGTTTGCTTGCTGTTACTGCTCCTTCGCTTGAGGATTCAACATGTGTGTAGATTACTTGCTTCTGTTTCATCTGTTTTGGCAATATTTGTTGAATGGCCTAGTATGGTATGAACTTGGTTGCCACGAGCAGTTTGTATCCTTGGCTGGTTTATTTGGAGTAGGCGAGCAAGGAGAGTTTATATATTTATTAAAGTGGATATGTTACCGGATGTAACACGCCGTCCCAACGGTCACACACACTAGCACGCCTTCGCCTTTCACATGCCTTGCACGGGTTCGATCCTGCGGATCAACCCTTTTGTTTATTTTTCTGATTTTCCATTTCGCCTTGTTATTTTATCTTATGCTTGCACTTTGTATTCAATATGCGCGCGCAGCCCAGTTGGTCTTGGTTTTGTGCTGCTGAATCTAAGGGCGTGGGTTCAAACCACACTTGCGACATTTTCCTTTATTTTTACTTAAAATCATTTCCTATATTTAAAGTTTATTAAAAATGCAAAAACAGTTTATTTTATCTTTTAGAAATCTTAGTTTTATTCTAAAAACTCCAAAATATATATTTTATTTAGTAATTTATTTTCTTAATAGTTATTTAAGTTGATTTATTATTAATGTGAGTTTCCACTCTCTTTATCTTGATTAAATTGTTAAACCTTTATTTATGACCTTATTGATATTTTGAATGTTTGGTTTATCTTGTCATATGGTTGTTGATTTTATTTGTGATTGGTATTATTCAACTTTGGATATCATCTTGATTAATATTTTATTCATGACTATGTCTTGACTTATGTTTGGTTTCCTGTGTGATATATTTCTCAAGTTTAATATCTTTGGTTTGTCTTTGTCTACTTGGCCTCTTTGGTATTCATCTCATGTCTACCCATCATTTTTCATAAAACATTTTGCCATCCTTATGCTTATGTTGCTTTCATTTTATTATTTTATATGAATGTTTTATCTTCTTTGCCTTTTATTATTACTATCTTAAACTTGTCTTCCCCCATTCCAAAGGAAGGTGATATATGTTGACTTTTAAAGTCATTAGCCCCCACCTTAACCTAAGTAACCTCTTAGGAGAAACTTTATTTCTTGGCCTCATCAGAGCCATAAAAATTACAATTAGCTTCAGGAGAGAGTTCTTAAACTCTTAGTGATATTCATCATAATGAATCATCACTTTCCCCTATTGACTAAAACATAACATAGGTCCATTACAACTAGATTTAGAGAGTTCTCAAACTCTACAATGAGCTTGTACTCATTTCCCCTCTGAATATTGACCATAGTCAATCATTCAGTAGAAGTAGAACTACGCATACTCTGATTCTATTCCCGAGGATACGTAGGCGCAAAGCGCGATGCTTTGTTGAGTATACTTAGATACTAACCCCTAGGGTTTCAACCTTTAGCATAGAACCTTTAGCAAACATAAAATAGCGTTAAAACAAGAGGTTCCCGTAGAGTACTACGGACGTTTAGGGTGCTAATACCTTCCCTAATCGTAACCAACCCCCGAACCTTAGATCTTTTCCCTTTAGGTTTTTCTAACGATCTTGAACCTTTCCTTTGGATAAATCAAAGTCGGTTGTAAAAGAAATATGATGCAAATTAATTAATAATTTGTTATCCGATTTTCACCGCAACACCTACAAATCAAACCCCTCATATGGTCATAAGTTCTCCTTTTTTAGGCCCATTTACTCAAAACCCTATGAGTACAATTTTCCGCATAAGCTACCACTGCCAATCAATATTTGAGAGACATCAAAGTGGCCGATCATGGATCTTATGACTAACGAGAAGAAATTATTCGATATTCCCCCCACCTTTTCCCTATCTCGGAAATCAGGCATCAACCTTTTCATACCCTTGATGATGTACTTCTTCCTTTCTTGTTGACAACCATTAGCTCTATGATCTTCCCCTTCATTATCCCATTAGATAGAGCATTTGCTTGCAGGGAACCTCACGTGATGACCGCAATATGTCAGCGCTTCCTTTTATGCATCTCTTCTTATTCATTGCATGTCTCTTTACCACCGGTCACGACATCAACCATCTTGACCGAGGACTTGGTATTCAAGGAATCCTCTCGGTCCCTCTTGTTGTCTTTGGTCTACTCGAAAAAATGACTTATCTTGATTAAGATCTCAATTTTATCCTTCAGCTGGAGACAGCCTTTGATGGTATGATAGTGACTTTTATGGAAACAACATTACTTGGATTTATCAGTTCGAGAGGACTCCCTGATTGGGAAAGGATTCTTTACCCTGGCCTTTCGGAACTCGGTGTTAACATATTCCTTATATATTTTCGCTCGAAAAATGTTGATGGGAGTGTGTTTGTCAAACCGGTCACGAGTCCTACAGTCGCGTTCTTCATTATACCAGATAGAATCCTTCCCGGATGACCGAATGGAAGCGTGCGTTCGCCGATGCCCGGCTATCTCCCCTAACAATAAGTTCCTATTCAAAATTCTTAAAGGGTTGAGCCCTATTCAGTAACTCTTTTAAACTATAGGCCTCCTTACCCCCTAACTTATCCCTGAAGGAGATATCCTACTTTAAACCATTTTCAAAAATCCAACATTTCAGACTCTCGTTGGAGCCTCATACTTATACGACTACATATGTAAAGCGGTTGATATATAACCGCAAACTTTCCTTCTTGCCCTGGGTAGTTCCACTAAGGAAGGATATCATCGTTGGTTGCCTCTTTCAGGCCGTGAAGCGAGCAGTGAAGTTCTCACACAATTTGGTCCATATATTTTCATTTTCATCGGGCAGAAGTTTAAATTAGATCATAGCCGATCCGATTAGATTTAGTACAAAGAGCTTTCACTTTGCTGCATCATCAATGTGATAGAAATTTAGAGGACTGTTAACACGATTCACATACTCATCTAAATCTCCCTTTTCGTCGTTACTATTCAACTTTGGAGGTTTCTCTAGTGATTTTGGTATCTGATTATTGAGGATACGAGTAGAAAGAGGATTTTTGTCGGTCTTTAATTGGAGGATTCTCCACTTATTCCTAGGGGGAGCTTGAATGCATCTGCCTCCTTCAGTACTGGGAGGAGGAGTTTGACATCTCATGCTTCTCCGATCGCTCAAAGATCTTGGAGCTGCATCCTAACGAGACGCGACCGATTTGGAGATGACAGTATGACTCCTTCGGGAAACGGCTTCTTGCACCATGTTGCCTTTTGTATTTGCATTACTCAGAATTTCTTCGAGACGAAGTAACCTTTCCTCCACTTTTTGTGAGTTCTGTTATTGGACCATGTTGTATACATTATTCAGTAATTCGTCAGAGCCTTACACGACGTGGTTGACTTGAAACTGTTGGAAACCAAGTAATGACTTTGGTCTAGGTACCATCGACAGAGCTCGAGGCCTGAGTGATGGCTCGACTTGCTGAAGTTGTGGGGGCAGAACCTACCAATGAGAGAGGTTGAACATGATCTTAATGTGGCAGTGCACGTGGAATGTTCACGATGATTTGAACGCCATCATTTTAAGGAGGAGGTGATAGATCTCTTGCTGCTCGAGCAGTTACGGTTGTCTCGTGTTGTGCAACATAGCAAGTAACTTTGGAACCTGTCATTGTTGGTGGATCTGTTTGGAGATCTGAGAAGCGGCGTTGATCTTCGTTCATAGCGAATCAAGAACAAAGATCTACAGTTCAAATTCAATAAATGTGAATCTCTAGGTTAAGGAAGCTTTAGTTCAATGAATCGAGAGACGAATGTTCAAATGTGGAACACTCGAGAATTAGATTCGATTCCCACAGTCAGGGCCACTGTTCTGCGCAAGAACCAGATTTGATCGGTGATCGATGTATGTGGATTACAATAGATGACTAGAACTTATGATACGGTAGAAGAGAGACTGACATGCAAGATTAGTACTCCAATGCTCTAGTCAGTATGAGAGTGAGATGGGTAAATGAAATTTGAATTCCAAAAGTACCTGGGAAATGATGTGTTTCCCTCTTATATAATAGAGTGGTTATAACCGCATGTAGATCTATTGGCGTGGAATGCAGAGATCCATTTGATTGATCATGAATCAAGATTCACCTTCATTTTGACTACGATAATATACCTGCGCCACATGTGACGTGGTGAATCGTTCAACTCTGTAGGGTGTAATTACTTGAACACTCTGACCAACCAGAACAATTTTTGTGTTTCATTTTTTTTTTAAGTTCAAACTATATATTTTTTATAAATATATAATATTTCCAATTTACCTACACATTTTTTTAACTAAAGACGAAATCACCATAACTCATAAAACTCAAAGCTGACAATTCAATTTGAAAAACATAGTAGTTCATTTGAAGTAGTAACCACAAGTTTTCTTTATTTTCTTCAACCTATTCTTCCCTACTTGTTCATTTCTTAAAACAAAAGTATTGTGAGCTTATCAATTTTGAAATGGAATATTTGAATCTTAGTTTTTAACCGGTCATAAACTATCTTGATTCATGGATAGAAAGAATAAGGATCCTTTTAGTGGGGGAATTAATTGGTGTCCCATTCCTCAAACTTTATTGGATACACTGTTATGAATCTAATTTAGAATGTTCTTTTGATAAGGATTGTTGAGGTGGGATGAATGGAGATGATGAGGACAAGTTGATAAAATATTTAACATCATTACAAAAATATGAATAATGAGAACTGTAATCACACAAATAATAAAAGGAATATATAATCTTTTACTCAAAAAAAATTTTTAGTTATTAGCTAAAGCCAATAACCATACATGAAACATATATCATAAACCACCAATTTGCAACTAACCTCTTTTACATTAGTCATCATAATAATTGCACTAACATTACATAATAGAACATGCATTAGGGTTTTCATCATTAAAAAGATTAGTAAGTTTCTCATCCATAGCATTTGGACTAGAAAATGCTTGCATTGAGTTCTTAACATAACCAGCTGGTGCTTTCTTGTCATATGCTTGTGATATATAAGGATAAGCCACCAAATTATATGGAACATAAGGCCAAAACTCTGCTCTTTTTCCAGTGTTGAGTATTTTCTTTAGCACCCTGTTTCGGTCAATATAGCCACTAACTGTTACCTTGCTTTGCTTTCTATTTACCTCCACTTCCTTGACACCTGCATGGTTCCAAAATTGTTTAGACTCAGCTTGTACGAGGCTATTACTTAGGTTTACCAATAATACATATGTTACATTTATTATGTTTCTTTGTGTTCTTAAATGATTGGTGAAACAAGGAATAGAGTTGAAAAATGTATTGCTCTACTCTATTCTTGTGTGAGACATACTAAGTTTTGTAGGACAATTATAGTAAGGCTATACTTTTGTTTTGGGCAAATTAGTCTTGTGAAAATTTAATATATTCTTTTCATGCTAATGTTAGGTGCACCTCACACTATGAGAACATAAATGTGCTTATTCACTTTCCTATTTCTTCAAAAATTTGGATCAAATACATTCATTTTTTTTCACCTTCATATTCTCATTGAGATGGGGTCTTAGTAATTCAGAATTCGATCTAAGAGGTCATAGATTTAATCAAACATTGTTTTTATCAAAAATCAAATTCGATATTCTTCGAATCTTCGTTTCTTAGCAGAAACTTATTTATCGATCAAGCCTAAATACATAATTTTTATTAATTGTTTTTTTTACAAATTAATCTCACCGCTGAACCTAAATATAAAACTTGTACTATTGTAAGTCAAAAATTTTAATTTGAAGAATATCTTGGATGGAATTTAATCAATATATAATAAGTATGTGGAAAAAAAATTCATAGAATAAAAGCTCCTATAATGAATTAAGAGTTTGCGCACAAATCATTATATGTTAAAATAAGCCTAAGCAGTCATAAGTGGAGTATAAATATCTTAATACTGACCACGTCTCTTACTCAAACAATATATATTTATATATTATAATTTATATTATTAAATAAAAATATATCTATTAATTTAAAAAAAAAATATCACTATTAAATTATTATACATTTTAATATAAATATTCATTTATTTCATAATCTTCAACAATAAATTTTTTTAAAATTTTTACAATAAATTTGAAGGACTTGAAATTTTCTAAATAATAATTTTCACAATAAATTTGAAAAATATAATTTTTTAAATGAAATTTGATATTTTTAGAAGATGTGTTGAGGAGTGTGAGAAAAAGAGAAATATTAACCTTTCATGTAAGCAACAGCATTCCTAACTCTTCTTTCACACCCATCACAGTCCATTTTCACCTTTATTTCAACTGTCTGCAAGAGAAAAAATATCAAGACTAAGCTTATAAATAAATTATATTAAAATAAAATCATGTTAATTACACAAAAATTTGTTAGATAAGATTGTGAAGTGGTGAAAACCTGCATTGGTTTGCGTTTATTTCCCCTTGTTGGTGACAGAGACACAGAGAAATAATCAGATAGTTTATCAAGAACACCCATTGTTCTGTTCGAGAAAAGAAAAAAAAGAGAATAATAACTTTGTTTTTGTGTTTGAGAGAGAGAGAGAGAGGGGGGTTTATATTAATATTTAGGGGTACAAAAATTGTAGGGAAGTGTTTTCCTTTATATAGAGGTATGGGATGTAGAAAACAACAAAGTTGTGTGCTCAAAATATATTTTATTTCATGTAAACAATAATGGTTAACATAAATGGTATCCCACAACACAAACATAGATCATGTGTGTCTTGATATATATTCTAATGAATGAAAAAAAAAAAAATATCTGTCTCTTGAACAGAACATCAAGCCGTGTTTGGTTTTGGTTAGCTGGCTCTGAGCTCAACCAATATGGTAAATACAGCTAATTCTAGGGAAGAAGTTCTACAGTTCTAGTTTGGAAGATTTATGAAATACCAAGAGCATCCATCATACATATAGGTTTTTTAAATAAGTCGTACATAATTTTTTATATTATTTTACTCTTCTAATTTCTTAAACAATTTAATTATATTTTTCAAATATTTATATAACTCTTAAAACAGAAAATCTGGGCATGTAATCAATTATTTCAAGATAAAAGTCACTTATGAGCCGAAGAAATAGGGAAAATTACGTTCGTGGGTGTAATCGGTTAACGTCTGCACGTAACCGGTTACCACTAAAAGGAGAATTAATTTTGTGTAAGTTGTAACCGATTACAGGTGTTGGGTAACCGGTTACAGACCCGAATTTTCTGTTTTTTCATTTACGTATTTATGTGAATTGTGTCCTAATCACTTTTGTATTGTTTGTATAGATGTCTTTAAAGCATCCTCATCAATAACTAATGAAACCTTCTCACCCTCAATCATCTCTCTCTCAATTTCCTCTCTCCCTCTCCACACTCTAATTTTCTCCATGATTCACCAATCTTGTGGTTCCAAGTTCCAATAGTGTATTAGAGCATGGTTCAAGTGAAGGGACCAGCTTACTTGTATCAAAATTCCCTACTGGGTAGGAGGTGGCATGTTGAAAAGTGTCAACGGTGGAACAAGTTTATGTGAATGAAAGAGCTTCCACTTGAGGGAGAGTATTATGGATATAATCACACTTGAGGGGAAGTGTTGAAAAAGAATTACAAGTGTGAGTAGTGTGGGGAAGTCCCACATTGGTTAGAAATGTGGAAACTTGAGCATTTATAAGTGAGAGAACACACACACACACACACACACACCCCCCTATCACCTTAAGATTTTGGGTGAGTATGTGGTGTGTCTTTCACAAAGGTGAGTTGCTCTAAAAGAAAAGTATGAACTAAAAGAAAAGTATGAATGTGTAAAATTCTCCCTCGTGTTTGACCCCAACAGTGGTATTAGAGCCTGATTACAACTTTGAAAATTCAGATTCTGCATATATGGGAAGTGCAGAAACTTGCGTTGCCGAAGCCCGAATTAAAGATAATGCGAGAAGATCAACAAGGCAATGAGGTTTGCCTTAAATAATCCAAGATTGTGAGCTGTTTCGAGACAACGAAGTTAACGATGATGATGATTTCGTCCATTTTGCATTTATGGCCCAATCATAATCCCTTTAAAATGGAAGATGCTTTAAGTGATCCAAAATGGATTTGTGCTATGAAGAAGGAGCTAGAATCTATTGAGAAGAACAATACTTGGGAGTTGGTTGATCTACCGAACGTGAAAAGGCCAATTGGTGTAAGATGGGTGTTCAAAGCGAAAGAAAATCCCAAGGGTCAAATAATCATGCATAAGGCTCGTTTAGTTGCAAAAGGATTCTTGCAAAGAGAAGGCATATACTTTGAAGAGGTATCACACCAATTGCTAGGATTGAAACCATAAGGCTAGTTGTTAGTATTGCGAATAACAACAATTGACCCATCTACCAAATGGACATCAAATCTTCATTTTTGAACGAACCGCTTGAGGAAGAGGTTTATGTAGAACAACCCCCTAGTTTTGTTGCGAGAAACCAAGAGCTACAAGTTGAATAAAGTGGTATATGGTTTAAAGAAAGCTCCAAGAGCTTGGAACTAAAGAATAGATGGTTTCCTAAAGGAGGTTGACTTCAAGAAATATTTATCCGAGCATGGAGTGTATGTGAAGACGTATACAAGTGAAAAAGTGATTATACTTTGTCTAAATGTAGATGAATTGTTGATACCGAACACTAACGGAAAATTCATTTATAAGTTTAAGAGTGAACTTATGAAAGAATTTTAAATGACCGACCTTGGCCTCATGACATACTTCTTCGGCATTGAGTTCCACAAGTCTAAAAGGGCATTACTCATGTTCCAAAGAAGGTATGCACTTGAGATATTGAAGAAGTTTGAAATGGAGCATTGCAATGCTGCCATTACTCCGGCTGAACTGAGGCTACAGTTGTCGAAGAATGAGGATGAGCAAGACGTTGATCCAACTCAATATAGGAGGCTGATTGGATCCTTGCGTTATTTGTGCAGTACGCGACCAAACTAGGCATTTAGTGTTGGTATTGTGAGTAGCTTTTTGGAGAGACCGAAGTTGTCTCACTTGGCAGCAGTCAAGAGGATCCTAAAATATGTCAATGAGTCTGTTGGCTATGGAGTTCTCTTTCCGACAGGGAATACATGAATAAAATGCAATTTTCTCTATTTTGCAGATTTCAATTGGTGTGGAGATAAATATGATCGAAAGTATATAACTGGATACATCTTTATGTTCGAAAGAACACCAATCTCATGGTGTTCAAAGAAGGAACCGGTAGTTGTACTCTCATCTTTTGAGGCTAAGTACATTGCTGCTTCGTTATGTACGTGTTATGTCGTGTGGCTAATGAATCTATTGAATGAGTTTGACAACAATGATGGTGAGGCTGTTACACTTCTAATTGATAATGTTTCACAATTAATCTTGCTTATAACCCATTGCACATGGGAGGAGCAAGCACATTGAGATGAAGTTTCATTACTTGAGAGAGTTTGTTAGTGGAGGAAAGTTAAGATTAAGATATTGTAGAAGTGAAGACCAAGTGGCTGATTTGTTGACTAAGGGAGTCACAAATGATGTGTTCATGAGGTTGAAGATGAACATGGGCATGGAAGACTTGGATCACTTGAATTAAGGTGGCGTGTTAAAAGTATTTTTGACAATTTAAGTGTTGTAACAAGTTAACACAGGGGTGTAACCGGTTACAACAAGGGAAAAGTTACTTATGAGCCGAAGAAAATGGGAAAACTTCATGGGTGTAACTGATTAACGTCTACACGTAACTGGTTACCACTGAAAGAAGAATTAATGTTGTGTCAGCTGTAACCAGTTATAAGTTTTGTGTAACCGGTTACAGGCCCGAGCTTTCTATTTTTTCAGTTATGTAATTATGTGAATTGTGTCTCATTCACTTTTGTATTGTTTATATAAATGCCTTGGGGGGATCCTCATCAATAACTAATGAAACTTTCTCACCCTGAATTATCTCTCTCTTAATTTCCTCTCTCCATCTCCACACTCTAATTTTCTCCATCATTCACCAATCTTGTGGTTTCAAGTTCCAACAATAACTCTTCAAAAACATTAAAATAGGTCCTACCAAATCTCACAATATACTTCACATTTGTATTAATTTAGACATTTTAAATAAAAAAAATATTAAAAGAAAGAGAAACAAATAATTTAAAAAATTGTGTAGAAACATGTTTTACTGTAACACCTTTATCAAACTAAAGAACAATTTTTCACCTCAATTACCCATTGACTTCTTACACAATAGTTTACAAAATTATGTAGGAACTTTGCAATAGAACCGATAATCATGCTCTAATACATACATCAGAAACCACAATAACACTCTAACATAAATAATGATATATAATAATTTTTAAAAATAGAACCATATAGTTAAATTATCAAAACAAAATAATTACATGTATTGATATTTCTAATGGAGAGCGAATCAAATCGACCTAGCCGTCACAACCAAGTAATCTCTCTAGATCTCTGTCTTGCGGATCATACACCGACTGATGTCGATTCATCAGACCACCATCTCAATTTTCCAGACCACCGTTTTGTGGCTCCGGCTCCAACACCAACTTCATTGTTTCTTTTCGCAATTATGATTTAAGAGAGTCTCGAAACATGTTTTATTTCTCTTCATCATTTAAGATTTTGAGACACAATTCCACAAATCTTCACCTTGACTCAAAAATGATGTTGATGCCATAATCCTTCTATTTGTTCTCTCCAAACTGAATCATCATTTAACAATTTTGATCAAGTTAAAGCCATGTTAGAATCTTGATCTTTTCATTTGCATCCACTTGCACCTAATAATTTTTCTTACTTAGGTAGTCTAGAAAGCCCCCAAGAATGATTCTTCAACAATTTTTTTACTCCATTTGCTTTAGAATGTCCCGCTAAAGATCATTGTTTATGAGTTTTGCAAACTGTATTCAAAACATAAAAAATTATGGAGAACATAATTATATACTTGAGATGGTATAATCCTCCTCCTTACCTTATCACGAGTCAAATGATAGTCAAATGGAACTTTAAAATTTCTCTCATTAGAACTAGTATCCCTAGCAGGAACCTCCATCTCAAGTTGAGTCTTCTTTGCCATTGTTTATAATATCTTCATCTCTAAGTCTTTACTCTTCCTCCCTTTACGAGCCTGACAAAAAATAATACATCTATTTATGATGAACTTTGATCTTTTAGATTTCACTTTCCACAACTTGTAACAATTTCCACCTTCTGGATAACCATTGAAAAAAAATTCATATCTCTAACATCAAACTGGACTAGCTTGATTTGCACAAATAACAAAGTTTTGAAGACCATCAAATAAGAGTAGTCAACTAATTTCCCAATCCAAACATCCATATGTGTTTGAAAGCTTATTCTAGTGAATGGACATCTATTGATCACGTAAGTTGCTTTCACTACTACAAAACGGCAAAACAACAACGCCAGGTTTACAACGGCATCCTATACACCGTTCTTATAGTGCGTACTGGATGCGCGCGCATTATTTTAATTAGAAATCTCAAGGGTATAATAATGATTTTTATGAAAACCGTGGTGATACAATCTAGCTATCATGGGTTCGAACCTCATCGCCCTCAAATAGTTTATCCCTTTGATGTAAATGCTCCCTTTTTAAGTTTTATTAATATTTAACTAAAAACTAATAAGGATATCACGACGGATATTTATCAAAACCGTTGTTACAAATTGAAGCTTCTTTTTATGTATTTTAAACACCAAGTATATATATCAATTTATCCATTGAAACAACTCTAACACCAACGCCGTCACCATTGTCAGGAAGAAGACAACAACAACAACAACAAAGTGTTCTACTTTAAGGTGTTGCAATGTCACATTTGAAGACAAAATCATCCAAAGGTGTTTCTACGTCTTGTTCCAGTGTAAAATCTCAATCTGGAAATTTTTGTGGCTGTGATGGTCGTATGGTTTCGTATCAATGCAAGATGGGACAAAATAAAGGAAGGCTTTTTTGGAGATGTCCATTTTGGAGGAGCGATGAAACATGTAATTTGTTCATATGGGATGAAGACCTGGGAGAAAGAGATGGAAATGACGATGAGAGCATTATGAAGTCAGAGTTGGAAGTTGTGGGTTATCTGAAGGTTATGTATGAGGATTTAAAGAAAAAAAACAAGAATTTGAAGAACAAACTGAAATCAGAGGTATTTTCTGGAAATATCAAGATGTTATGTTTTTTTGTCTCCTTTATGTTTAATATTTACTTTATTATGAAATGTAATAGTTGAATTAAGGGGTTCGAATTACATTGTTGATGTTTAAACTGCAGATGCGTTGTGAATTACATTGTTGATGTTTAAACTGCAGATGCATTAAGTTAGAAGTTAAGGCGCACATTTTCTTTTTTATTTATTTTAAAATTCATAAATAAAAGGGTTATCACTACGGTTCTTCTGGTTAACCGTAGTGATATATTTATAATAAATAAATACCTATGTATACAGTTTTTATTTATTTTAAAATTCACAGATAAAAGGGTTATCACTACGGTTATTCTGGTAAACCGTAGTGATATATTTATAATAAATAAATACATATCTATACGGTTGTTATTGTTAACCGTTGTGAAATAGTTTACCCATATATAAGCGAAATAACTTTCACTTAATTGACAGTAACGCCGTTGCCTTCAAAGTGAAACCCTAGAACCCATTTTTTCTCTTCGTTTTCACCATTAGCCGTGACTCTTCTTCCATTAAGGTATTCTTCTTCTTCCATCTATTGTTAGATATTTCCCATTATCTCGTTTGTTGCATGTTATTTTTGTTGATTGTTCTCATTTTTTCATATTCGTTTTCACTACCTTAACAAAGACCATACTTTGGAAACTTCATAATGTTTGTGTTGCTATGGAAAAATGTATAAGAAGCGTGAAGCTATGATGGAAACTTCATCCACCTTGTACCTTTTCTTCATAGCATCACGAACAAGATGTTAGTAAATGAAGAAACAACAGTGTAAGTAAACTTTATCTAGTTTTAGAAGCAATGAAAAGAAGTATAAGAAGTATGGAGCTTTTGTGTAAGCTTCTTCCTCCTTATATTTCTTTTTCATGGCTTCCCAAACTAGTTCAACATCATAATTGATTCCTGTTCCGCGATTAGTTTTATTAAAAGGTGTGTTATTCCTGTTCCTCTCTTTACTCATCACTAGATTATGGTTTTAGGGTTTGTTTTCAACTGAGGATGCTCATTTTTGAAGTTTGCTTTGTTTCCTTTCAAGTTAAGGGGATGATACAGGGTGATGATGCTGGTGGAAGCAAGCGTATTATATCAGTTTATAATTTCTGGATCTGGTATAGAATGTTGTTTGAGTTTATCATATTCTATTTACATTGTTTGTTTAACTAACCCTCACTTAAAGTTTGCTGGTGGTAGCAAGCGTATTATATGAGTTTATAATATCTGGATCTGGTATAGAATTTTGTTTGAGTTTATTATATTCTATGTAGATTGTTTGTTTCACTAACCCTCACTTAAAATACATTCAGTTAATTTGACATAGATACTTATAATCTGCAAATTAAGTTGTATTTGAAAACCAACTTAAACAAACCAATGTTGTTTTCTGATTGCATGCCTCTTATCATTTATCTCACGTTCTTTTATATATAGATTATGGTATAATGATCTCGCTCCTTAGATGCATCGCCATCTTCCAATATAGTTAAATCAAAGATGAGGCAAATTATCCAATGTCTTGTTTATCTTAAGAAAATTTAACTATAATCGAAGATAACGAATATCGAAGGAGTCAGATCAATAAACCATAATATATGTAAAAGAGCGTGAAATGCACGATGAGACGAATGCAATCAGAAAACAACATTGGTTTGTTTAAGTTGGTTTTCAAGAACAGTTTAATTTGCAGATTATAGACATCTTCATCAAATTTAATCCATGTATATTTATTTAGTGAGGTGTTTGGAAAACAAGCAATCTACATTTAATATAATAAACTTAGGGTACTTACAACAACGGTTATATATTGTAACCGATATCATAAGTAATTTATGTTTTATATAAATTCGCTACTGATGGGTTTCGAACCCAGAACTTAAGTGTATGTATCGCAACGGTTTATTATCATAACCGTTGTGATATATGGCGCGCGTCCTGCCTTTCAACAACGGTTTCCAGACCGTTGTAGAAACAACGAACTTACAACGACAATCTACATAACAACGCCTTCGCCCGCGTCATTATATGTCATTCCCAACCGTTGTTAAATGGGTTTTTCGTAGTAGTGTTTGCCACTAGCTTTACCCCATAAACTCTATGAGAATTCAATTCCTAACATCATGCTAGAATCTGTCAAATGTGTTTTTATAGCTTGTTTTTTACAAAAAACATTGAAGTGTTTTAAAATAACTTCCATATATTTAACATGACTTGATCTTAAATCTCACAACTTGTTCTTGTCATGAAAGTATTCACTAGCTAATGATGAATGGCCAATAAATTTGGAACCTTATAAGAGAGATATATATATATATATATAACCCATATATATAACCCATATATTTTAAACCATTTATCCATGATTAGTCTACCATGTGAAATCTTTAATACCCCATGTTCAACTCTAGTATAGTAGCCTATATCATCAAACATGCTTATGAAAAAAAATGTTTCCTGAGATCAGGAACAAACCTTACACTATGTTGAAGAACTCGCGATCATTAAACATTTAAAGTCTGGTCATACCAACACCATGAACCCTGTAAGCCAGATTGTTACTGAGTCGAATGACTCCACCATCTTCGAGCTTCAATGTGTTCTTTCCTTGGACACATGTGATAAGATCATCTTGAGTCCATGACCTAACTCTTTGGTTTTTAAACTCGATAGCACTAGTGCAAATGCACTATCATATTTATTCTCATCTGAGACAACTGCAATCTAAATATAATCTTCATTGTCCTCGCTCTTTCGACAATTCTTCTTGAAGTGATTGGTCTTTTGACAAATAAAGAATTTTAACATTGACTTATCAATCCTTATATATTTGGATATTCCTTTCCAGTCACTTCTTTCTCTTGAGACACTCAAGGCTTCACTAATACCGTTAATATTTAAATCACCTTTGAAAATTCCTTGGATCCTATAGCCATCTGGGCTTCATCCAAACTAATAATACCCTCCTTATAATAAAGAAGGACATCCTTGAAGTGCTCAAAGGATCTTGTTAATGAGCTTGAAAAAAGTATAGTTATATTTTCATCATCAATATTCACCTAAATATTCTCCGGATCATCAATGATCTTGTGAAATTTTGGAAATTACCCCGTTATAGATTTGTTCTCTACTATTCTAAATGAGTATATTTTTTCCAGGCATAAACTGCGAGCCAAAGACTTGGTCAGACACAATGATTCAAGCTTTACCGACATTGAAGTCATAGTCTTCTCCCTGACGACTTCCCCTAGAACTTTATCCCTGACTCCTGTCATATCCGTCATCTTAGTCTATTCTATTTTTGTAAAGCATTCCTTAACCTTCAATACTTCAACGCCCTTCTATTGAGTACAGATTGCTTGCATCTTCACTTTCACAACCCAAAATCATTGTCTCTGGAAAACTTGCCGATCTTCCACTTAAAACTCATTATGCTTAGTTGTAAACAAAACCCCTTTGTTCCAAGGTGTACATCATTTGTTGTGAAATTGAAAGGTTTCAAGAAAATACTCACCCAAATTCACAAGAACAAACCTTATTTTCTATCCAATGGTTTCTCAATCTCTCCAACTCTATATATATGAATCACGGAGACCAAAGATGTTTAGAAGTGTTCTCAATCCTCTTAGATATCTTCAAAGGTCTAGAAAATTCCAAGAGCTCCAAGAAATTTCTACCCTTGTTTCTCTAATTAGAATTGCCACTTCTTCCCTTTTTCTTTTTCTCTTGACTATCAAAAGTGATAGAAAATAATATTTATATCTGGTGAAATCAAAAGAACTCCGTACGGAGCCCAAAATACGATCCATTACCGAATGGATCGGCGAACTGAATTGAATTGTGATTCTCCGAAACATCCACTAACTGGATGTCGCCTAGCCACCACCGACTGTCATGGAAAACCGCCACCAACCTCTCTTTTGTCGCCACCTAGTCATACCACCGCTATGCAGATCCGATGCAGTCCACCGTCGACTTCCTACTGCTTTTTGTAATTATGATTTCTGACAGTCTCAAAATTTGTTTTTATTCTCTTCATCACTTAAGATTTTAAGACATACTTACACACCGAAAGTAGCAACGAACGAATTTGACACTGCATTTCCACCAAAAACTTTAAGTCATTCGATATATAAGTCACTTCTTTTTTATAACTTACATTTTCTCCATTTTTAATTAATGTGAAATTTAACCATGATAATAATTTTAGTGTTATATTTATGCATTAATTAAACGTCTAGTTTTATTGATTAGTTCACATTAATTAATTTAGTAGCAACTACCAATATAGTCTAACAGAATGTCTAAATACTTAAATCTCTTAATCATTGGAGTTTAGGGTCAGATTTGCTATCTTGACACCATTTCTTACATTACACCGCATGCACTGTTCACAAATACGATGAACAATGCATGAACAATATGTGAACAGTGAATGAACAATGCTAGATGAGCAGTGCACATGTACGTGAATAGTGTCTCGTGAACAATGTTTCGTGTACAATGACCTTTTATAGTAAAAAAAAGTTGATTAAAAAAATGTAAAAAATTAGTTAATGACGTAATGGAGTTGATTAATAAACATCCAGATATTAAAAATAATTTTTAATAGTAAAAAAAATTGGTTAATGAAAAGTAAAAAGTTAGTTAATGAAATGATGAAATTGATTAATAAACGTCTAAATATTAAAAATAATTTTTAATAGTAGTAAAATAAGGTTGGTTAATAATACGTAAAATATTGGTTAATAAAATTATGAAATTGGTTAATCACACACTTTTATATCAATATTCATTACTTTTAAAAAAAAATTATTTATTTTTAAAAAAATTATTATTATAATATTTTACTATTCACCGTATTAGTAAACAGTGAAGTACAATGTAGATGTATGATTTAGTGTCAAAATAGCATTTTTGGTTATGGTTAATATCTAACTTGTATATATGAATATGTTTTTTTTGGGAGAGAGATAATTTTCTTTAAAAAAATTCAGTTATTTTAAAAAACTAGTCTTCCAAATAGCACTAACAAACAACACAGTTGATTTATCAAAATATAATAAAATTGCCGCAACTATTTTGGACAATAGCTAAATTGCAGCCGCAACTCAGGTGTTTTCATTTGCCCCCATAAGAGGTTAACGTTTTAAAGTAACAAGTGTCTTCTATCGTTGAATTTATATACAAACAAATAAGAAAATAATTGATGAAAGAAAGGTTTGCGGTTTGTGTTGTTGTTTGAGCATGGCAGAATCGTGAATATCATTATATCAAGCCGCGGATTAGCTGTTTTCTTCTGCCAGAAGAAATGCAAACTGTTGTAAAGTTTTTGCTTAACTTTTGGTTTTATTTGAATAGAAAATTAGAAATAGAATGACCTACATCATCATGTTGTTCACATCTGTATTACATAGGGATTTGACTACGAACATTAAATCCCGCGGTTTCAGCTATATTCAATTTATAACTCACTTCAATAGAATATAACAGCACAGTTATGTAGTTATATAGTATTATATCAGGATCATAGGAAATATCATTCTATTTACAACAAGAAATGAAAGGATGTCCCATATAAATAAATCTAAAAATAAATGGTTGAGATGGACCGATCATCGAATCGGTGAGAGTATTAGGTTTTTGGTTTATTGGTCGAACTACTAGATCATTTATCGAACTGCGTGACTAAATCGGATAAAACCGAATAATTCGCTTAAATAAATCTGTCACTATAACAAAATTATATAGAATTTAAACCGATCGAACCAGATGATATGATATCTAAAAAAATCACGAACATCTAAAAATTTTAAAAATATAAATTCAAATTCAAATTTGAGTCAATTATAAATTTAAATTTATAATTTAAATTCAAATTTGAGTCAATTATAAATTTGAATCAAGTAATTGATTTAAAAATTTAATCAAAGTATTAATTTCAAATATAAACTTGTGTTTGTGTCTGTCAAACATGCATTGCCATGAGGAGGAGACAAACTTGGAAGCCATGAAGCGGATTTGGAAATTAAACATCCCTTCTAAGATTCAAATATTCATGTGGCGCTTGTTCAAGGATAGAGTAGCGACGAAGGTTCAATTGGCACGTCGGAATGTTTCGCTCGGCGAAGGTGGGAGTATTTGTCCTCTCTGTCTGCAGTCTGAAGAAACAAGTGTCCATCTTTTTTTTACCTGTAAACATGCGAAAGAAATTTGGAGGGGAGTTAGAAGGTGGGTTGGTTTTGAAGTAATGTATCTAGATCTCTGCTCTGCTTCTTTTTTGGAATTCTTAAAGGTGATTAAAAAGGCCGGAGGCAATTCTAACGGTGCAGTAGTGTGGATGGCGGTTGTTTGGTGTATCTGGCTGAGTAGAAACCGTTTCATCTTTGAGACGGAATTGGTGCCGGTTGCGGATACTCTGTACTCTATTAAGCTCTTATCTTGGAAATGGATTAGCTTAATCTCTGTTAAGAGTAGTATTAGTTTTTATGATTGGAATACAGCTCCTATCGATTGTATTTTTCGCTCTGATTAGCTGGTCTTTCTTTGTAATTGGGTTTAAGCACCCCTTGTGCTTCCTTTAATCTATTGCTTATTGAAAAAAAAACATGCATTGCCATTTGCTTTATGAAACATCACATCACAGCTAATAGAAACCAATGATATCAATCACATACGAGAGAAATTAGAGTATATTCAAATTCCGCAACCAATCAAAGCTATAATACTGCAATTGTCTCTCTTTACTATAATTAACATTGTTGTCACCAATTTTTAAATGATAGAATATCAACTTTCTTTTATATATGTATTTTTATTTATTTTTAAATAATGAAAAACGACGTCATTTTAATTTTAAAAAACACTTAAACCGCCGGTTTTTCAAAACTGGCAATTTTTCGATTTTAATTGATTTACACTGATTTTTACAGATTTTCATCAGTTCAATTGCATACCCGATCCAACAATTGAACTAGAGCGACTACCACTCCGAATTCCAATTCAACCGATCCGAGCGGTCGATCTGATCTGATTTTTAAAACTATGATCACGATTAAAAAATTTATTTAAAAAACACGTGTGTCTCTTTCATCATTTATTATTCATTTAAAAAAGACACACATATTTCTTAAATAAATTTATTAATCTCAACCATTTATTTTTTAATCTAAAGAATAATAATAATTTTTATCATTCTAATATAAAAATAACATTCTTATTATTATTATTATTATATATATATATATATATATATATATATATATATTTGAAATTAATTTTAAATAATGATTAAATTTAATAAAAAAATTAAAACTTAATTCTTTTTTAAAGAAAAAATGAAATTATATTAATTATCAAAGATATCCAAAAAAATTTGGGAAACACTTGTTGTCTTTTGTTTAAGACAATATTCCTTTCATACTCTTTTATAAATAATTGTTTACTTTTAAATTTATTAAATAATTCTTATATATATATATATATATATATATATATATATATATATATATATATATATATATATATATATATATATATATATATATATAATTAAATAAATTTAAAAGTTAAAATTTATTTATAAAAAAGAATGGAGAGAGTATTATTTTTTTTTTTTTGGGAATTGTTTTTTACCTTAACATTCATTGTTCTCCATTTTAGTGAAAATTATTTATAGATTTCAAAAATACACTTTCAAACGTATTTCTAATACACCAAATACATATGTAAGTGAATCATACTAACCATGGTAACTGGGTGGATTGGAGACAGTTTTTACCTCTTCCAAATTCAAATTCGAATTCTTAAACAATACTCGTTCTCCGCCTTAAACCCAAACAATAATGGAGAATTAAAATCTAAATCTATCCTAAACGTGTTCGAGTTGGGTTTGGGTATATCCGTTCTGCCACCATCCATTTAGTAAAATTAATTTCTTTTAAAGAAATATTTATTTTTTCCAAAATCAAATTACTTTATAAATAATAAAATAAAACAATCTCAAAAAATGTTATAAATACATTTTAAATAATTAATACAAATCAAATTATCAAACCATTGGTCACATATTTAATATTTTAAATTAACAAAACTAAATAATAATGTAGATAATAAAATAAACAGGGTGGGTTCGAAGGTGAGTTCAGGTTGGTACTAGTGTTTCTATTATTTGACATGTCCCCATATTTTTTAATTGGGAAAAATTCAAACTCAATTAAAGCGGGTTTTTTTCGTCAACTTTGGAACGAGTTCGGATAGATATCTGCTAATATGAGTTATGTTGTCATGCTTAAATCATACCTAGGGTTGGAATAAGTCAGACCAACTAACAGGGGCCTACGGCCTAGCCTACATAGGCCCAGGCCAGGTCAGGCTTTTTCTTAAATAGAAAAGGCTTAGGTTTTTTTTATAAGCTTATTTAGCTAAAGAGGCTAGGCCACATGTCGTAAGAAAATTCTTTTAAGTCTATCAGGCTGACCTAGTTAAAAAAAACTCAATACATTTATTATTATTATATTGTATTTTATAGTTTGAATTAAAATAAAAAAATAAAGTGTAATTATCTTGAAGAACTTATGAAAATATGTTGAAAAACATTATAAACAATGTTATATGTTGTTGTCATAAGTTTTTTTCATAACTTCTCTGCAACAAATAATATCACCAAACTTATGCGAATAGGTATACTTGAATGAGACAATAAAAACAAATATTTAGTCTCATTGATATATTAATTTGTTAGTCTATTTAATATTAGTCGAATTTTTTATTTACAAATGTTTAAATGAAGTAGACTTTTAAATAGGCTAGTAGGTCAATCAGGCATTCGAAAAGGTCAGACTCAGGCCTAAAAATAAGTCTATCATAGGCTACATGTCAGACTTAGGCTTTGAATATTTTAGCAGGTCAGACTCAGACTTGACAAAGCCTAACTCGGTCCAACCTATTTCCACCCCTAATTATATCCTCGTTTTATCTAAAAAAAATTATCTAAAAATATATTTTGGAAATAAATACGAAATTTTATTTCCGTAGTATTTGTAGATATTTCAATTCAATTGGAGCAATTTTCTACACCAATGACAATTGATTTCAAGTTTAATTTCAACTTGAAGACAACAATTAATGCAAAAATAGTTACAAATTTAAACGGGTGTGATTCCACCTATTATTTATCAAAGAAAAATTGAGTTCATTAATCCATTAGATGAAATTTTGTTTATTTGTTTTCAGCTTTGATGCTTCCGAGTTCGGATTGGTTTAGATATGCAATGCAATCAATAATATATTAAATTAAATGCAACTAATCTATATAAAAATAACCCTACAAAGCACAAGCAATTTCTTTTGGTCCTTATCATTATGAAGAGAAGCATTTAAATGTTATGAAAGCATAAGTATACTTCAGGATTGATTCGGCAAGTATATTTATGGACTAATTCTTTAAGAAAAAAAAGGGTGTAAATCTCTTACGAATAAATGGTTGTGGGATATGGAGGAGTAGTTAGAGACGACAAAGGTTTTTTTTTCTTTTTATAACAGCCAACTTTCATTAAGGCAAAGAGAAATTACAGGCAGTGTTTTAAAAACCGGACCGGACCGGTCGGTCGGACCGGTTGGACCGGGAACCGGCCAGGTAACCGGTCGGGTTCACTTGCTCGATCGGCCATGTCTTCGAACCGGCGAGAACCGGTGTGAACCGGTGCGAACCGGGAAAATCGGCGGTTTTCGCAAACCGGTGGTTCAACTGCTTATTTTTTTTTTTAAAAAAATTTTAATTTTTTTTTTAAATTTTTTTTACTCAAATACATAGGAAATTTTCTCCAAGAATAATATTAATCACTCATTTGATTCAAATGATACACAAATTAAGTTTCGTAATATCCACAAAATTATTTTTACTATTTTGTATTTATATTGATTGAAAAACCATCATACAAATATTTATATAGAAATTTAAGAACACATATTAAAAAACTAAATATAATATAATTTTAGACTTAACTGATTTCCATTATATATATAGACTTGGAAAATTTATTATTTAGAATAATGTTAATATTTGTATTGTTTTAATTATTAACATTAAAACTGATTTTCTATTAACATTAAAACTATGAATTTAAATTAAACTCTGTTTAATTTAGACTCTGTTTAAAATTTACAATTAGACTCTGTTTAAAATTTGAATTTAAATTATGAACCTGTGAATTTATGATATGATATTTTCAAAAAATTTAAGTGCTAGTTATATTTTTTAGAGACTGAATCATCTGGTTCGACCGGTTTTACCGGTTTTATACCTATTAAAATGACAGGTTTATTCAACCGAGTTATCCGGCTTAATCCGGTTTGGTCATGCTGTTCGACCAATGACCCAGTGGTTCGACCGATAAACCAGTGACCCAGTACCCTCACCGGTTTGATGACCGGTCCGGTTTTTAAAACACTGATTACAGGGATTAAACATGTCCTGGTTTGGAATAAAACCAAACCAGGTTCTACAGCCCAAATTTTTACCTATACCAACCATACAATGGGCATCCCTATTACAAATTCTACTAATAAACATTATCACTACTTGGACACACCTACAAATAAATTGCCTGCACTCACTAATAACAGGATTCCAGTTAGCAATAAAATCCAACCCATTGATACAATTAACAACATTTAAAGCATCAGACTGCAAAATGAAATTATTTAAACCCAGGTCCATGGCCATCTGCAGTGCCCATTGAATCGCCAATAACTCCGCCATTCCTGCGTCAGCCACACTTGATAATCTCTTACTAGTAGCAATGAAGATGTTTGATGAGGGGTCCCTAATGACACATCCCAAAGCAACAATTCCACCATCAAAGCATCCTGCATCAGTTTGAATAATCCAACCCTTATAACCCATCAAGTTCCTATCCAGCTCCAAGCCTTTATCACACCTCAGCAGATTGGCCTCACATTCTTCATTAAGAACGTCCCAAATCTCCTTCGCCACCCTCTGCGGGTCATGATTCTTGCTATTATAGATGACACCATTACGGACTTGCCAAATTTTCCACAGATAAATAGCAACAAGCTGACCCAGCTGGAATTCTTTCCTGGTTAAGATATCATTTATCCAATCCATAACACTACCAACCTCAGGTAAGCGAATTCTAATCGTGGAAGAGAACAAAGTTCTTTTTGCAAAGATGCATCTAAGGAAGAGATGGGAAGAAGATTCAGAGTCAATATTACACAACGGACATAGTTCATCAATTGGCGTACCTTTCTTTCTTAAGTTATCCTTTGTTGGGAGAATATTCTTCAAAAGCCTCCAGACCAGATTTTTCGCTCTAGGATTCACATCCAGATTCCAAATGTTGTTCCAAAGTTTCCTCGAGTTATCAATTGAAGGACCAGGGAGATTCTCCTTCCTTGTTTTACCAAGCAAATGGTAAGCAATTTTGACCGAATAGCCACCATCCTTCTCAACATGCCATAAAAGCTTGTCTTCCGGCAGATTAGACACCAAAGGGATGCTGCTGATATGTAAGACGACTTGTCATCAAAATGATCTTTTAGAATCTCCATGTTCCAGCACACACTATCCTTGTCTATAAGCTCCTCCACCATCACATCAGCAGCAAAGTTACGGGCCAGACCTGGTCGAAACTCAGGAAGAGTATGAATCCAATTGTCCAAACCTATTCTGATTCTCGAGCCATTTCCAACGTGCCATCTAGAGCCTTTCATCACCAGATCTTTTGAGCTAAGAATTTTGTGTCAAGTGTAACTTGGTCTGTATCCACAGTGAGCATTGTTGATTGAAGATCTTGGGTAATATCTCTCTTTAAAGAACCTCTCGAAAAGAGAACCATCCTCTTGCATCAGCCGCCAATATTGTTTGCCAAGTAAGCTGGTGTTGAAGTCCTGAATACCTCTGAATCCTAATCCTCCCTCTCCTTTAGGTTGGGATAACCTCTCCCACCTAAGCCAATGGATTTTCCTTATTCCCTCCTTGGAACCCCACCAAAACTTGGCCAGCATTGCTTCAATCTCTTTACAACAATTATCTGATAATCGGTAACAGCTCATAATATATGTAGGAATCGCTTGAGCTATAGCCTTGATTAAAACTTCCTTCCCGGACCTAGAGAGAAAGGACTTCTTCCAGCCTTTAACCTTTTTCCAAACCCTCTCAACCACAAGCTTGAAGATCTCTTTTTTTGACCTCCCAAATACGACTGGAAGCCCGAGATATTTCACATGGTTGTTGACATAGTTGAAACCGAGTTTTTCTTTAATTCTATCCTTAGCTTCCTGAGAGACATTGCTGCTAAAAGACACCTCAGACTTCTCAACGTTCACCACCTGACCCAAAGCACACTGGTAAGCTTTAAGAACATGAAGAACTCTATCAACTTCCTTAACACTTGCCCTAGCAAAAAGAAGACTATCATCAGCAAAGAACAAATGTGAAATGACTGGAGACTTCCTCGCAACTTTGATCCCGTGAATCCTCCTCATCGCAGCCTCATGCTTCAGCAAACTCGAGAGAACATCTACACAAACAATAAACAAATAAGGTGAGAGTGGGTCTCCTTGACGGAGACCCCTTTCAGGGACAATCCGTCTCGAGGGTTGACCGTTGATCAGAACTTGGTAGGTAACAGTGGTGATACAACGTTTGATTAAGGAAATCATTGACTGGGGAAAATCCATACACTTCAAAGTCTCTAACACAAAAGTCCACTCCAACCTATCATTTGGACATGTCAAGCTTAAGCGCCATGGTTCCTTTCCTTCATTTCTTCTTATGCTTCATCCAATGGAAGCACTCCATTACAATGAGAGCATTGTCCGTGATCAACCTTTCTCGAACGGAAGCACTCTTCTCCTCGCTAATAATGTCAGGGAGAATAGTCTTGAGCCTGTTTGCCACCGTTTTTGTAACAATCTTCATAATAACATTACACAAACTAATTGGCCTAAAATCCTGTGGAATCTCAGGGTGTTTCTTCTTGGGGGTGAAAGTGATTAAACACTACTACAAAAAACCCATTTAACAACGATTGGAAATGACATATAATGACGCGGGCGAAGGCGTTGTTATGTAGAGTGTTGTTGTATATGCGGTATGTACAATGACGGCCCAGTAACCGTTGTAAAAAAATGGAAAATGCACTACCTATAATGACGGTTATTTTAAATACCCGTTGTTGTATGTCTTTTAATAAAATAAAAAATATATAGCATTAGAACTACCTATAATGACGGTTATTTTAAAAAAACCGTTGTTGTATGTCTTTTAATAAAATAATATAAAAATTGCAGCATTAGAACAAGAACAACAGCAAGAACATCAAGAATAGCAATAAGAACAAGAACATCAAGAACAACAATAAGAACAAGAACGACAGTAAGAACATCAAGAACAACAATAAGAACAACAACAACAACAACAACAACAACAACAACAACACCAACAACAAGAACAACAACAAGAACAAGAACAAGAAAAAGAAAAAGAATCAGAACAAGAAGAAGAAGAAGAAGAAGAAGAAGAAGAAGAACAACAACAACAACAACATCAACAACAACAACAACAACAACAATAATAACAATAATAACAACAAGAACAACAACATCAACAAAAACAACAACAATAATAACAATAATAACAACAAGAACAACAATAATAAAAAAGAATAACAAGAACAAAAATAATTAATAAAGAACACCAATACCTAACATTGCTAACTCGAGTTCTGAAATTTGGCTTAGTGGAGAAATAGAGTATCGTAACTGAAAGATGATGTTTGGAGGTAGAAGATGTAGTTTGTCTGAGTTTTAGGTTTCACGCTGATAACGCGAAATTATATCGTGTATTTGACTTGACTTGCATGAATTTTAATTACATTTTATTTGATTTTTCCTGATTTATGTTTTATATCACCCGTATTTTCTTCCGTTTTCAGGTACTCGAGTCGGGTCGGAACTTTTCACAAAATGGATAAAATATGGATGAATTGTAGAAGAAAATGAAGAAGATAGAAGAAAAAAAAGAAATATGCATAAAAGAAAGAAAATGGAAGGAAAGAAATAGGAGAGAAAGAAAATGAATGAAAGAAAAGGAAAAAAATATATATGTGGGGGCCACCATACAACATAAGTGGTGCCTGCCACACTTATGTGTATGGCGCCCGCCACACAACAAGAGAATACATGGCGACCGGCACATCAGAAAGAGAGGAAAAGTGTGGTGCAAGCCACACTAAAATATAGGGAAGTGGCAACCAACTTTCCTACATTTTTGCACACGTCGTCCAGTTCCTCATTCAACTGATTCAATCCTACTTTCACGCAAGTCTGAAACCACGAAGCCACTAAATTCTCTCCAAGGGAAGTTACAAGCCATCTATAAAAGGAGGCAGTGGTGCAACAGATAGGTGGTCCATTTTTTTCCAAGTTTCATGTTCTGAGCCAGATTTTTATTGTTTAGTTTTTAGCAGTTTGTTTTACCATGTAATAGTAATAGTTCTCCACATCGGGGACTATTACTAATATAGTTTTAGGATTCTATTTTCTGCATTATATTTTCTGCAATTGGATTTGCGTGCGAGATTTCAGTGTATTATTCAAAGCTTCTATTTATTCCAGGTTTTATCTATAGTTATTTATTTTATCGTTCTCTTATTTAATTGTCAAAGCATGTTTCCGATTTTAGTTTATTATTATATCTGTATGTTTATTTTCCTATCTATGTCTTTCTAATTATTCTTGAGTCCGGCGTATGAGTACCGTCGTTACCGACGGGACTCGGTAGAAAATAATAGGTGCGAACTTATGATTAAAATCCTGTTTTGGTTTTAATTTCCAAGTATAATTTAATTAGCTTCGTCACGAGAGTGAGAGGTTATTTAACACGATTTTGTCACGAGAGTGAGAAATTAAAAAAGGTTAGAGTCGGCACTGCGAGAGCGTGGGGGTCGAACCGGATAGTGGAAATTAGGCAACATATCTAAATACAGTGAGAGCGCTTTAGATACGTTTAGGATATTATTGGCCTTCAAAATATATTTCCTAGTTACCGGGCGAGCGAGAGCAAAATCTTGGGATTAGGAAGTATGGCTTTAGTTAATACCGCGAAAGCGTGAGGCGGAGTCTTTAAGTTGGTATATTCTACGGAACTAAGTTATAGTTGTAATTAGTACCCGAATTCTACAAAGTCTTTTAGGAACGTAGAATCCATATTCCGGCCTCTCTTTATTATCATATTTTCTAAGTTCATTTTTAGTTTTAGTCTTAGTTTCCCTTTTATCTAATATCATTAGCCTTAGCTTTACAAAGCAACGATAGATAACGGTAGGTTGACATTGGTCTCTGTGGGTTCGACAATCTTTTATATTACTTCGATATTTCTGTGCACTTGCGGAGCATCAAGTTTTTGGCGCCATTGCCGGGGACCAACAGTCAATATTGTTATTCCGTTGTTGCACCGTATAGGCTAAGGCACTCCTATAAAAAAAATATATAATAATAAAAAAATTTAAAAAAATTAAAAACCATGTATCACCCAAATTTTCTCTATGATATCCACTCACAATATCTTGAGGAGCCGCACCCAAATTTTCTCTACAATTTTCAACCGCAATACTCCCAATATTTTGAGGAACCGCAACCAAATTTTTCCTATGATTACCATTCCCAAAATTTTGAGGAACCGCAAGAATCACATAATTCCAATCTCGAAATACTAATGGAGGATTTCAACGCGACACTAACTCATTTCCACCCAAATTACCACTCCCAATATTTTGAGGAACCACAAGAATCCGTCAATTCCAACCTTGAAGCATTAATGGAGGATTTCATTGAAACAACAACTAATTCGAGGATAGAATCTATGATGGAGCACTTTGTGGAGACACAAACTCTCCAGAATGAAGAACTTAGAAAACAACATCTCGATACTTATGAAACCCTTAGGTGGATGAACACTATGGTCGAGTCCCTCGTGACTTACACTGAGGCATTGGAGACCCAAATCTTACTACTTGCACTGACACCTATAAGACCCTCCCCTGAGGAGCATGTGGATGTTGTAACAATCATTAATGAAGAACAAATCGAGAATCCCGAGGAGAGTGATATTGAGGTTGAGAAGAGTTCTGGTGAGGAAGAAGTAGAGATTGAGAAAAATTCACTAGGACCACCTGAAAGGGAGGTCGTCAAAGAGGTAGAGAAAGTATCCCCTAAGACTGGTCCTCATCCCTATACCCCGCCAATTCTTTTCCCGCAAAGGTTTGTAGAGACTAAGGTAGACTCCCAATCCAAAACGTATGTGGAGATATTGGAAAATATCAACACTAACACACCTATGTCTGAGGTCCTGTATAAAAAAGGAAACTTAGAGGACCGTGAAAATAGGGATATCATTACTGTTAAGAGGGTAAGGTTAAACTTTGAAGTGGTGGATGAAATAACTAAGCCCAAACTCGAAAAGCTATTACTTAGGATAGATCCAGAACCACCACCACAAGTTCAAAAGAATGAACCGCCCCACAGAAGGAAGAAAATAAAAGGTGAGGGATATGTGAGATGGCTTGATAAGTGGCCACAGAAACTGAAAATTATTAATCGTCGAGCTATCGACGTTAAACAAAGCCCTGCGTGGGAGGCAACCCACGAACTTTTAATTTAATGTTTTACTTTTATTGTTTGTGTTTGCAGAAAATGAAGAATTGTATCGCTTGTCACGCCTCAGCCATATTTAGGCGAAAGATCTCTAGATAACAATCCCTTAAGTTGAGTCGGTGCCCACGGACATTCCTACGAATGTCGCTGCTGGTGGTGACACCAATGATGAGTATGATAGGAAAGGGAATATCTCTCCCGTTCGTGACTCACCTTCTCCTTGCTCTTTGCATGGTCAGGTTCCACCTGCACACACCGCACCGTATTTTTCTAATAATTTTTGCAGGAACTTCCTTCGGCATTATACAATATGATGAGCGGCTTCAAGAAAATGAAGTTTCAGCAAATTCAGATAACTCGTAGTGTAAGACACCGGATTAGAAGTGGCCAGCAAAGACAGGAACAACATGGAAAGAATCAGCGCGAATTTGGTCGTGGCATTCATACAGGTTCTATCCTTATTTTACCTTAAGTTTTTATTTACCGTGTTCTGTTGCTTTTCTTAACTTTTAGCACTTCTTTACAGTACCAACACATAGTTTTGTGTTACTCCTTTTAGTATTCGTTAAAATAAAATTCTACTCTCATTTGGTTTTAATTAAATTTATTATCACTACTTATCACCACTTTACATTTTGTTTAACTTATTATTATTATATTTTTTTATTATTTATTATTTAATATTTATTATTTGATTTTATTTTAGTCAAAGTGTCAGTTATGCTTGCAGAGATCACATGCAAAGAATATTAAGAATCTTAAGTACTCACATGAATTTGTCCCTTGCATGCATGACATGAATGGATTAGTGCATGGCATGAAAGACATAGTGCAGAGAAACATAAAGGAAAAGCACATGCATGACATGATTATTCAAAGCAAAAAAAAAAAAATCAAGCACATGGCGCACTCCAGGTGAGGAGTGTGGCACCCGCCACCACTCCTTGTGGCACTTGCCACACCTTTCCTCCATTGTGGCACTCACCACATGCATGTGTGGCCCCCGCCACCATGCATTTTTCTTCTATATTTTGTTTGTTTGTCTTTATTATTTTATTTTGGTTTATTTTTTTGTTTTTTGTTTTGTTTTGTTTCTTTGCTTCATTTACTCTACTCTATTTATTTTATTCATGTATATGCCACGATTCCTTTGCACCTCTTGACCATACTTTTACTCACTTACCAATTTTCAACCATTTCATTTATCACACAATAAATTCATATCATTATTTATACCTTCCACCAACTTCTACTCAACCATACAAACTCATTTCTTTCACACTTCTCACTTCCTCATCTCCACTTAACCAAAGAAAAAAAATTTGTGTGTTGAAATCAAAAATGGAAGGATACCAGGTTTACTTCAGAGAGGGTGCAACAGGTGAACGCCAGGCCGAACTCTACGCAGCACTACAAAACCGAGGAATCGAATCCACGAGGTACGCTGATGTACCTTGTTTAGAGATTTTAGGGATCAAAGATAGTGTTGATTATATATTAGAGCAATTGGGCCTAACTTATTTTCTATCTTTTAAGGACCCTGTTTATGTCCAACCCGCTCTAGAATTTTTAAGCTCACTTATCTATGACCCTGATGAGACTCTCCAGTTTCGACTATTTAACGTAGAGTACACCTTCACTTTTGATCAATTAGCGGTCCTGTTGCGATTTCCCTACGGAGAGGGAGTAAGGTATGATGTGCCTAGTGGAGAGGGTTGGACTAACGCCTACAAATTTTTTTGGAGAGGAATAACGGGTACAATAACCAATAGTTTCGAAGGCAACAGAGCCTCCCTAATTCAAAACCCATCTTTTCGCTATTTTCGCTAATTATTGGCTTGCACTCCTTTTGGTCGGTCAAATTCTAATAAAGTGAATGAAGTGGAACTTTTCTATCTTTTTCCATTTTTTCCGCCGAAAAGATTAACACTGTCCCATTTATGTTCTCTCATATGAAAGCAATAGTGGCCGCGCAAAAGGGAGCTATCGTTTTTGGTGGCTTAATAACTACGTTAGCCAAAGCCCTTGGACTAGAAAATAAACTTTTATCTTTGGCACCACTACCATCACGCACTATAGATATCGAAATGGTTAAAAGCATGAAATTGGTAAAGAAGCGGCGAGATGGAAATTTTAATTTAATGATTAATAACCAAGTTTTCCTGGGTTTAATTCTTCCAAACCCAATTCGCACAGATGTGCGTAATGAAAATAACTTACGATATATTGATGACCCTGTCCCCGCGCACATTCCAGAGAATGTTGCTGCTGGCGGGGACAATGCTAACGCACAACCACACACTGCACATGTCTCTGCTGAAAATATTGCGGGTACTTCCTCAAGGCGCAGACCCAGGAGAAGAAGTGAAGACACACCTGCCACTCTTGATGATATATATACTGAGCTAACACAACGGAACGAATTAGATGCTCAGCGCGATCAGAGAATCCAAAACATCGAAGCTCAGCAGATGGAGATGATGCAAATCATCAGACAAATGCAAACCGAGCAACACAGCATGTCAGGCTTGATCGCGGAGATGGCAGATCTTACAGTACGTGCGGAGCATTCTCAAGAACAACCTGACCAGCCTGGAAATGGAAGGCGTGCACGAACTCGAGGCCGAGGCCACCGTTAGAAGACGTTCCAAGTTCCACCTTCCTTTCTTACCTTATGTCGTTGCATTGAGGACAATGCTCGATTTAAGTGTGGGGGAGGAAGATTTAATGCTTTATTTTATCATTTGCTAGTTATTTATCGTTTTTTAGGTAGAATTTAAATTTTTCGCTTTTCATTTTTATTATTATGTTTAATTCCTTGCTTAGTATTAATAAAGAAATTCATGTGTTGTCGAGTCTTTTTACGTAGTTTCCGCTATTTATTTGATTCTCCCAAATTCTTGAGCCTTAACAAAAATTTTAAAATTGGGTTGTTACATAATACGACACTTTAAGAATTTATTAGGCTAGGTTGGAAAGACTTGGGAAAGTGTTAATAAAATAAGTACTGTTTTGACACCCTGAACCCCCCGAATATACAGATGAATCTGAGTACTTATTATGCCGAGACCTCAAAGTTTAAAAAAGTAACCTCTTGATTAGTTTATATTAGCAGTCAGCACCATCCTAAGGCACGAACTAAGTAATAAACCGATGCAAATATGTGTCGATCTCAAAAGTGAATTTAATGAATTAATAGAAAAGGCGAATAAAAGACATGTTCCTTCTAAGTTAGGTGGTCTTCACCCAACCATTTAGCCCAACGGATCGGACTCTTGAAATTCGAAATTAAAGGAAAAAGAAATGCAAAAGATTTGGAAAATGAGATCACTGAACACTAACAGGTTTACTTGCCATGGGCGTGCGTGGATAACTGGCTTAATGTGATTGCGCGGGAATGAAAAAGAGGTGAAAGAGAATAGGTCGAGTTATAACACCATGATTCAGATCTGTCTGTATAAGGTGGGGAGTTCTTGATTACATATCGTAATTCTGTGTCATTACGGTATCCTTGGTATTGATATTTAGTACCTATCTTTCTGACAAGGCTTAGCATCACTGTATGATATGTGTCGTGTTTTTGTTTCAAACCCGTGCTTAGATGTTTCATTTGCTTGAGGACAAACAAAGGTTCAAGTGAGGGGGAGTTTGATAACGCGAAATTATATCGTGTATTTGACTTGACTTGCATGAATTTTAATTACGTTTTATTTGATTTTTCCTGATTTATGTTTTATATCACCCGTATTTTCTTCCGTTTTCAAGTACTCGAGTCAGATCGGAACTTTTCACAAATTGAAGAAAATATGGATGAATTGTAGAAGAAAATGAAGAAGATAGAAGAAAAAAAAGAAATATGCATAAAAGAAAGAAAATGGAAGGAAAGAAATAGGAGAGAAAGAAAATGAATGAAAGAAAAGGAAAAAAATATATATGTGGGGGCCACTATACAACATAAGTGGTGCCTGCCACACTTATGTGTATGGCGCCCGCCACACAACAAGAGAATACATGGCGACCGGCACATCAGAAAGAGAGGAAAAGTGTGGCGCAAGCCACACTAAAATATAGAGAAGTGGCAACCAACTTTCCTACATTTTTGCACACGCCGTCCAGTTCCTCATTCAACTGATTCAATCCTACTTTCACGCAAGTCTGAAACCACGAAGCCACTAAATTCTCTCCAAGGGAAGTTACAAGCCATCTATAAAAGGAGGCAGTGGTGCAACAGATAGGTGGTCCATTTTTTTCCAAGTTTCATGTTCTGAGCCAGATTTTTATTGTTTAGTTTTTAGCAATTTGTTTTACCATGTAATAGTAATAGTTCTCCACATCGGGGACTATTACCAATAAAGTTTTAGGATTCTATTTTTTGCATTATATTTTCTGCAATCGGATTCGCGTGCGAGATTTCAGTGTATTATTCAAAGCTTCTATTTATTCCAGGTTTTATCTATAGTTATTTATTTTATCAGTCTCTTATTTAATTGTTCAAGCATGTTTCCGATTTTAGTTTATTATTATATCTGTATGTTTATTTTCCTATCTATGTCTTTCTAATTATTCTTGAGTCCGGCGTATGAGTACCGTCGTTACCGACGGGACTCGGTAGAAAATAATAGGTGCGAACTTATGATTAAAATCCTGTTTTGGTTTTAATTTCCAAGTATAATTTAATTAGCTTCGTCACGAGAGTGAGAGGTTATTTAACACGATTTTGTCACGAGAGTGAGAAATTAAAAAAGGTTAGAGCCGACACTGCGAGAGCGTGGGGGTCGAACCGGATAGTGGAAATTAGGCAACATATCTAAATACAGTGAGAGCGCTTTAGATACGTTTAGGATATTATTAGCCTGCAAAATATATTTCCTAGTTACCGGGCGAGCGAGAGCAAAATCTTGGGATTAGGAAGTATGGCTTTAGTTAATACCGCGAGAGCGTGGGGCGGAGTCTTTAAGTTGGTATATTCTACGGAACTAAGTTATAGTTGTAATTAGTACCCGAATTCTACAAAGTCCTTTAGGAACGCGGAATCCATATTCCGGCCTCTCTTTATTATCATATTTTCTAAGTTTATTTTTAGTTTTAGTCTTAGTTTCCTTTTTATCTAATATCATTAGCCTTAGCTTTACAAAGCAACGATAGATAACGGTAGGTTGACATTGGTTTCTGTGGGTTCGACAATCTTTTATATTACTTCGATATTTTTGTGCACTTGCGGAGCATCACACGCGGATCACTAATAGTAGTGTCTTGGCCATTGATAATCACTAAATGGACGACCAAGATTTGTTTAAGGATAGTGAATAAACTCAATATGCGCGCCACCTATAATGTTGGTAATGAGAATTGAAAAAATAAGTAAAAAACCAAAAATGCTGGTGCTGGGACTTGAACCCATGAAAAGACACTACCTTTAATGACGGTTGGTTTAAATTACCCATGGTGAAAGGTCTGTCATCATTTTGAAAAAATAAGTAAAAAAAAAAGATACATATTACAACGGTTGGTTTAAATACCCGTTGTGAAAGGTCTGTCAGCATTTTAAAAAAATAGGAAAAAAATGATTAAAATAAATTCAGAAAAATCTAAAAACACGAAATTTAATCTAATTAGGTAAAATAAGAATTTTGAGAATTTTTTTAGAATTTTTTGAGACTATGAAAACAGTAAAAAAATTCATTAAAAATAGAAAAAAGATGAATTTGGGGTTTTGAGGGTGAAGCCCCATAACTCTTCCAGAGTAAGGGACTAATGAACGCACGATTTTTCTACTTCAGATGCACGAAACAGATCTAAAAAAGGAGGCGATTTTCCCTAAAACCGATTTTTTGAAGTGCAAGACCTAAAACTAAATTATTGGCTATAATGACGGTTGAAAACATACCAGTGGTGAAAGGATGTGGGCATTTTGAAATAATATGTAAAAAACCATAAATGTTGGTGCTGGGAATTGAACCCATGACCATGCGCTACCTATAATGACGGTGTAAAACATACCCGTCGTGAAAGGCCTCACATTTCACCACAGTTTGAATATTAACCGTCATTAAAAGCCTTTTAACGAGATTAAAAAAAACGCGCATCTATTACAACGGTGTATAGGCAATCCGTTGTAAGCCTGACGTTGTTGTTTGCGCGTTTTGTAGTAGTGAAAGTGTTATTTATAGCACTAGGATCTCTGTTGTTATTTAAAATCTCAAGAGCAAATTGGGTGACATCCTCCTTGACGATAGACCAGTACTTCTGATAAAAGAATGCCGGTAGTCCGTCCGAGCCTGGAGACTTTGATGGGTGCATCTGAAAGATAGCTTCAAACACCTCTTCCTTGGAAAACTGGTTTGAGCAGATTTGTTTATGAGTATCTGAGAGTTTCTCCGCTATGCTGCTACACACAGCCTACTGGTTTTCAGGTTTTGAGGAAGTGAATATCTCCTTGAAATAATCTGACAGGGCCTTCTCAAAATTTTGTTGCCCTCTTCTCCAATAACCATCTGCATCCTTCGGTCTCCTTATTGCATTGGTCCTCCTTCTTTGATCAGCTTTTTGATGGAAGATTTTGTTAAAAATATGGAGGTTTGTAGTAGCTACGTGGTAGAGTTGGGGTGTTCTCAATGGATTGATTCTAGCCTTGGATCTGGGTATTAAGGGTCCATTTGGTTGGGGGTTTTGGAGGGGAGGGGAAGGAATATTTTAAAATAGGTGTGTTTGGTTCAATATCTTATGAGGGGAGTGGAGGGGATTGGAGGTAATCAGAATCCCTCTTGGAGTACTTTTTCATTCTCCCAAATTGAAGGTTTTCGAAGGGGAGGGTAGGGAGACGAGTTAAGATAAAATCTATTTTTATTGTATTGACAAAATTACCGTCACTTTTGTTTAATAAAATTTTAAATTGTCTTTATTAATATTATACCTTAATTTTTGTCACCTTATTATAATTCCTCAATTTTTTTTAACGGAAACTTCATTATTTTTATCATTATGATTCAACTTTTTTTCCATGTGTTTTATTCTATTCATTTTTATTTAATATTTTGTCTGCAATAATTTAATTGTTTTATAAGTTGTTATATTGTATTACAGATCAATATATAATTGTAGTATGAGTTATATATTATGTAAAATTTAATTTTATAAATATTTTATAGAATTAAATAGATCATCAAGATGAGAAAATAGTTCATATGATGATCATTGATCATATAATATGATTTTATGACGTTTATCAATATTTTATTTTCATTTTAAGATATTTTAGAGTATTTTAAATGTTAAATATTTTGTGTTTGATTATCTATGTTTTTTTTATGAATTAACAATTTTTTTTTGTGAATATTATTTAAAAAAAATTATTTAGCATGAGTGTTATAATATTTTAAGGGTAAAAAGATAAATTAGTTTTAAAATCCCTCCCCCTTGTGAACCAAACATATATTTGATTAAAACTTCTCCCTCTCCTCCCCTCTCCCTCTTATGAACTAAACATATGTTTAATTAAAATACATTCCCTCACCTCCCTTCCTCTCCCCTTTATTAAAACCCATCTCCTCCCCTCCCACCCGTTGAACCAAACAGACCCTAAGAGAGTGGAAGTGAATATCGATGCTTCTGATGTAGTGGACATTAACCAGGGGAAGACTAAGAGAAATGAAGGCGTGAATATGCTTAGGAAGATTGGGAGCCTCTTAGGCATATTTGAGTGTGCCTGTGTGAGCCATGTGTTTAGAGAAGAGAATTGGCATATAGACGAGTTGGCTAAAACTGAGTGTCGGTTAAAGTCGAATATGAGGGAATGTTTCTCCTCTAAAGAGGTTATCTTGTAGTTTTTTTTGTCATTGTCCCTCTCTATTACAAAAAAAATTATTTAAAATAAGGTGTGTCAAAAAATAGATTTTTAAATTTAAGAGACATTTTTGAGTTTTTATTGGGTGATTCTTCACTTAGATTGGAAAAAACAACTGCCTTTTCTTTTTAATGGCTTTGCTAGCTAAATGACGGACTTCTTTATTATGGACACAGTGGTTAAACTCAATGGTACCTTTTTTTAAAAGTTTGAGATTTTGATTTGCCACCTCTTTTTTTTATCTGACATCCAATCTCTTTTTTTTTTTTACTAATATGGTATACATTTTTATTGGAACTTTTAAAAATTTAGGTAAAATCATGTTAATTTTCGGTAGTTCTATATAAAAAAATCGGATAGTACATATAGGGTAGTCCTATATAAAAATGAAGTTAACACTATTAAATTTTTTGATAAATCTAGTATGTTTTGTAATTTTTCAGATTTTTAATAAATCCGTTAGTTCATATTCGATAGGCCTATAAAAAACGAAGTTAACAATACTAGATTTTTTGATATTTTTCGTATTTTTACAAATATTTGAAAAAATGATACAAAATCACAATTTGTGCTTCAAAAATTTATGATTTTATATTAGAATTTTTAAGAAATTGGTATAAAAAATATGAATTTATCTTAGGTTTTTGAAAAAATCGGTATAAAATCAGTTTTTTTTTTAAAAACAAATAATGCTTTTACACCTATTTTAGAAACAGGTGTAAAATATAAATTTTTATACCAATTTTTTTAAAAAATCCGATAAATATTCAAAAATTCGGAAAAACTAAAAAAAAAAAACCCCATAAACCAAAAATTTAATTAAAATTCAGTATATTAATATAAAAATCTGAAAAACCATAATTCCTTTTTTTTTCAAAAGTTTGATTTTTTATTAAGGATAATTTGGTAGAATTGTACATATGTGGGGGGTGGGGGTGGGGGGTGATCAAAATAGAGGGGTGCCAGGACAAAATCTCCAAATGTTTTGAAGGTTTTTTGAATATGAGTTATGTGATATCCCACATAAGTTTTGTCTATCTCGTTTCTCTTCTCATACGCCTCCCTGCTAGAAACCTTATCAACAAGCACATTGTAGTTAGAGATAACGTGAACACAAATGAATTGATGATGGCTTAAACTTCAGCAGCCATGAGGAAGTTGTAACCATTTTTGGTTCCACGTGAGTTTTGCGACCATACTCTTCTTCTTATCCTTGATGATGACACCAAGATTCCAAACTCCATTGATGGCTAGGTTCACATATGTGGTAATAGTATAATCCTCTTTACGATGGGTGTTAACATCTTCGTTGATTAGATCCTGGTGGTATAGAGGGTTAGTTTGAAGGAAACCTTTATTGTTAATTTGATCAACTTTAGTATTTTGAGATATAGGCTTTAAAGCGTTCATATTCATTCTTCTCTTCGCTTGCATGTTACCGTCATTAGTGTTGTCGTTGTCCATGACACCTTTGCGGAGAGTTGTTGGGTGTGTTTTACGATCGAGATCTCTTGGGACCATAAGGATAACTATTTTCGGATACTGAGAAGATTCTAGAAAAAATGAGACCCCTTCCTGGCGGTTGGACAGGGTTAATGCGGTTGGCCCAGCATGATTTAGAGTCGATCTGGTCATCTTAGAAAAATACTAATAATAGCTAATAAATATAATTGATGACTAATTAATATAATTAAAGTGTAACAAATATGATACATGCAATGAATATAAACATAGTCTAATAATAATTTTATAAGTGATAGGATCCATCTACCTAATACCTTAAGGTTTTGGGTGAATATTTGGTGTCTCTCTCACTTCGTGATTTCTCTTGACCTAATATGGATGCTCCCCTATGACCTAACAGTGGTATCAGATTCTAGTTCAAGTGAGGGACTGACTCTTTGTATCAAAAGTCTTCGTGACATGACAGTGGTCAAACAGCGTGTCCTGTTTAAGTTTATATGATATGGTAAAGGGTGTAAACGGTTGTACAATTGTATGTGGACGAAAGAGCTTCCTTAAGGGAGAACATAGTGGATGGACTCACACTTTAGGAGAGTGTTTGTGCACAAGTGTGAGTTGAAAGCCCACATTGTTTAGAAAATTGTAGTTTGCACACTTTATAAGTGAGAAGACCCATCCACCTAACACCTTTATATTTTTGGTAAATATGTAGTGTCTCTCTCACTTGTTGTTCTTGACCCAACGTGGATGCTCCATTTTTGACCCAACAGTAAAATATATACATATTATAATATTATTCCTTTAAAATATTTAAAATTGAATGATGTTCCAAACAAATGACATTCCTCAACAAGAGAGGGAAAAAGTTCATACTGAATGATTTAGTTACTTCTGATGTCTGGTGTCTTTAGTCGTGGCAATTAATAAAAAGAGATGAAGAAACATATAATAATAGTTCAAAACTTGAAACAAAAATGAGAAATATGACTTGGCAGAATGAATATTTGGTAGAAGGAATGAGAGAAACGGTTGATGGAAGAAGGAAGTAAAAGCCAGATTGTATTAACCCATGAATTTGACATTTGATAGTGTACGAGTTAAGGAAAAAAATGTCCATATAATAATATTGAAATATAATAATTAAATAATATATTTAATAAAATATTTTTACAATATGTGTAACTTTTGAAAAAAAGTTCAAATTAATTTTGTGGTAATTAGTTTATTCTTTTTTGTTTTATTTTATAAAACTAACGGGCTTGTTAGCCCAATCTACAATGAGGCTTATAAGGTCAAACTAACTCTTCTTCTCTAACCTAAATAAAGTGTTGACTTTGTATCTGTGAGGAATATACATGGCAACAGAGCGGTGTGGGGGCGTGTTTAAGCATAACCCTCCCCGCTCCCGCCTCTCTATATCAGCCTCGCCCATATCCCCATTCAGGGGTAAAAAATGGCCACACCCGCCTTCACCCGCTAAAATTGATTTTTTTAAAATGCATTTTTTTCCATATCAATAAAAATTAATAATTAAACGAAAATTTTGGTTATTTTAATAATAATTATAATACTTAGTAAATTTTTAGTAAATATTTGGTTCAAAAAATTTAATAATAATTATAATAAATTTCCTATCTTAAGATTAAGAAAAGTAAATGCGTAGTAAAATTATTAAAAATAAAGACAATAAAATAAACTTAATAGGTCGAGGCAGGGACGGGGTGGGTGCGAGGCAGTACTAGCATCCCCCGCTCCCGCCCTCGTAATTAAAAACCTTATTTTTCCGCACGCGCCTCCGCATCTAATTAAATCAATATCAGATTGTTCCCCTCAGATTTGGAGCGGGGGCACCCGGGTTCTCTATGGGTGAAATTTTTTGCCATGCCTAATAAGGAGTTAACTATGCTACAAAACGATTCATGCTACATAACCGATTCATAAACCTTCCATGTGCTAAGCGGTGGAAAAACAACATGTCACGGCGAATCCGTGGACCAGAGAACATTTTTCAGCAATAAAGTTTGTCGGTGGAACTTTTATATGGGACAATTTTCATCGAGACGTGAAGAAGGAATTCAAAAATATTTATTTTTGAAAATGCTAAAGATTTTGAAGTCTTTGTTCAAAAATAATAATAATCATTCTTACTGAAAAAAATAATGATTTTGATGTCTATATTTTTTCATACACAAGTTACTTTGAAGCTCTGTAAGTGTATATTTGAATATGTGGTGAGGAGAATTGTGTTGGGTTTGAATATGGAAGTAGAAAAACGGTCTAGAGGAGGGGGTGAATAGACCCAAATTAAAATTCAACCGCCGTTTCCCAAAAATCAAAGTGTTTTCAAAACGAGCGGAAGGTTTGATGCAAAAATAAAAAAAAATATACAGTTTGAATATTGATCAAGTCAACACAGACCGTTTCACAAATATCAAATATTAATATGATTGAAATGCTTGGTATGAATTGATTTAATTGTGTAATGTGCGGGAAATGTTTACACAATGATTAAAATGATGGAGTTATAAATTCAATTCACTTCAGATTATTAATCACAAGACTAGCTTAACTAGTTATCCAATTCCAACAAAACCTAATGCTTATGTAATTTATCTCTATCAAGAACAAACGTTATAATACGATGGAATTGAAATACCTAAGCATGCAATCACTATGAAAATAAATGTGTGTGTGTGTGTGAGAGAGAGAGAGAGAGAAAGATGACGCCGAGATTTATAGTGATTCAACGTTCGTCCTCGCTTTGCCTATGTTCACTCTTCAATGGTTTCCCATTGAAACTTGCATAGTTCCTTGTTATTTAACAAATAGTTCCAAGAGTTCATACAATCACCAATCCATAATACAGAAGATAAAATAAATCTCCTAATTTGGATCATGATTTGTATACATCACAATTTCCAAACTCTTCCACATAATATTTACTCAAATACGTTTCTTGAATCTTCCAAGCCTTGTAATACCAATTCTGCTCCAAGCCTTCATGTGTAGCTATCAACCCCTTAATCCAACCGATTCGTTGAGCGATGAAATTGTTTGAAGATATGAGAAGAACTCCGCCTTATTTGTAGTCTTCCACACATTCACTATAAAGGAAATTCTGGAGAGATAAACCTACTTCTTTTCAATGGAATTTGTCACCACCATTAACAATCACTTCAATCTTGCTAACAACCTAAAAAACTCAACAAGATCTCCAAGAACGTGCCTCCTTCAATCAATTGTATAACTCTCATTATCAAGATCTGAACTCAATTGAAGTTGAAGATGCATGAATTTCGTAGCAAGACTTTGAACACCCAAAATAGAAGAAATTGATTTTTCACTAAATCACACTGAAAAGTATGATCAGAATGATAAATATTATTATGATAAATGATGACAAAAAGCTTTTATATGTGCTTGAGATTAAGCATATAAAATGATTGAAAAAGTTAGTTTAATTTGAATAAAGAGCAATCTATGATGTGAATCAAATGAGCAAGTATAATGGAATAAAAGGGAAAACAAAATTTTGAAAAACTGCTAGTTGATTCGAATTAGACAAGGGTGATTCGAATCAAATTCCATGTTATTCGAATCATGTGTAAATGTTGATTCGAATCAAATTCCACAAACCTGACAATGAAGTTTTTGAAAAAGAGATTGATTCAAATCATGTACAAAGTTTGATTCGAATAAAATCAGACAAAATTATCCACCATGAAAATGATTTGGATCATGTCTAAATATTGATCTTGATATCTAGCACACATGCACACACTAAACATGATATCTAGCCTACTTACAGTTAAATAGAGTAAGGATTTGATTATACCTCGATACCTGGTTACGTCAAAATCCATTCCTCTTTCATATTTTTCAATAAGCACATTTAAAGCCATTGGTGTTGTGATAGTCTTAGAATCTGTCATCTCGAACTTCTTGATAAGATCTATACCATACTTGGTTTGACTTATGAAAGTGCCTTATTCTCCTTGCTTGATTTGAAATCCTAAAAAGTATGTTAACTCTTCAATAAGTGACATCTCAAACTCCCCCTGCATCAAACTAGTAAATTCTCGACAAAGAGATTCATTAGTAGATCCAAAAATAATATCATCTACATAAATTTGAACTAAGAGAATATGTTTTTCCTTATTTCTTATAAACAAAGTGGTGTCAACTTTCCCATGATTGAATCCTTGTTTGATAAAAAAATCCACTCAATCTATTATGCCAAGCTCTAGGAGCTCGTTTGAGACCATGTATTCACTTTTCAACTTTAAAACATGGTTAGAATTATCGTGATCCTCAAAACCCAGAGGTTGTGAAACGTACACCTCTTCATTTATATGTCCATTTAAAAAATCATAATTAACGTCCATTTGGTAAAGCTTAAAGTCTAGGCAGCAAGCGAATGCCAAAAGGAGTCTAATATCTTCAAGGTGGGCTACACTAGCATAAGTCTCCTCATAGTCTATCCCTTAAGTTTGATTATATCGTTTTGCCACTAATCTAGCTTTATTTCTTGTAATTACACCATTTTCATCCATCTTGTTCCTAAATACCCATCTTATGCCTATGACGGTTTTATCAACCAGATGTGGAACAAGGTTTCAAACTTCATTTCATTTAAATTGGATTAGTTCTTCTTGAATAGTCAGTAACCAAACCTTGTCAAGTAAGGCTTCAGATATCGATTTACGTTCAATCAGAGAAGTGAAAGCGGAGTACTTAGAGAAATTGTTAACTTGTGACCCAGTAGTTACTCCCCTTTTGAAGTCTCCCAAGATTTGATCTAACGGATGATCCTTTGCTATTGTCCAATCTCGAGGCAGCTAGTTCGAGGTCTCTTTTTTGTCATCCTCATATAAGCTTTCTTTTTATTTTTCGTAATGTCCTTATCCTTTATTTTTGGATCATGATCCTCTTTAGAAATTTCATTTTCGATAAATCTTTCGGTTATCACACCTGAAGCATTATAACAAATACCACTCCCCGACTTTTGGGGTAAGGACTCATCAAAAGCAATTGATTCTTCTACAGAAGCAGTTTTATGATTGTAAACCCTATAAGCTTTACTCGTAAATGAGTACCCTAAGAATATACCTTCATCAAATTTTGCATCGAATTTACCAAGGTTGTCTTTTCTGTTATTAAAAATAAATAATTTGCAACCAAAAACTCGAAAATATGAAATATTAGGTTTTCTACCCTTAAGTATCTCGTAGGGTGTCTTCTCTAGGATGGATCGTACAATCACCCTGTATAAGACGTGACATGCGGTGTTAATCGTATCCGCCCAAAAATACTTAGGTAAGCTCATCTCATTTATCATAGTTCGGGCTAGTTCTTCCAAAACACGGGTTTTACACTCTACAACACCATTTTTTTCGTGGAGTTCTCGGAAATGAGAAATTGTGAGTAATATCATTTTTAGTGCAAAAGTTTTGAAAATGGTGGTTAACAAATTCCCCACCATGATCACTATGGAGAGTGGTGATTTTAAAACCAAAAACATTTTGAACAATCTTAACAAAGTCAACAAAAGCTCTTAAAGTATCATCCTTATGGGCTGAAAACAACGTCCATAAAAATCTAGAGTAGTCGTCAACAATCACAAATCCATAATAGTTTCCACCTAGACTTCTTGTCCATGAAGGGCCAAACAAGTCTAAATGGAGAAGCTCAAGAGGTTTTGCTGTCGAAATAATCTTATTTGGTTTAAATCACACTCTTGTTTGCTTTCCCATTTGAAAAGCATCACACAATTTGTCTTTTAAAAAATTTATTTTAGGAAGACCAACTACTAGATTTTTGGATGTTATTTTATTTAGCCAGACAAAATGCACATGGCTTAAGCGTGTATGTCATAAACAAGAATCTTTATTCTTAGCTACTAAACACTTATTCTCATGCCTAAAACACAAGCTCCTTACTAGTCTTATGCCTAATTACACTGCTAAGAGTATAAAAAACAATTGAATACCCTTTGTCACATAATTGGCTAATACTTAGGAAGTTGTGTTTAAGCCCTTTCACTAATAACACATTTTCAATGGTAATGGTAGAGGGATTTTCCACAATACCTTCACCAAGAATTTACCTTTCGTATTGTCTCCATACGTGATGTGATCACTTTCATTCTAATAGAACTTGATGAACATGAAAGCATATCCCGTAATATGTCTTGAACATCCGCTATCTAGAAACCATAATATTTTTGCAGAGTAAAGACTATCTTGTGACAAATCAAATAGGTAATTTAGGTCCCTAATTAGTGGGTCCTTCAGGGTTAGTTGAGTTACATTTAGGAATCCATGTCATTTTACCATTAGGAACTTGAATGTTCCTAACATGACAAAAAGGCCCAATGTGACCTTTATCTCCACAATAATGGCAAATAGCTTTAGATGAAACACTTATTATATTTTTCCTAGTGACATGAGGTTTTTTCTTAAAAACCTTCCCTCTTTCACTTGAAGAACTAGAACAAGTGTTAGATAGTGAGGCATCATGTGTTAATTGTCCCTTAAGAGTTTCAATTTCAAGTTTTAAAATTGGACACTCAACACATTCCATAACTTCTATCTTTTCAACTAAAGTATCTAAAACATTACAACGCTCATCCATCAGAGATGTATGAGCACTCTTGAGACAATCTAAAGCACAATTAAAATTATTTATCTCCCTTTCAAGTGTAATAATCATTTCCTTTCTTAAACGCTTAATGGAATCAACATACATGTCATTGAAAGCATTAGACAATTCACTATAAGTATACTCATTTTCAAAATCAAAATCATATACCTCTGAAGTTCCACTTTTCTCTTGCGCCATCAAGCAAAATTTGGCACACTCATTATATGAACTTGAACAGGAATCGGAGAAGGATTTTCTCCTCGTCTTGTAGAAAGCTTTGTCTTTACTTTTATGTTGTTTGCTGAGATTTGGAGACGTAGTTATATAGTGTCTCAATTTACCACATTCGTAACATGTGATCTCGTCATCTTCATTCTTGTGATCCTTCTTGGGTGGATGAATATTTATGAAATTCACCAGACCTTTTTCGGTATGCTTAAGCTTGTTTCTTTTAAGATATCTATTGTAGCATCTGATGAATAAACATATTTCTTCCTTTTTGGAAACTTCTTCGTCAGAGTTACCACTTTATTCCTTTGTCTTCTTCCCTTTAAAATATGAAGCTTTCAAAGAAAGATCTCTTTTCTCTTCTTTTCCTTTCTCTTTCTTTTTTTACTTTACTTTGGTATCAGGAGGTCATTTCACCTCATTCTCATGCTCAGATGACTTCCCAAATAGTTTTGTAATGTCCAAAGTATAAGATCATTTGATTCTTTTATAGCAGTGACTTTAGGTTGCCACTCCATGTACATGGATCTTAATATTTTGTTAGTAAAATCTTTGTTGGAAAAGGTTTTACCTAAGTCTCGCAGTTTCTTGATTAAATAGAGGAATCTAGTTTGCATCGAATCTACAGATTCTCTGGGTTCCATAAGAAATAGTTTAACCTTCTTTGTACATGTTGCTTTTAGAATCCTTAATGTCCTATGTTCCCTCATAGAGAGTTTAGAGATCACCCCACATACCTTTAGCACTAGTATTATGTGAAATCGAATAGAACACTTTAGCACTTAATGATGAAATTAGTATGTTCTTCGCTTTCAAATCATTTGAAGCCTTTTTTATTTCAGCATCATCCCAATCTTTTGGATGTTTAACAACGTCGTCATTGCCATTGGGAATACATGGTCCTTCGGTGATGGCACACCATAGATTTTTGTCAACATATAACAAGTATACATACACGATCGATTTCCAATAAGTATAATTTTCTCCTTCAAAAATTGATGCTCTATTATACGCTCCCTTAGGATCATTATCTTCCGACATATTCACAAACTTTTGGATGTCGATTAGACACAATCAAAAGATCAGATCTTAATGTCAGTTGTCGGGTGAATATAACCAAATTAAAATTTAACCTCCATTTTCCAAAAATCAGAGTGTTTTGAAAACCGAGTTATGAGCAGAAGGTTTGATGCGAAAATGAAAATTATATAGTTTGAATATTGACCAAGTCAATACAGATTGTGTCACAAATATCAAAGAATAATATGATTGAAATGCTTGGTATAAATTGATTCAATTGTGTAATGCAAGAGAAGTGTTTACATAACGATTCAATTGACGGAGTTCTAAATTCAATTCGCTTCAGATTATTAATCATAAGACTAGTTTAACTAGTTATCCAATTCCAACAAAACCGAATGCTTACGTAATAAATCATTATCAAGAAAAAATGATATAATATGATGGAATTGAAACACCTAAGCATGCAATCACTACAAAAATAAATGCAAGAGTGAGAGAGAGTGAGTGAGTGAGTGAGAGAGAGATTTATAGTGCTTCGACGTCCGTCCTTAGTTTGCCTACATGCCCTCTTCAATGGTTACCAATTGGAACCCTTGTTATTTGACAAATATTTCCAAGAGTTCATACAATCACCAATCAATAATACAGTTGAGAAAATAAATCTCCTTATTTGGATCTTGACTTGTATATAGCACACTTGCCATACTCTTCCATATAATCTTTACTTGAATATGTTTCTTAAATATTCCAATCATACCAATTATGCTCCAAGCCTTCGTGTGTAGCCATCAACCCCTTGATACTACCGATTCCTTGAGCAGACAAATTTTCCAAAGATTTGAAAAGAACTCCGCCTTATCCGTAGCCCTCCAGACCGTCAATACTAAGACAATTCTGGAGAGAAGAACCTACTTCTTTTTTATGGAATTTGTCACCACCATTGACAATCGCCTATATCTTGATAACAACCTAGAAAACTCAACAAGATCTCCCAGAAAGATTAGTTTCAAGTACGCGTCTCTTTCAATCAATTACAAAACTCTTGTTAGCAAGATTTGAACTCAATTGAAGTTAAAGATGCAATAATTTCGTAGCAAGACTTTGAACACTGAAAATAAAGGGAATTGATTTTTCACTTAATCACACTAAAAATTATGATTAGAATGATAGATGTTATGATGAGAAATAATGACAAAAAACTTTTATATGTGCTTGAGATTAAGCACACAAAATGATTGAAAAAGTCAGTTAGATTCGAATCAAGAGCAATCTATGATTTGAATCAAATGAGAAAGTGTAGTGGAATAAAAGTAGAAACAAAAATTTAAAAAACTGGAAGTTGATTCGAATCAGGCAAGGGTGATTCAAATCAAATGCCACGTGATTCGAATAATGTGTAAATGTTGATTCGAATCAAATGCCATAGACCTAACGATAAAGTTTTTGAAAAAAATACTGATTCGAATTATGTACAAAGTTTGACTCGAATCAAATCAAACATAATTGTCCACCATGAAAATGATTTGGATCATGTCTAAATATTGGCTCAAATTAAATGACTGAGTTTTACTTCTGTCCAATTTGATCAGGATAAAAAATGTAGTGTAAATTGAATGATTAAAATCAATCTTATAAAATTTCATTATTTTGAATTTTGAAAGGTACTTTGAGATTTTACTTCGAACAAAACTTAAACCAAAACACAAAATATTTTCATTCAACTAACATATGATATAAATCAAAGAACATCATGATCAAGATCAAATATAACCAAAGTGTATGCATGCTAAAAAATAAATCTTTTCAAACTTGATTCCGAAAAGTTCAACTATGAAGGAGAATCAACGAACAAAATCAAATAAAAAATGAAAGCGGTAAGACAAGCAACAAAATAACCGGATATAGATGCTCCCTCTGATTGAAGTAGGGACATATAACTAAAAATTTATTCTCAGTGAATTGATTTTGTAGAATTGATTCTAATTAAAAGCGAGTTGTATGTAAAGTGATTTATGTTTGGATACATTTAGGTAAAAGTGAGTTGAACAACAAATTTCGGTGTAAAAATTACATTTAAACTCAAAAATTACAAATTATAACTTTAAGTATAATCAATTCTGGAGCCATAATCAATTCCACTTCTGAAGAATCAAACCACTCAAAATTATTCCAGAATCAATTATGTATCTCTATAATCGTTTTTGGCCCTTCCAAAAACTAAATCAACCATACATTAAGTCACAATTAAGAGTTGTTCTATACCAAATTAAAACTTTGACTCTTGTGCAAATGAGCCCCAAAAATATTAGGGATATCCTAATGCACCTTATGCAATAATATCCTCATAATTCGAAGATGCATTTTCGGACGCACTCCAAGTCAATACATTTACGAATCAGACCCTAAGTCAATGTGAAAAAGTTTTACAGAGATGTATCTCTGTATACATTACGGAGATGCATCTCCGGGACGCTGTTTAATCAAAAACACGTCAGAACCCTTTTACCCTTCTTACTTCTAAAGAAAAAAAGTACTTACTTCCAACAAAATCTCTCAACTCATATTATCTCAAAATCATCCACCAATTTCAAAGCTTCTTCAATTAACATCAAGCCCATCAAAAGATCTTATTCAACACTGAAGTAAACTCACAATTTGTAAGTTTTTAATTTTTTTAAGCGTTTTTTAGTTTTTGTATAAATTTGTATAAATTGATGTTTAGGTTATGAAATATATAGGTTATACATGTTTGATAGTTTATACATTAAGAGAAACGTCTTTGATATGTAGTTTTAGAGGGATGTTGTTGATGCCATGATAGCTGAGGCATGAGAAACACTGCAGTACAAGAGGGAGCATAGGAACAGGAGGTCCCGAGTCCGAGTTCGTCATACATAGTAGTTTATTATAGCACTTTGGATTTATTTTTCGGTTGTATTTTTATTTAGAATTATTTCAACTTCATTATGTACTCTTGATATATTACTTTATATATATAAATAAATAAAATTTCATATCGATTTTATGATCTAATTCATCATAGTATAGCTATAATAATTCGTCAATTTCATCTCATCCCTAAAACAAACTTAAAATTTAATGTCTGGTATGGTTACATAGATACATCTCCTGATTCTGTCTGGTGTTCTTACGGAGATGCATCTCTGGAACACTGCATGCAAAAATGATGTTTCAGATAGGCATGCATGCTATGTACGTTGAATTGTCCCAGAGATATATTTTTAGATTAAATTTTATAAAATATAGGGTTAATAGTCTTTTACCCCCTGCAATATTGGCGAGTTTTGATTTACCCCCCTTTAAAAAAAAAATTTTGGATTACCCCCCTGAAATTTTGGGGTACCCCCTTAAGCGTGTAAAAACCAGGGGAAAAAAAAATTTACAGGGGGGTAATTTTTCTACCTAGGGTGCAAAAGGCTTAGAATTTTAAAATTTCAGGAGGTAATCCAAAATTATTTTTTTAAAGGAGAGTAAATCAAAAGTCGCCTATATTGTAGGGGGTAAATGACTATTAACCCTAAAATATATTGCGTGTGACTCAGTTTTAATGTTTTAACTGAAAACAAGAGTGTATCCGAAAATACATATCTGAACTCTGAAAGGCAATTTTGCATTTATATAAGATACTTTTCTACCACATATGGTGAGGGAAGAAATTCTCAAAATATTTTACACACTCAAATTTTAACTGACATATCTTCTATCATTTATCATATTGAAATTTCATGAACAATCAAATTTAAAGTATATATTGTCTCCTATATCAAATACACTCCATCAGCTATCAATCATAATCTAAATAATAAATATTTTTAATGATATATTTTTAACATTTTCACCTTGAAGTTATTATAAGATAGATTATAGATTATTTTGGTATAGTTAAAATCGAAATTTTACTTATAATCACATAGGGGGCGTAATCACTTAGGGAGAGTCAAATCGTAAATCTTACGATACATTAATTATAAAATTTTACATAATTCATAAATCTAAAATATATGTATATAAACTCATAATACGCATATAAAATATAAAAAAGAAAACTTTAGTAGCATATGAAAGAAAATTTTACCCTATACCCCTATATTTATCCCCATACCCCTACTCATCAATTTTTTTTACGAAAATACCCTCATATAAATAGTATTTTTTTCAAAATTTTCATTTTTCTTTCTCATTTTGTCTTGTTACAAACAGTAAAAATCGCTCAAAATTTGGCTTCCGGAGAACACACAGAGACTACTTCCGGATCACAAAAAATACACTTCTGGAGAACACCCGTGTGCTACATCCGGAGAACAAAAAGTTAACAACCGGATAACTCAAGTAAGTTAGTTCCGGTTCTATATTTTTCGTTGACACATATCGGATAACTTGCCTCCGTGTTATCCGGTTTGTGTAGTTCCTTCACCGGATAACTTGATGCTCAGTTATCCGGTTTGTGTATTGCCTTCACCGGATAACTTGATGCTCAGTTATCCGGTTTGCTAATTTCTTCACCGGAAAACTAGATGCTGAGTTTTCCGGTTTTGTTTCGAATTTTAATTTTTAATTTTTTTTTCAGTGGCTCGCCGTTTTAGAGGACGCGACGGATTTATCTATCGACGGTATGCGGATGAATCGGTAGTTCGCGCACTTGATATTCCAGCTGAAGATCGGATAGCTGATCCTCCACCTGTACCAGCAACAACTCACATTCCACCGCTTCCACCATTTCCAGGAGGACCGATTGTTACATCACTTTTGGTGAAGTATCAGAACCATGTGGCTCGTTATTTGTGGGATGGTCAAGTAAGTAAATCTATGACCTTTCTATGTTGAATAAAATGTAATTTTAATTAATTATGTATTATGACATATTCTACGATTTATTTTTCAGGAGAGAGTTCCGAAGAAGGAGTTGAAGGTTGCTGCACATGGCAGCAAACTGATTGGATGGACTCCATCACATCTCCCACGTGCGATTGAGTAATGGGTTACTAATTCTGGTTTATCCTCTCTGCAGAATACCAGTTTATCGAGGATAGATCAGAACCTGTTATCTGCATTTGTGGAGAGGTGGCATCCCGAGACATCGTCATTCCATATGCCCTTTGGCGAGATGACGATTACATTGGACGATGTTTCGTGCCTCCTTCATATACCTATTAGAGGGGAGTTATGTGACCCTGCACAAGGGATTACTGACTCAGATGTTATTACCCTGGCTATTAGTCTAATGGGTGCTACACTGGAGGAAGCAGCTGAGGAGATTCGTGCAACCAGGGGTCCTTACTATAGGCTTGATTGGTTGAAGAAGTTATTTGTCCGTCTGCGAGCTGATAGCAGATTTGATTGTGCAGCTAGGGCGTATATGTTGTTGCTACTAGGCTGCACTATTTGTACAGATAAGACCTTTACTCTTGTAGAGGCAAAGTATTTACCACTGTTTCAGGACTTGGAAACATGTGGTAGATACTCTTGGGCTGCTGCTGCTCTTGTCACACTGTATAGATATCTTGGAGATGCTTCTTTTTATAGTTGTAGACAGCTTGGTGGATATGCCTCTCTACTACAGGTACAACTGTTTAATTTTAATTTCATTTAGATTTGTATAATGTTATTTATAATACTTTTAATTGATGATGTTCATGATGTGTCATAGTGTTAGATTCACGAGTATTTCCCAACTGTTGGGAAGAGAGGATTTTCGAAGATAGCTGGTGTTGGTACTCCACTTCCCAGAGCGATGAAGTGGCAATACAAGCAAGGGACGCAGAAGGTGGATGAGATTAGGGCAGTGCTTGATGGATTGACACCTACTGATGTCATTTGGCGCCCGTTCGAGGATCACAGACAGACCATACCATTTACTGATATATGTTTGTACAGGGGTGGCCTGAAGTGGTATGGTACATCTGTGCTTTATTTACCTGACAGATGTTTACGCCAGTTTGGATACAGGCAGTTCATCCCATCTCATCCACCTGATATTGATACACTTGATATACATTTCGAGTGGGTTTCTTACCATGCGAGCGTCTCGCAATTGCTACATCAGGTTGAGTTTGCAGATACTCCGTATGATACGGTGGCTGAATACATGGCTTGGTACTACACAGTTTCCCATCCTCTTTTGATACCACCTCGGGGGGAGGCCAGTGAGGTTCCAGTTCCAGAGTTTGATGATGGACCGGCAGATCCGAGGTTACGACATATTTCACATAAGCTGCGTCGCTATCTCACTCGTCACGATGCCGAGGAGGATGATGATGATTTTGTTGAGATCTTTCGAGCACTACATTTGGCTCAGGGTGGACCGTTACCTCAGGGTAGATAAGTTATTTATGTATTATTATTTAAACTCATGTATTACTCAGACTTATTTATATTTATGCGATAGTATTTATAATTATATTATGATTGATGATACATAAAAAATATAAAAAATAATATGAAGTTAAACGTCACTCATAAAAATGTAAAAAATAATATGTAGTTAAACGTCAATCAAAATAATGGAAAAAAATAATATGAAGTTAAACGTCGATCATAAATTAACATGTGTTGGGAGCACAGGCGTAAGTTGATGCCAATGTTGTAAACGTCCAGCAAATCCAATTATCCATGATGTTGCATCTAATGTCCGATGTGTTCTCCAATCTGTTCTGACTGGTGGCAAGGGAAATCCCTCATTCATATTTACCTGTTTAGAAAGTTTATAAGTAAGACGTAAATCGTATAGAATTAAGCAATATAAAAAACTATAATATTTACCTGAACCCAATGATTTGAGTTTACAAAACCAATGCAGTAAATCGACACATTAGGCCTATATGTAGTCGTCATAGGGAAGAAACTCAAACTAAGAGCACTTAGTGAGACAAGAATGATGTTATACCGATTTGCTATCACATAACCCATTTCTGGTAGTGTCATCCATTTATCAAATGGCTGAGAACCGAAAGATGATATCAACAAAGATTCTCTCACTTTTGAATAATTAGTTTCAAATAACTTCTCATATAGACTTTTTCTGGGACCTCTCATTTCATTATCCAAATCACGACGAACCATTGACCACCCTTCCTCACCATATCCATGCAAATATGCAATAGCTCTAAACCCACAATTTCCATCATCCTTTACATCAACAATTTCATCAATAAATGGTCTTATATGTTCTGGAAATTGTACAATGTACCTGTGAGATGGTTTGTTCTTTGAGGTCTGGGATAACTGCGAACAAGGCTTCTTTGAAGATTTTTGGGAATTGTTGTGTTCTTGATCAACATACTCATGATACGAAGGATCACGATAAACATCATACCCAACAGGTTTCTTCCCTTTTCTCTTCACTCCTCCTTTGGTCTTTATTTTTTCAGGTGGTGGTACCATCTTTGTTGTAGTGGGGTAAGCAATTTCGCACACCCTGCTTTTTAGTGCTCTCTTTCCTGCAAGATCTAATGAATGAAACCTCTTCCACAGTGCTTCAATCGCATTTTTCATATCCACCTCTGCTCCATCCTCTGTATCTAACCTTCGTTCACCTTCCATACTCAGTTTCCTCTAATGGATATGAATAGCATCAATTGGTATTGGTTCACCACTCAATGTGTATCTCCCTAACTCACAGGCACATGGTAACCCGTATACTGTTCTACGAAAACACCTGCACATCTGGGTGTTTGTACCCCACCATGTCAACCCTATGCCACTTTTCAGCAATGTGCCACAAAGCAGCTCTAGATACTGATCCACGCAAATTCGAATAATATGGACTAGTGTGTGCATGCTCAACCTCATAAAAACTCTTCTGAAATGAAGCTCTAATATTGCCCACTTGAACCTTGATGTTGCCATTCATAGCCTCCCAGCACTTGCACATATCACCTAAACTGTTCTCCAACATTTGCTTCAGCTTCTAATGCGCAGATTCGACTCTAACAAAAATAAAAGAAGTTCAGACAAAGTATCAGTAACATTACCATAAACAAACTATGGCTATAAAATAAACACATTACCTGTTAGTAGTGATGTTGCCTAAATGCAACACTTTATTGATCCAAGCTTCAACAAATCTATGCCTATGAGGTGTCAACCATGTGTCTTTCACATAATCCAGAAAATGTTCATATTCTAAACATGCATGCTCAAGCAATTTCAACTTTTGATGGTATTCCACCTCATCACTAGCTTTTACAAGTTCATTCCAAAGCTCCTCTATCGATTTTCGCATGTCATTCACAACATACTCCTTGCACTTCGCTTTCACATTCTTGTTTATGTGAAATCGGCACAGCAAATTAACTGTCGTAGGAAATACTGTTTCAATTGCTTTCATCAAAGCAAGATCTCTATCAGTTAAAATTACTTGTGGCCATAATCCTTGTTTAGTAAATAACTGTTTCAATTTATCTAGTACCCAGCATAAAGTCTCTGTTTGCTCAGATTCCATATAGGCAAATGCAACAGAAAATGTTAACTCAGTTGATGTCACACCAACTATTTCAAACAAAGGTTGCCTATACTTATTGGTTTTGTAATTACTATCCATAATCAACACAATAAGAAACAGATTCAACAACTTCACAGAGTCTGGATGGGCCCAGAAGATATCTCTCACAACTTCTGACTCATCTTTTTTCCTACTCCAATAAACATAATCAGATTCCTCTATCAATTTAAACAACTATTGCATTTCTGTTCTAGGGCCCCTGATGTTTTTTTGAATCTTACTCTTATGTTTATATATTTGGGTGATTCGAGTCACACTATCCGGATCTCGTTCTTTCAATGACAACAATATGTGTCTTAGAGGAACATGACGTTTTGACAAATAAGCTATATGTTGTTGGTCATCATCATTGAGTCGACTTACAAACACATGGCCTTCAAATCTATCAGGTAAACCATGGTTGTGAACTCCACATTTTACATCAATTATCCAACCGGAACCATCTTTTGAAGGTGTTGATCTTGCTTTGAAAGGACAATTACATTTTTTGGTAGCACTTTGTGTTTCGCTATCCCCTTCTTTGTATTTTCCACCTCTATCACAGCCAAATATAACCTTGTCACTTCTTCCTCTCTTGCCAGTATTGGTGTCCGAACGGGTTATAATAACAGTGACTCTATTCCTCAGTCCAACCTCCTTAATCCACCTAGTCGCCTCTTCTCTTGTAGAAAATTTTTCTGTAGTCAAGAATATTTCTGTTGTATCTACAGCTGTCTGGTCTTTGTCACATATCATCAAAGGAATGTCCATGTCTCCTAAACAAACTTAAATTAAAAGAAAAAATTAAAAAAAAAAATGAACCGGATAACTATGGACCAAGTTATCCGGTTGAATACTAACAAAAACCGGATAACTTGACAACAAGACATCCGGTGAAGAAAAATATATAAACCGGGTATCTTGGAGACAAGTTATCCGGTTAACAAACATTGCCTCTAAAATACAAACCGGATAACTTATGGTGGTGTTATCCGGTTCACTATATACAGTAACCAGATTTCTTGTAGTAAAGTTATCCAGTTTAAAAAAAACCATTCCGGAAATCCTTACCCTATGTCCTCCAGTTCTCGTCGAATAATGACAAAAATTACTTCTGGACTTGAATGACTGTACGGTAAAAAGTAAAAAAAATATAAATAAAAAATAAAAGGACAAAATTGGAATTTTTAAAAATTTGTAGGGGTATGGAGATAAATATAAGGGTATGGGATAAAATTTTCCATATGAAAAAGAAGTGAGAGGCCTTCTTAAATGGGCTTCAGACTTGGATGGGAAACAAGTCCACTTTAAAGAGAACCCTACCAGGCAGCCTTCATCTGGATTTTTTTTTTCTAAAAGCCAATTCATTGATAACAAAAGAACTATACAAGAGATCCTTTACAAACCAGCTTACCTAAAACAGACAAAAAGCTCCACAATGGAGCAAGCCAGAAAACAACCCAAAGGACACTCCTAAAAGAAATTCTACACCAACTCTAAACACAAAAATTAATCTCCTAAAGGATACATACAAAAGGAAAAGAAGTCAGAGTTAGGATAAGAAATTCTCCCAAAGCAGGACCATTTCCAAACCAGAAGTTTAATGGACCAGCAGACGTCTTCGAAATTAAAAGTACCTCCCGAAAAAATAATGTTAATTCACTAGTAGCAGAAGTATCCTCTCTTTATTTATCTCTCTCAAAATTTATAGTTTTTTTTGTCAAATTTTTACTCTAAATCAATTAAATACGTAATTTTCACTAGTATTATTAAAAAATCCAACAAATTTTTATTGAACCAAAGAAAAAAGAGGTAATTTTACTGTTTTTTTTTAAATCCAATTTGATTTTTACTAGATTTTTTAAATATCTAGTGTGTAGTTTTAATTTACGAGAATTTTCAAAAATTTGGTATATTAGATATTTCCCCACCCTAATAAATTCGATAATTATATAAGAATGCTTTCCTTAAATGCGCCTAAGATAGATGGTTTTCTTATCGATTGTACATAGTTTTTCATCATTAACATGATTTGTTTTACTTACATGTTTTATATGAATTTTTGAAAATTTTAATAAATCTATTAGTAATTTATTATATGTTTAAATTTACAAATATTTTTCTCTTTATCCGAAGTGTTATCATAGGCACAATCTATATTGGAAGACAATATAATATTATTGTTGTTATCGTTTGTTCTAATATAAAAACAAAAAAGAGCAAAGAGGCATGATGAAAAAATTGATTTTGTGCTGTAAAAGAGGAGGAAATTACAAGAACACGAAAATTTCAGAAGTCATTCGTAGTAGAAGAGTTAAATGTTGGGAGTACCCCCAATTTTGTTCGAGTTTTAACTTATTTTTTTTAAAAAATAAATAAATATTCAAGTCAGTTTTAATTGATATTATAAGTTGTTTTAGAAAATAAAAAAAATATGTATGTAATAGTAAATTAAGAAGTTTATTCAATTTTTGCTCTTGATTAAGAAAACTCCCAAAAAATATTTAACATTATTTTTTAGTTTATATTACCAATTTTATTTCCATTTTAATTTTTGAATATACAATTTATTTTGATTTTTGAAAAATTAAAGAAAAAAAAGTACAAAAATATATCATTTTTATTTACTAGTATTATTAATATTATGTTACTTTTAATTTTTAAATTTGAAACAAAATAAATTTTAAAAAATATAATAGTAAAAAAAGTCAAAAAGTCAAAGATGCACTCTTTTTCCTCTTTGAAGAAAGCTTTTCTTCTCCTTTAACCATTGCCTCTTTGGAGCCACTACCATCTTCATGATACAAGCAACACACCCAAGACAAATCTACTATACTACAACACACACAATGCTGCATTTTTTAGCATAAAATGAAGTCATTTTCTCCACCCATTGAACCACACAAATATACTAATCTTGTGGGTATATAAGCTAAGAGCATCTCCAGCGCTGGTTCTTCCTGCTAGTTCGCCAGCATGGTATGTTTATTTTGCATAAAATATTCACTTGAATGCATCCAGGGTGGCACTACGTTGCACTGTGAAGCAACAAATTAATGCCTGAAGCAACAGTACGGACTTTACATAATAGATATATTTAATGTTTGTTTGTCATTAAATTTTTTCAATATAAATAAAATATTAATATTTAAGGTAAAATTGTGGGACCCATATTAGATTCTTTAGAATTTTATCATTGGAATGAAAAATTGAGTGAGTTGTTTCAAGCTAATGTGGATTAGTGGGTCCCAAAAAAAACTCAAAAGTGAGTAGCACCATTGGAGATGGTCTAACTTCTCTCATGAGAAAAAGAGGAGGAATTCAGATTTGAAGGAGACTTTGAGAAAGGTTAGAATAGCTGTTCCAAAACAGAAAAGAGAAAGAATATTTGAGTAAAGAAAAGAGAGTGGAAGGTTGAAGAAAATACTCATCTTCATCCTTCATACAACCACCATTCTTAAAAACCCTGCACCATTATTTATCATATAAGAAACCTCCATTTTTCTTCATCCTCGCCAATAACAACATCATCATTCTCACACTATCTTCTATCACTTTGGAGTTTGTAAGTTTTTATTACTCATTAAAATGTTTATGTTGTTATGTAAGTTTGTCGTTTTGTAAATATTCACGTATGTTGTTGTAGTTTTAGGTGGTGTAAAAAAATATTCATGTATTATGTTGTAGTTTTAGGATTTGTTTCCATGTAATGTTGTTGTAGTTTTAGGTGGTGTAAAAAATATTCATGTATTATGTTGTAGTTTTAGGATTTGTTTTCATGTAATGTTGTTTAGAAATACCATATATGTTGTTGCGTTAGTGAATGAGTGGGAGAGGAAGATAACTACTGTAAAAAAGAGAGAAAAGAAAGAAAAACACATACATGAAACGCTGATAGGCGTCATGACGGCCGTCAGAGACCCGTCACTGTCCCGCGTTATGACTGTTAACCCGTCAGCAGGGGTGACGCCAACCACTCGTCTTCTGTCCCGAGAGCGTCCGTCGCACACCCATGACGATTGTCATTTGGGTTGGCCCTGCGACAGTCTGAGGGGTGGCAAAACGGGTCTGGCCCGTTGGGCATGCCCGTTTTACCCGCACTTTAGTGCGGGGTGGGGAAAAGGTTTAGGCCCTCACCCTCTAATGTGTCCGCCCCGCCCTGCCCCGTTTTCTTCGCGGGCTTTTGCGGGCACGAGCATTTACATAAAAATTTGCATTTTTAGGCTTAAAAGGTGCAGTGTCTGCGGGCTTTCTCCGTCCTGCCCTCACGTTTTTGCGGGGTGGGCATAGGTTTTAGGCCCGCATCATCAACTATGACCGCCCCGCCCCGCCCCGTTTTTTTGCGGACATTTGCGGGGCGGGCCTAAACGGGGCGGGCATGCCCGTTTGCCATCCCTAAGTCTGACCGTCACCTAAGGCAGGTCTCACCCCTTTCCCTTTTTGCCCTTAAAAATAAAAAAATGTTTTATTTCCTTTATTTTTTACTGCTTTGTACTTAATGTATTGATTTTTCACATGATTCTTAAGTCATGAAACCAATTAAGTACACACACAAACTTTATTTTTTTTTCCGCCGAATTAAAAGGGAATGAATGGATGTACATGCATTTATTCTCGAGTAAATGAATGTGAGACACACGTTTTGTTTAAATTCAAATACTCATTTTTCGCATAAAAAATTGATAATTTGTACCAAATACCGTTTAGTCGTGTTAAGTTCCGTTGTTTGGTTTAAAAATAAATTAATGATTTAAGCTGAAAGAATAAAAATCGCTAAATAGATGAACATCTAGTTTAACCTTCGAGTATGTGTGGCGCGATTTGTACAACTTGATCATCTTAACTATCCTTTTTCTATATATATTGAAATCAGATTAAAAAAAAGGAATAATTAGATTCACATCCTTTTATCCTTGAGTATACGAACGCAGGACGCACGTCTTATCTAAATTCAAATACTCGTCTTCCGCATAAAAACAACGACAACAAACAAAATTTTATTTTTCGTCATTGCGTGAGCAACTCTTTTACAACCTTTTCCCATCTTAGGGTGAGCAAATATTTTTACAACTTCTTTCTACCTTAGTCTGGTCAAAATTTCTTTCCTTAAAATCAACCAACGTACAAACTTTTTCTACGTAAAGAACTACATAGTTTTGAATTCTCCACAGCACCTGAGGATACGTATGAGCAAGGTTCAATGTCTTGTCAAACACCCTAATAAAAAACTTTTTTCTTTTCTAATAAATATGTCATAGTAATTAGGATAAATTGAACACTTTAAGGCTTAAACTTTTTATTCACAAAAGTAATTAAAGGTAATCGTTGTTTACCACAGATGTCGAGGGGTGCTAATACCTTCCCCTGGCATAATCGACTCCTGAACCTGAATTTGGTTGTGATGGTCATATTTTCGTTCTTTAAGGGTTTCATCGACGTTTTCCCTTTTAAAAAAAAACTTCGGTAGCGACTTCATTGTCATTATAGCATTTATTTGGTCGTGTATTTTTTGTGCAACGACTTCACTGGGAGTTTTAGAGAGTCAAACATAGTTTAGTTAGTTTTTTCTATTAGTGTGGACCTTGTTTATGCTTTCTCCTATTGTCTTTATATTTTTTTATTTTCTTTGTTTTATTATTTGTTTTCGTTAATCATATTTTGTTTCTATATATTGATTGCTTTATGGGTTTGGGATTTGCATTTGTTTTCACACATTCACACACACACACACACACACACACACACACACACACACACACACACTTTCAAGTGAGACTCTGTACCCGAGTCTAAAGAGACTTAAGTTTAAGTATGGAGGTTGTGTAGTGTTAGATCTCGAGATGCACATCTCTCTTGATTATCATGAAGACTCCACCTAGGGTAGATCCTTTTGGGATGTTGTCGTAAAATGACTCACTCGTTATTATGGAAAAATTTCAAATAGGGTTTGTGGATCTAGGAACCTTGTCTAGAACCCTTGTTGAGTATGTAGGTTGCGTAGTGTTAGCCCTCGAGACGCACATCTCACCTGGTTAGCATAAAGACCCCACCTAGAGTACATCCTTTTGGGATGTTGTCGTAAAATGGATAGCCTATTATTATGGAAAAATTACAAATAGGATCCGTGACTCTAGGTACCTTATCAAAACCCTAGAGTTATCCCTCGTGAGTTTCACTGTTTAAAAAGCACGTATAACCCTCATGTTCTAAGGAATTCTCATATAGGTGGTTTGAAACCCAATTACCCATACCTTCTTAAACCCATACATAACATTACATTGCGTTCAGTCTCATAAAAAAAACTCTTAGTATATTGTATTATTTCATAGCATTCAAACCATTTTGTTGCATGCCAATCATACCTGATGCATACTGGTTTATCATTCAGAGATAAACTCATAGCCAAGTTACCCTTCATGCTTGTATTAAACCCATTCTCAAGTCATGGACGAATTTGCGCTAATACAAGAAGCTCTAAAACACGAAGTTAGCAAACTGAAAGATAAAATGGATGAGATTTTGATAACCTTGCAATCTTTGGTGGAAAAAAGATGAAATCAAGAACCTTGATTGCAAGTGTGGGGAATCATAACATCATTCATCAACCGCAAGACATTAATCATCCTGCTCTTTATCATCCTCAAGGGGCAATGGTTTCTCAAACCAAGTAACTGACAAACTGTGTATAATCTCCAATTACCAAACCCCGAGACACTCGATCCAGAGAGATTTCATAATTTTGAAGAAAGACTAAGGATAATTGAAAAGAGTGATAATTACAATCTGAATGTATTCGACTTATGCTTGGACGATGATGTTATTGTTCCTTCAAAATTCAAAGTATCTGACTTTGAAAAGTACAATGGGGTCAATCATCCAAAGAACCATTTGATCATGTACTATAGATAGTCTAATTGAGGAAGCTTTGAGTTGGTACATGCACCTTTGTGAGTGTTTTTTGTATTTTGAGTGATGTCAAAACTAGGATAGTGTAGCGTTATGTATATTGGATGGTATCCTCTCATTCAAGATGAGCATCATGCATTAGGAAGCATTCAAATAAGTTTGAAAACGAGTCTACATCATAATTGCATTGAAAAACATGTCTTTGACCAAACAAGTCATTTCAGGCCGACACATGCATGATCAGGCCGACCTATACGAATTTTTGTTTTAGTATAGGCCGACACAAAATTTGTTCAGGTCGGCTCCCATGGAGCAGTATTGAAGCATGTAGCCTCTGTCCATAGGTCATGTGACATAGGTCGACCTGTAGGCGCACGTAACCTTCACAGGCCGACCAGATGACCTTGATAGGCTGGCCTAATTGCTTTGACAGGCCGACCTATTCTCTTCACAGGCCGACCTATGTGACTTCCAAACTTAAAATTTTCATTTTCACTCCAACTTATTCCATTTATTTTGCTCATTTTCTCCTTATACCTATATATAATCATACAAGCACCTTTTTCTAGTAAGGTTCTAGAGGGTAAAATCTAAACGAAACCAGATTACAAAGTTTCCCATCATCTTCATCCCTTCTTCTATATATACACATAATTGAACTACACATAATCATTTTTCAATTGGGTGACCATCTAGATTAGGTTCTATAACGTCCAATTAGGTTTGGTGTAACCGAGAATATTGAATTGGGAAATTTGAGTGTTTCTAATAAGAAAACCAAGGTGAGGTTTTCCTTCAAGATCAGTGTGATTTGAAGGTTTTGGACAAGATCACGTAAATACAGATTCGAGTGAATAAAGGCCTTGGGACAAGTCGGTTTCCTTGCAAGGGAGTAGTGCGAGACAATGAATTATGTTCGGGAATCTTGGGTTTCAACAAGTTGCGTGCTTGGGAAAATCGGTGGATTGGAGTCGCATTATTGGTCACTTTATCAAGCTTTGATCAAGGGTTTGGAGGTGGAAGTATCAACACAAAACAATAGGGTTTTTGGGGTTTGCACTCTTCATCTCTTGTATAAACGATTTTTTAAAGAAGGGGTTAATTAAAATTATCTCAAATCGATTTGAGCTGAGGGAAGACGTACCCATAGCGAGGCCGATTGGGGACTATCTAAACAAATCTCGGTCTCTCTCTCTCTCTCTCTCTCTCTCTCTCTCTCTCTCTAATCTCTTTATCGTTTTAATTGTTGATTTCACAATTTATCAAGTTCATTGTTGATTGATCAATTCGATTGGAAATTACTTTTCAATTATCTTTTAAAAGTGTTGTTGTTGATATAATCATAATCAATTTGATTGTGATTGGCTTTTAACATCAACAAAACGAATTGAATTTCCAGTTGTTGTCGATTGCATACCAAGTGTTTGATAAATTATTTGTGCGTATTTTTAATTGGTTTTTTGGTTCATTGGAAATACGAGTTAGGAATAGCTTTGCATTTAATTGATTCGTAGCTTTATCATTGTTGAACATTTACGTTCATTATCATTATGTTTGGTTACTTTTATATATATATATATATATATATATATATATATATATATATATATATATATATATATATATATATATATATATATATATAACTTTTCGATATTACGTTCGGTTAGACGATTCAATCCGGGTCGTTTTTCCGTTGTGCCATATTTTTGAAAATAGATTTTTGCCTAATTTTTTGGTTGTAAAATTTGTGATTTATTCACCACCCCTCTAGATCGAAGCCTATCATTTAACAACCTTAAGAAAGACCACATTCACTCTTGGAAAGACTTGCCTGAATCTTTTTTGAAGCAGTATAAATACAACATTGATTTCATTCCTGATCAGATGAAACTGCAAGACATGGCAAAAGGGGATGATGAGACCTTCAAAGAATATGCTCAACGGTGGAGAGAAATTGCTTCCCAAATTGAACCTTCACATTCTAAGAAGCATTTGGCCACCACGTTTGTTGATACACTCAAAATACCCTTTTTATAATAAAATGGTTGGAATCTTTTCACTAATTATCTCCGATCTAGTCACTATTGGTGAGAGAGTCGAAATGGGTATAACATTAGGAAGAATCATTGACAATCTGCCAAAAGCAATAAAAGATGAGAACCCAAGGTCAAAGGAAGCCGAAGAAGAATATGTAGATGATGTAAATCATGATGAAATCTGAAACACAGTCTCAGCTTGGACGAATATATCGACCTCAATCTTTGAGTAGGTAAAAGGCCAACAAAACATGAATCAAAGTATGAGGGTTTATCCATGATGCTGATGATTATTTAGCTATTTCATCCTTTTCATTTGTAATTTCCTTGTTTATTAAGTACTCATTTGATTTTAAATTTGCCATTCTTTTGAATAGTAAAATTAATGAAATAATCAAGCATCTTTTGAACTAGTCCTTTCGTGTTTACTTTTTTCCTTCATTTCTTTTTTACACAAAAAATAATATCAATTTTCTTCATCGTATTTTTTCCTCATCAAAGTTTTGTTTAAACAATGATTAGACGGAGGATGATGTGAATAAAATACCCAAATATTAATGATGCATTCTTTTGAATAAACTTGGCTTATGATGTAAGGCATTGTTTCAATTCCCAAACACTAATGATGTTTCTTTCTTTATTAAAATTTTAATCTTGACCCGAGGCAGGTAGTTTTTCAATTTGTTTGGCTATATATTCAAAATTCAAGCGGATCATTCCATTTATTGTAAGTGTAGTGAACCAAAGAAAGGTGGGGCTGAATTAGGTACTTTGAAATTTTTCTAGTTTTAGTGGAGTGTTACTTAATTTTACTGGTTTGATGATGGTTAAGAAAGCTGTAAAATGCAGAAAAATAAATAACACATGAGGTTTATGCTAGCTCCCCTCACAATCCAAGAGTACATCTAGTCTCTTTACCGCCGTAAGAGATTTTACTATTTTAGAACTTTGTAAATGCCTATTCCTATCCTCTATACACAAACTTCTAACTAAATCAACAAGGAAAACTACCTTGTGATTTTACAAAATAGAAAAAGAAAATAATCATTTCCTTTTCTAACTCTCTTGTTTTCAACAATCCTAAAAAATAAGGTATTTATACAAATCTGAGTTTTAACAAGAAGTTTTATGGTGTAAGACTTTTATCAATTACTAGAATTGATCTTCCCTTTTAAGTAAACAATTCACAAAGTATGTTACACAAGTGCTCTGAACTGTGTTGATGAAACTTTTAATGATGCAATGAAAATGAATGTAGAAAGTCTCTCAAAAATTAGTGAAAATTGAGAGTTTTGGATTTGAATTGTAATGAAAGAGGTGAACATTGAAAATTTGAAACCATAGGTATTTATACAGGCATTATAGCTTTTAGAAGAAGCATGATCTCATGAAAGAATGCCATGATTGATAGTTGCAATTTAAAATTCGTTGGAATCAAATTTTATGTGAAATAGTGTCACTGCTTCAGTGGTAACCGGTTAACACATTATTGTAACTAGTTACAGCTAAAGCAAGTAAAGATTTTTCAAATTTTTTGAAGGTGTAAACGGTTACAGGAAATGGTCAACCGGTTACACTTGATGCAATTTCCAAAAATAATTAATTTCACCTTCTTGTAACTAGTTAACAATTTAGTGTAACCAATTACACCTGATGGAAATGTGAAAAATAGCTTAAGTTAATTGACAATGGAAAACCATTTAATACTAAAATATATTTTATGGATAAAGATGGAATGTTTATGATGGTTCTGAGCACTATGGTAATACACATGGTTAAATTGTAACTTGTACCTTAATGATGCGGTCAATCTTCTAAGGACCAATGTATCTTTACAATTTTGCTTGAAATCCAAGTCTTGATACCATAGAGCTTTGAACATAAAGCTTTTTTTTCCTTATTTGATAATGCACTTTGATCTTGATAGATATACTTGTCTTCATCAAAACACAAACCAATGTTGGAGAAGCTTGTCTTCACAATATCCCCATTTTTAATGGTGACAACCATTAAAAATTGAAAAGCTTGAATCTCTTTAAACATTGAAAAGGCCTTGAGCAAGTGCTCCCACTAACATTGATAAATCCCCTTTGATCAATATAGATTTATACGATTTTGTTGCTGCAAATATTAGAGGACAAAATTAAACATACATATCTTCCCCCATTTGTCATTATCAAAAGGAAGGGGAAAAAGAGAGTAGTAATGTGGATAAAAAATGAGGCATACATAATCCAAATGAAACGGAAAACAAACTCATAGCATATATCATAAGAGAAACCATAATTCATAACATAACAAAACTTCATAACTTAATGCAAACTTGACATAATTGTCTTAGAGGTACAATACAAAACATAATACGGAAAACACCATGAAAGTTAACAAAACGGAAAAGGTAAAGACAACAAAATGACATACTACTAAGAAACAACATGAACATATAAAAGAGACATAAGGAAACACATTGGAGGCTCTAGTCACAGTTGTCATTTGATTCTTCATCACTCTCCTCTTGGTCAATGTTTCCGTTTTTTTTTTTTGAGTTCGGCTATCTCAAAGCGAAGGTCATGGAAACCAGTTATAACAAGGTTTACTATGGAGCACATCTTGTTGTAGAGCACTTCATTAGTGATGCCGCCTTCGGGTTTGAGAGCAGTTGATGAAGCAGAAGATGTAATTTCCCTATGCTTGTAAATCCCATCCTGATATTTGTAAATGTACATGTTTTTGTTGGCAGCCCCAACTGTAATCTTATGCTTTTTTGGAGTCATTTTAACCTTAGTGTCTCTCTTTAAATCAACCCATCAAAATTCCAGAATATTTGTGATTAGCCTTGAATAGGGAACTCCACCTGTAAAACCCTTTTGGTGGATTATATGGTGCATGATTAAGTATGAAAAATTAACCTTCAACTTATTCTTCACATCATAAATTACTTGCATTTATGTATCGTTAACTTGTGAATGATTAGAATGCTTCGGCATAAGGATGTACACAATGAAATAGTGAAGCATACGATCACTTACCGCTAGGTTTGAGGAGTACAAGATTTGTCGGTTTAGAGCTGTTCTAGAGTTTCTATCTCTCTTTGTGAAGATTTCATGTTCAGATAACTGACTTATGCTAAAGTAGTATTTGTTTTTCTCATAATCTGGTTAATTACAAGTGTAGCCTTGACAGATATTTTCACCCTCAGAGGGAGTACTCAATCATTTTCCAAAATTATTCATACTTAACATAATATCCTTTCTTTTGATAGAAGATTTTACAACATAACCAGATTTAATGGATAAGTTGCCGTAAATTTTTTTGACCAAATCAGGATAAATTGGACCAAAATCAGCAATAACAACTCACAACCCTTGAAAATCAAACAGAGCAGGGAAATCAAAGCTAGTTGCAGGAAAAAGGGACAAATTACCATACTTGGGTGTAGTAAGAGATCTATTTCTGAATGCAAGCAGCGACCTCTTCTCTTTTGAAGTTTGGACCAACCTTCCTAGGTTCAAAGGATCAGGTCTGATATGTGCATGATTAGAGGAGTCATCAACAAATTTTCCATTGCCTTTATCTTTTCTTGGAGAAGCCATGGATTCTTAGTTGAAATATATTTTGGTGTTTTTAGGTGATTTTGGTGATTGTGGGTAGCAAGGAGAATGAGATGGAAAGTGTAAGAGATATGGGTGATTTATAGAAGGATTTGATGAGTGAGTGAGTATATATTTTCTTTGGAAGTTGTTAGGAGATGAGTGGGTGAGTAATGATAGGGTTTTCCCAAGAGAAAAAGAGGAAGAAAGTTGACTAAGTAATTAAAGGCATAAAAGTAATTCTGAAAAAAAGTGATTCTAAACAGGTGTAACCAGTTAACAGAATCTTGTAACCGGTTATAACCACACACCCTTTTTAAATATTTAAAAATAAAATCAAAAGTTCGACCATATAACCGGTTAATCGTAGCATGTAACCGGTTACATGCAGAAAAATTTTGATTTTTTTTAAAAGCGAAGGCAGACAACATGTAACACAAGACTTAACTCATATATCTCATATCATTAAACTAAAACATGTTCATAAAGACTATTTAACCAAGAAGTATATTGAATATATGTTAATCCACACATGAATTATGAGTTAAATCATAAAATGTATCATAAAACATGTACCTTGATAAGTTTTGAGAAGAGAGTTGTGTTATCATTAATGAGTGGAGAGTTATTTTTGTGTGATGATTAAACATCATGCTCGTCCAATATTCCCAGTTATCTTCGTATTTTGAAAAATGGTTATTTGGCTAACGGTTTTGTGAAAATATCCACCAATTACTGGTTATGTGTATCCATGAAAGTCACTTCAACATCCCATTTAAGCATAATATCTCGCAGAAAATGACGTCGAATGTCTATATGTTTTGTTCTTGACTGCATGACTGGATTTTTGGTTATGTTGATTGTACTTGTATTATCACATTTCTACGGAAAGCATCAAAGATTTACGACGTAGTCATAAAGTGGTTGATTTGGCCATAAGATTTGTGAACAACAACTTCCTGCTGCAATATATTCTTCTTTAGCTGTACTAAGAACTACACATGCTTGCTTTTTACATGACCACGACAAGATAGCGTTTCCTAGGATATGGCATGCACCGCTTGTGCTTTTCCAGTCAGTTTTATATCCTGCATAATTTGAGTCAGAATAACCAATTAAATCATATGCGCTACCTTTAGGATACCATAAACCGACACTTGTTGTTCCTTTGAGGTACTTCATGATTCTTTTCACGGAGGAAAGATGCGATTCCTTTTGATTTTCTTGAAACCATACACAAAGACAAACTCTAAACATAATGTCAGGATGACTTGACGTCAAATATACTATGGAACCAATCATTCCTCGATATTTATTGATATCAATTGAAATAATCATTCCCATTGGCGTAGCCATCTCTTTGCAATAATCCATATCAAACTTTTCAAAAATTCTTTACAATAATTGAAATGGTTGATGAAGATGTCATTATTTAATTACTTAATTTGTAGTTTAAGAAAGTATTTCATCTTACCCATCATAGACATCTTGAGCTCTCCTTTCACCATCAATGAAAATTCTTCACATAGATCTTTGTTTGTTTATCTGAATATGATGTCGTCAACATAGACTTGAACCAATAAAATATGATTTTTAATTTTCTTAATAAACAAAGTAGGGTTAATACCATTTTACCCCCTGACATATAGGAGAATTATGGTTTACCCCTTGTAATTTTTTTGTGTGTAAAACTAACCTTGTCACACGAAGATTCTGCTGTTTTAGACCCTGTGAAATTTATTTTGTAAAACAAATCCTTGCCAAATGAAGATTCAGTTGTTTTAGACCCTATAAAATTGTTTTTTTTGTTTTGTAAAAATAACCTTGCCATTTTCATATGGCAAGGTTAGTTTTATAAAAAAAACAACTTTACAGGGTTAGTTTTACAAAAAAAAAAACAATTTTGCAGGGACTAACCAGAATCTTCATATGACAATGTTAGTTTTACAAAAAAAAACAATTTTACAAGGTCTAAAACAACAAAATCTTTGTATGGCAAGGTTATTTTTACAATTTTTTTACAGGGGGTTAACCTGAATTAGCCTATATGGAAGGGGGTAAAATGGTATTAACCCAATCAAGTTTATAAACTTTACCTTTTTCAAATCCTCTTTTTCATAGAAAGTTTCTAAGTCTACCATACCATGCTCTTGGTGCTTGCTTTAAGCCATAAAAAGCCTTTTTCAACTTGAAGACATGTGAAGGATTCTTGAAGTCTTCAAAATTCGGAGGTTGTTTGACATAGACTTCCTCATTAATGTATCCATTCAAGAAGGCAGTCTTGACAACCATTTGGAATAACTGAAAAGTATAATGAACTCGCATAAGCAAGTAATAAACGAATATCTTCTAACCTTGCAACTGGAGCGAATGTTTCTTCAAAGTCAAATCCTTATTCTTGATTGTAACCTTGAGCCACAAATCTTGCTTTGTTTTGAACAATTGTACCATTCTCGTCAAGTTTGTTCTTAAACACCCATTTGGTACCTATGATGTGTTTACCACTTGGCTTAGGAACAAGTTCCCAAACTTGATTCCTTTCGAATTGATTTAAATCTTCTTGCATGGCAAGTATCCATTGGTCGTCTCCTAAGGCTTCATCAATCTTTGAACGTTCTATTTGAGAAAAAAATGCCATATTCAAGCAAGCTTCCTTGAGATTAAGTCTTGTTGAAACTCCTTTACTTATGTCACTAATAACTTTGTCAATTGGGTGATCACGGTGGGTTCTCCATTTTTGAGGAAGATTATTTTTATTTGACTCTTGTTGGGTAGATTCCTCTTTGTGTTCCGATTGATCATCATTGATATCTTTGGAAATATCTTCCATAAGAACTTCTAAAATATCATCATCATCATCATCATCACAAGCAACTATATCCTCCTTGGAGGGGTTAGATTCATCAAAGGAAACATGCATTGATTCTTCAATAGTTAAAGTTCTTTTATTATAAATCCTATAAGATTTACTAGAGAGAGTGTGTGTGATTGTGTGTGTGTGTGTGTGTGTGTGTGTGTGTGTGTGTGTGTGTGTGAGAGAGAGAGAGAGTAACTAAGAAAAATACCTTTGGCGAATTTCTCGTCAAACTTACCGAGATTGTATTTTTCATTGTTGAGGACAAAGCACTTAAATCCAAAGATATTAAAGTGAGAAATGTTTGGCTTTCTTCCTTTAAAGAGTTCATATATAGTCTTTTTCAAGATTGGTCTTATGATAACCCGATTGCTTACATAACATGTTGTGCTAACCGCATCCGCCCAAAATTATTTTGGTAGACTTGAGTCACTAAGCATTTTTCTTGCAAGTTCTGCTAGAGATCGATTCTTTCTTTCCACCACTCCATTTTGTTGTGAAGTCCTTGGCACTGAAAAATTGTGAAAGATGCCATGTTCTTCACAAAACTCTTCAAATAATGCATTTTGGAACTCTCCACCATGGTTACTTCTAATTGATGCAATCTTCAGTAATTTTTCATTTTGTACTTGCTCTGCATACTTCTCCGAAGCTTATTGTTCTTGATGGACCAAACAAGTCCATATGCAACAGTTGAAGTGTCCTTGTAGTTGATACCACATTCTCTATTTTGAAAGTTGATTTGGTTTGCTTCCCTTTTTGACATGCATCACATAACTTATCTTTGGCAAACACTATCTTTGGTAAACCAATGACAAGGTCATGTTTGACTAGTTTATTTAAGTTTTCCATATTAATATGGACAACTCTTTTATTCCAAAGCTATGAGTTATTGTTCCTTACCATGAGACATTTTACTTTCAAAGATAAATCATCTAAAGAAATCATAAAAATGTCATTAATTCTTTTATCTTTGAGTTTTACCTCATGAGTGGCTTTATCTTAAATTAAACAGTCATCCTTAGTGAACTTGATTTTGAAGTCTTTCTCACAAAGTTGACTAATTCTTAGAAGATTGTGCTTTTGTACCTATATGTGACATATCCCCTGACCTCTAGAACTAGAAATGAATTTTTTTATATCTTCCGTCATATGCTTAGAACAACCACTATTAAGATACCATAAATTTTTATTGGTCCTCAATAAAACCTATAAAAAAATTAAGTTTTCTTAGGTACCCAACGTGCCTTGGGTCCTTCAAAATTAGTACCTTTCTTGACCCATACATAATTCCGACTTGTAACACTAAAGTTCCTTACATAACAAGCATGAGGTGTGTGACCAATTATACCATAATAGAAACATGTAGGAACCAAGTTACTCTAATGTCTTGGAACATAATATTTTTTTTCTTAACAAATCTTTTCTTAGGATAATGATGAACATGTTGCACTTTGCTCACTTTCTCTTTTGTGGATTGGTGACTTGCCTTAACAAAGATAGTTTTGCTTGAACTTTGTTTGTCAAACTTTGAGTAACCAAGTCCACTCTTATCATTTGAATATCTTTGTTGACTAAGAACACCATCCAAATCAATTTTTTCCTTTTTCATATCCTTCAATAACTCTTTTTAATTGGACAATTTGGAATGAAAGTGAGTCACACTCTTTTCATGTAAATTTCTGTTTTTGTTTCTCAACATAATTTTGTTTTTCAACTTCAAAGTCTTTTTTTATGGTGTCAATATTTTCTTCAATAGATGAAATTTGTTTCTTTTTCATTGACACCGTTTTGTACAAAATTTTACATTCACTGAGTAGTTCATTTATAGCACATTGAGCATCATTATCATAAGAAGAAATTTCGTTACTAACCTCTTCTTCTTCATCAACAGAATGGTTGTCGTACCTTAAAAAATATGATCCCTCGCGATGGACATGGAAAAATTGTTCGAACAGATTCGTCGCCGAACTTTATTCATTCCAATGAAGGAATAAGAAAATATCGATAAAACCTTTAAGAAAAGAAAATGGTAATCACAACCAAATTTGGGTTCGGGAGTCGATTGTGAAAGGGGAAGATATTAACACCCCTCACGTCCATTGTACTAAATGAGAACCTCTTAGTCTAATTTGTTATCGAATGTTAACTCATGCTAATTGTTTTCTTCTAAGCGAATAATGCGAAAAGTAAGAGAAAAGGATTTTGTTTGCTAAGGGGAAATGAGTGGTTTTTTATTAGGGTGCTCGCCAAGGATTGGGGCCCTTGTTCCTACGTATCTTCATTTGTAAAATGAAGAATCAGAGCGTCCGTAGTTCGTGAGACTATGGTTGGTTGGTTCGTTTTATCGAACGAATGTTTAGGTCGCATTCTAAGGTCTAAACATTATCTTGTCTACTCTCGGCGGGGGTTTAAGTATTTATTTATATGCACATTAGAAGGGACTAAACATTGTTTTTTTAAGAAAAAGTTTTAATCGTGCGGAGGCAAGAAGTTGCATTAATATGTTAAATGTTTTTTTTGGATGACGATTACTTGAATGGTCAAGGTAGGCTCCACGTATCCAAGTATTCAGGGAGAAGAATCTAAGGCTCGAGACTATCTCTTTATTCATCCTTAATTGTGAAAGGATTCAATAGGATTAGAGTGTTTTAAGCGGATGACGAGTACTCGAATGGCCAAGGAAGGCTCCTCGTATCCAAGTATTCGGGAGAGAGAACAGAAGGATCTAGATTTTTTCATCAAGTGTTTAGGAAAATAGGTTTTATTCGGTTGTTATAAAAAGGTTTTAAGTGAATCGGATTAGAATTTTTTTGAGATGACAATTGTTCGACTAGCGAGAAAGGCAACTCGTACCCAAACAATTGAGGAGAGGAATCAAAGGCTCCAGACCGTCTCCCTTTTCACCTTTAATGAAATAAGATCTAAGTATGATTAAATGGTATAATTTGATTTAGAGAAAATACTCGATGTTGATCGATATTTGAGTTTGCGTTCGAAGCGTAGTAAGGATTTGAAATAATTATAAGGGAGGACCTAATTGTGTTAGGTTAAGGTTGATGGCGATGCACGAGGCATTTGACTTACAAGATGGGGTAGGGCTTGATATGTGGATCAAGAATGCTTAAGGGTTTGAATTTTATTCATCATGTAAGACAAGACAAAAGCAAAATAAAGGAAAGCGATAAAATTATTTTATACTTCATGGGGGTGAGGGTACACCTTTTCGAATGAGGATAAGAATAAACAATAAACACATAACCCAAACAAGCAAGAATACACAAGTGGATATAGCATGAAAGCGATAAAATAATTAAATCGAATTTAAACTACGAGTGCACTAGCAAAGTGGGCTAGTCTTTTAAATGACTAATTAGAAGTAATTAATCGAGTAAGTCTCATTGTAAGAAAGCCCAAGAGTAAGCTATGAATGTTGTGTAAGGTTTCCTTAGCTAAGACAATGAAAATAAAGAATTCCAATCCAAGCCTCCTTTGCTAGGGTTTAAGTACAAGGTCCAAAACTCCATGATGCTAGGAATAGTAACCATAGTCCAAGCTTAATGTTTTTTTAGGTTTTTTTAATCATTTTATCATGTTTTTGTATTTTTTTTAATAAGATGAAGAAATAAGAAGAAGAAAGAAGATGACATTAAATAAGTTCATGAATGATAAATGAGCGGAAAGTAAATGACGAGAAATAAATTGTGGAAATGTAAAGGCAAGAAGGTACATATTAGATCTTAGGAGTTAATTGTTAGTGGTTATTGATCGAATGACCGCTTTATCAAATTGAGACCAATTTAGTGCTATGTTAAGCAATCATAGCACGATCTATACGAAGATCATACTATAGGAGGCCGAGCAATAACAATATTTTTGTTAAAACGTGCTAGAGAAATTATATGTGAATCATTCGCCTAAAGCCATGCTACACAAAAAGAAAAAGATAATGGTCTCATCTTAATCAAAAACTTCTATGATTAATCAAAGGCAACCTATCACTATCTCAAAGTGTAGAGAATGATCCAAATGATCATTCATCAACATGTTTGAAATAATGAAGATTCAACATCTTTGAAAATCAGCATTCCATGATATTAAGAATTTTATCAACCAAAATGAAAAATAAATCGAGATGAAACAAAAATAAAATAATAGAAAATCAAAAAACAAAGAGTAGAAAATAAATTGAAATTGAAAATATAAGAAAATTGAAAATCAAGAAGTAAAAAAAATTAAAAAAATTAGAACAAAAATGGCAAAAGAAATTAAAAGAGAAAAAATAAAGAGGGAGTGTTCATGGGCAGAGGGAGGTGTGTATTCAAAGCCCAAATCAAGTCATAGGCAATTTGTTAAAACAAAAAGTTCATCAGCCAAAGACCCTCTTCTTCTCCTTTGCTACCTCGCATTAGCTGTCTCTCTCATTTATGTTTTGTAACCAGCAACGCGAAACCCGCTGCGCAGGCACGCCCTACGCCGGTGGCTGCGGCGGTAACACCTCACATAGATCTTGTTCCAAATTTCAAATCAAAACCAAGGATCTACCTTTGACGACTTGACTTGCTGGACGACGGTAAATTCCGGTAACAACTTAATCACTGAGTTCTTGATCTTCTTCTTCTTCTTGCGATTTCTTTTGTGTTGTTAGTGAATTTGTGGTTTTTGTGATGTTGCAGATTTGTGATGAAGTATGGAGTTGGTTTTTGTGGGTTGGTTTGTGTTTGTAGGTTGAGTGATTGAAGAAGAAGCAAGATTTGTGTTGTGGTTGTAGTGAAGAAGGTTTAGAGGTTGAGAAAGGATTGAAGATGGATTTGGCAGGGTGATTTTGGCTTGGTGAAATGAGGAATCGTGAAAGTTTGTTGTCATTTTGGTTTGTGTTGTGCGTTTGGTGAAGTGCAGGTCGTTTTGCTTTGCTTGGTCATGTGTGTGACGTTTGCAGATTGAGTACTTGGCTCGCGTATTTCGTGTTTGTAGCTAGGCTTGGATGCTTGTGAAATTGAAGCATGTGTAGTGTACCGTGTGTAGTAACTTGGGCTTGTTATGTTGTTTGGCGTGTGTATGGCTGAAGCTCGTTGCATCTTGTATTTTCATGTTTTGCGTTTACGTGAGGCTTGGTTGTAGCTTATTCCTTTGGCTTATGGAATTTGCAGCTTGCGAAAACTTGTAGGATACTTGTGCCGTGTGTTTTGGTTTGTCATTTGCAGCTGATGGCTTCATTCTCATGAGCTTGTTTGTAGCTTGACTTTCGTGTGACTTCATGTAGTTGGTATTGATTTTGCAATGGCTCAAGTGCTTGTTGGTAGCTCATTGAAGTTTGCTGAAGTTGGTTTGGAAGTAGCCTTGGCTTTCTTTTTTCTATTTTTTGTTTTTCATTTTTGTTGTAACTTGGAAAGTAATAGGGCTTTGAAACTTGAAATGTATATGGAATTTGAATCATGAGCTCTTTATTTTGTTTTTTTTTCCATGAGCCTTATTTTTGTAGAGTTTTTGTAATAAAAATGTAGTGGGCTTTGCAAATTTGTTCACACCTCCACCTTGCTTCTTGAACCAATATTGAAATCGTCTAATTGAAATTGAATAACAAATCCTTTAAAAGCTTGATTGAATTTTCTACATTTGAAACCAATTGAATATCCTAAACTTCTCACTTGAAATAACTAGAATCTTAAATCAATTCCTTAAGAAATAAAATCAAGGCAAAATAGCACCAGAGGTCCTTTAAGTTATTTAATGCTACCACTTAATTCTTTTAAGATTTTTTTGTAACGGTTGGATCCTTAATGTTTTAAAAAGTTTGCACTGTTACCCCTTTTTGGAATTTCTATTAAAAAAATGCATATGTGGCAAAAACGAAGTTTAGGTGGCAGTTATGTGGCATTTTATTTTATTTTTTATTTATTTATTAATTTTAAGTGGTTTTTTATTTAATTTTTAATTTTTTAATTTTTTAATTTTTTTATATTTTTTTAATTTTTTTTTTAATTTTTTTTTAAATTTTTTTTTTAAATTATTATTTTATTTTTAATTTTAATTTTTAATTTTTTTTTTAATTTTTATTTATTTGTACACTAGTTAAGACTAGAAGGATCTGATTGTTACATTTTAAAAACATATGAGACGTGAGTGTTACACTATTTTTTTAATGCAAGTTACAAAATGTGATGACAATAAATGACTTTAGTGGTTGGAAAAGATTCTGTAACTCACAAGATAATCCTAACATTGATAAATTGACGTATCATCTCACTATTTGTTTGTATTGGGAAAAACCCAAGTCCCACATTGGCTAAATATAGAACTCACAAAGGGTTTATATAGAGTGGCATCCCTCACCTTACCAACCGGTTTTGTCGGGTTTAGTTAGGTCAAACTCTAATTTTATCAGTTTGTTCCTAGTAGTAGTATATATTTTGCCCCATAAAAGGATATACAGTACTTGTTTCATAAACCAACATTATCAAATGGTATCCTAAGCAGGTGGTCTTCGATTTCTATTCAACAGAAAAATAATGTGTTTATAGCTTCCCTAAATATGGTCATGCTTGGCGGAAGAAACGAAATGGAAGAGTTGTAGGAGAAGCCTATTTTCAATTATACCTCTGCCAGTAACATTTTTTACACTTGAAATGGTTATATTTATGAAGTTTGGCCAACATTTGTTTTGCACTGGTATTACACATATTGATTATTTATATTTTACTTTGAACAATCATAAAACTCTGCATGACTAGGTTGGAAATTTTGAAGCCAAAAATTGTTACTACATACATGGAGAGCAGAACCCTACTTTCAAGAGGAAGAGCTATTGGAACTTCCAAAATGCAAAATTTTAATGTGAGATGATGATGAGTGTTGAGTGCTATAAAGTTAAAACTACCCCACAAATGGTGAATCCAAAGAGGATAGTAACATTTACTAAAATACAAAGCAATTATGAATCATTGATTTACTTTTTTTGCAAAAGGTTAAAAATATTCATAGCTTTCATTCATGTAGTGTAACATAATTTCAATTGAAAGTTATTCCTAGTTATGAAGTTTGGAATTATGTTGGTTTATGGAACAAGTACTGTATATCCTTTTATGGGGCAAAATATATACTACTACTAGGAACAAACAAATAGTGAAATGATGCGTTAATTTATCAATGATAGGATTATCTAGTGAGTTGCAGAATCTTTCCAACCACTGAAGTCATTTATTGTCATCACATTTTGTAACTTGCATTAAAAAAAATAGTGTAACGCTCACGTCCCATATGTTTTTAAAATATAACACTCAGGTCCTTCCAGTCTTAACTGATGTACAAATAAATAAAAATTAAAAAAAAAATAAAAAAAATTTAAAAAAAAAATATTAAAATTTTTAAATTTTTTTTTTAAAAAATAAATAAATAAAAAAATTTTAAAAAAAATTTAAAAAAAAATAATAAATAAAAATCCACGTGGAATTAATAAAAAAAATAAAAAATAAAATAAAATGCCACATAACTGCCACCTAAGCTTCGTTTTTGCCACATGCATTTTTTTAATGAAAATTCCAAAAAAGGGTAACGGTGGAAACTTTTTAAAACGTTAAGGACCCAACCGTTACAAAAAAATCTTAAAGGACTTAAGTGGTAGTATTAAATAACTTAAAGGACTAAAAATGCTATTTTGCCTAAAATCAATCATGAAATCTTGGCCTTGGAATGAATTAGAGCCTCGAATCAATGAATCAATTTGAAATTTGCCACTTGAATCATGATGAGCAAAACCTTCACCTTGAGCCTTCTTGAGCAATATTATAAACACATGAACATGCTTTGAAATCAGAGGATAATGACTTAGAAATATGAACTGCACTCCACATAAACCTAATTGGAATTGAAATGGATCTTGATAATACTCAATCATGAAGCAAAATGAACTTGACACAACCTTGATAACATGAGAATGAAGCACACTCCTAGTTTGACCAAGATTAAGTCAAACTCCACTTGAACTGAAATAGTGCAAATGCTTGGGATAAGAAAATAAAAAAGGTAGTACAAATTTGGGGTATGACAATGGTGTGATGCCATCAACGCAAGATTTACATATTCCTCACTTTCCGAATCGGATGATGAACTCACTTCATTTTCATCCCATGCAATGTAGGCCTTTTTGAATTTTGACACTTTTCTTCCTTTGAAACCATTTTTCTTGGATAGTTTTGGACAATCCATCTTTATGTGTGCTTGCTTTAAACCTTCATGGCAAGTGACATTTTGTGTTGAAGTAGAAGCATCCATTTTCATACATAAATTCTTTCTTTTTGAAAAAAATCATGGATTTATCATTATTACCAAAAAAACTTACCAAGCCTTTTCATATTGAGCATTAAATTCCCATCTTCTTCCAAATCATTTTCTTCTAGATCTTCTCTTGAGTCAACTTTCAAAGCAATGCCTTTGGAGTTCTTTTCTTGAATCTCATTCTTTTCTAGTATCATAAGTTCAATCTCATGCTCTTAATGCTTTCCGAATAATGATGGAGATGTCATAGTAGATAGACTTTTCTTTTTCAGATATTGTTGTCACCTTTGGTTTCCATTCCATGGTTAAAGACCTAAACACTTTAATATTAAGTTCATCGTTAGTAAAAGTCTTACCGAGAGCAATCAAGTGATTGGTCAAGTGTACATATCTCTTCTACAATGCAATGATTGATTCTTCAGGCTGCATTCTAAATAACTCATACTCTTGACTCAAAGTATTCAATCTTGATCTTTTTACTTCAGCGGTTCCTTCACGAGTTTCCACCAATGTGTCCCATATTTATTTTACTGTAGTACATTGAGAAACACTAAAGAATTCGTCCATGCTAAGTGCACTTGACCAATGCCATGAAACACCGAAACAATGCCATGATTGTTAAATGCAATTTAAAATTTGTTGGAATCAGATTTTATGTAAAAAGTGTCGCCGCTTCAGTGGTAACCGGTAAACATATTATCGTAACCGGTTATAGCTGTGACAAGTAAATATTTTTTAAAGTTTTCGAAGGTGTAACCGGTTACAGGAAATGGTTAACCGGTTACACCTTATGCAATTTCCAAAAATTATTAATTTCACGTTCTTGTAACCGGTTAACAATATAGTGTAACCGGTTACACATGATAGAAATGTAAAAAATAGCTTAAGTTAATTGACAATCCAAAATCATTGGATACTAAATGATATTGTATGCATAAAGATGAAATGTTTATGATGGTTCTGAGCACTATGGTAATACACAAGGTTAAATTGTAACTTGTACCTTAATGATGTGATCAATCTTCTAAGGACCAATGTTATCTTGACAATTTTGCTTGTGATCTAAGTCTTGATACCATGGAGCTTTGAACATAGAGTCTTTTATCCTTCTTTGATAATGCACTTTGATCTGAATAGATATACTTGTCTTCATCAAAACACAAACCAATGTTGGAGAATCTTGTCTTCACATTTATACACTCTAAACATCTCTTAATAAAATGTTCAACCATATCTTCTTCATCACACTCATAATATAGTGGAAAAGAAAGTCATGAAAATTCAAAGATTAGAGCGACTATTTCTCACTAAACATCATTGCGACTCTTTCGAAAAAAACAAACCAAAAGAACAAATTTCATAGAAAAATTGTTCCAGAAAAAAAGAATGAGATGTGAAAATTGAAAAAAAGAAAGAAAAAAAAAAACAGGTCATCAACATCCTTGACAAAAAAAAAACAAAAATAGGTGACCGTCATCTCCAAAAAAATCTCATTAGTTCTTGAGCCATTATATCTTATCCCTCTTAAAACTTCATTTCTCACCTTTATAACCATTAGGGTTAAATATGTTTTTAGTCCCTATAAAGTTTGAAATTTCATTTTTAGTCCCTCCTGGGTTTTGGCAACGGTTTTAGCTGGTTTGGGCAACAGTTTTTTCGTAAAAACCGTTGCCAAAAGATAGGGAAGGACTAAAAATGAAATTTCAAACTTTATAGGGACTAAAAACATATTTAACCCTAACCATTATAGGTCTCTTGAAAATTGAATCCATGTGTTGAATTGATTGAATTTAGGAATGGAGATAACGAGAAGGTGAAATTGGGGGGGGGGGGGGGGGGGGGGGGGTGTTAAATTGAATTTTGAGTCTTATAATCCTTTTATCCAAAAATTGTGAACCAAGCCACATTACAACCCTTAAGGATTGTTTTGGGAGTTTGGAGGGGAGGGGAAGGAAATACTTTTGAAAACAAAATTTTTAAAAAATATAAAAAATATTTGACATTTTTTGAAAGAATGATTTTGTATATCATGATAAAAGAGTATTTATCATTATTATCTTTTTAATTTTCAGAATATTATAACAACAAAAAATATATTTAAAAAATTTATGTAATGCCCTTGAAAACCCTTTTTCAATACAAATTTTGAGTTCCTAAAAATTAGGGAGTTTTTAGTGTTATGAATAAAACCAAACCCTCCAAAACCCTATCAACCAAAATCCTTTGATTCTTTCTACTCAACCCTTCAATTTTTTCAAAGACCTCTATCTCTTCCCCTCAAACTACCAAACAGGCCCTAAAAGACCATTTCGAAGCAAAGTTTACTTGGAGCATATTACGACAAAATTGTGTAGAATAAAGTGACTTCAAAGATACTTGCTAATCATCTTCAAAGTACATCATGCTCTCGCATCATCACCTTTTTACACTTTAAATGACTAAATTAATATTGTGTTCTGACCATCGATTCATTCACCATATATCACAACAGTATCCCAATAATAACATTTGATTTCAAAACTTGAATTAACATTGCATTAAAATTACCATCTTGAAGAGACAAATTTATTTGCGAGTTAAGATTTAGCATAAGGGAACTTTTGACAATATACAATCAGTTGTTGAACTTGATTATTCATAAGTGGTCATATTGGGGCAAACCACTTTAAGACTTAATAGATTGAGGAAAACTTCTTCAAGAGTCAATAGATTGAGGCAAACCGCAAAGAACTCAAAGGTCAGAGGTAAAGCTGGCACAAGCAGACCTCAAAGAGCAAGAAGCATTCATGCAAGGTTGCAGGAATGTGTGATTACATCATATGATTTAGTCGATGATAAAAATGAATTTTTCATTATGCTTTCTATGCAGATACTAAGCCAGTCTATGTAACTGAGGCATTGAAGGACTCAAAATGGATGCAGGAGATGAATGAAGAATTGAAATCCATAGAAGTTAACAATACCTGGTCACTAGTCGAATTTCCACAAGGCAAGAATATAATTGATGTGAAGTGGGTTTAAAAAGTGAAGTTGAATTCAAAAGGAGAAGCAACCAGACACAAAGCAAGACTTGTAGCCAAAGGATTTTTTCAGAGAGAAGGAATCGGCGTTGAAGAAGTCTTTACGCCAGTTTCTAGGATCAAAACAATCAGGTTGGTTGTTGGTCTAGCAAATATGAATAACTGGTATATGTGTCAGATGGATGTGAAATGTGCATTTCTGAATGGTCTTTTAAATGAAGAATTTATGTAGAATAGCCTGTCGGTTTTGTGAAGCAAGGATGGGAAAGTAAGGTATATCGATTGCATAAAGGCCTTTATTGACTCAAGAAAGCTCCAAGAGCTTGGAAAGAGAAGATAGATAGTTTCCTAAGAGAGAAGGAATTTGTGAAGTGCACAACTGAACATGGAGTATATTTCAGAAGAAGCAGGAGTGAAGTGCTTATACTATGTCTCTATGTCGATGACCTGTTGATAACAAGAAGCTGTAAGAAATCGAAGACTTTAAAGGTTATATGAGCAAGGAGATTGAAATTTCTGACCTGTGTCATACCCCAAATTTTGACCACTAAGATTTCTCATCATTGTACAAATCATCATCACAATATGGGGGAACCATCATACTTCATTAGTCTCCCCAAAGATGGGTGAGCATCCACTACAATCAAAATTAGGGTTTCAAGCCCTCTCAGAGCCTTAGACAAAGGATCAATCAAGGAATGACATGATCTTCAACTTGTCTAAACCTCTCAACATCCACAAGGGATCAAGAGGACTCCCACTTCAAGGATTAAGCACAAAGCTGCTCCCTTCTAGGTGGATCAAGCCTTAAGATCGCCAGTGTCACCAAATTAGGGTTTTGGTCGATCAGGGCCTCCAAAGGGAAATTTTCCTCTGGGCATGAGCCAAGGATCCAAAATACAACCTAATATACTCCATGGAACCTCATGGACCCAACCATCAAGTCAATTTGACCTCAGGGGATGCATACATAAAAAATCAGGAATTAGGGTTTCTTGACCTAATTCACCCCTAAGTTGACTTTTGAAGCAAATCATGAGCCAAGACCTCAATAGAGGGTTTGAGGGTCTCTAATGAACTATATTGATCCATTTGGAACAATGGATTAATCCAAGAAGCTTGAGCAACAAGTCTCAATTTCATCTGCACCACAATTAGGGTTTTAAGGAAAAAGTCAACTGTAACTTTGACTTTTGACCAGGACATGCTCCCAAACCCTAGGACATACCTCAATATACCCTATGACACCCAGGGAACATGTCCATCAAGTTTTATTTAGGTCAAGGACATTATATCCTAAGGAATTGCACAGTTTGGAATTCATCTGATAAAAAGTCAACTGTGCACAAAAGTCAACTTTGACTTTTTGAGATTTTTCACCAAAATAGATTTTTAACCCTAAAATGATGTTAATGTATGATTTGAATCATCATTTATCAAGAAAAATCAAGAAAAGTTGGATAACTTGTAAAAGGGGGTAACCATAAAAACTTAGAAAATTTTCTAAGTTAAAAACAAAGTGGCTAGGGTACCAACTTTGGAGGGTCATAACTCCTAAACCACAAAGCCATTTTTCTCCATCCAAAGCTTGATTTGAATATCTCATTGCCCTCTACAAAAACTTCAACTAGGCCTAACTCCAATTCATTGTGGATTTTGAGCTATGAGTGAGCCAAAATGGCTGAAAATATGAAAGTACACCATTTTCCAACACTTAGAAAAAATTCTGTCCAAGACAGATTTTGTTGAAACACCAAAACTTGTGAGATATTTTCACATAGATGCAAGCTGAATCAGTTCCAAAGTTAAACATCAATGTTGTTGCATATGTTGCCAAGAATTCAAAGAGCTTAACATCATGAATTGATTCAACTTGAGTCAAGAGAAATCCATGCCCAAAGTCATGCTGCTGCAAGCTGTTTTGGAAAAATCAGTTTGCATGTTTGCTTGCCACACACGATTTTGAACCAAAAATTGAGGATCAGCATGCCACCTGTACTCAAACCAATCACAATGCAACTGATCCAACTGATAAATCTGAGTCAAAAAGCCAAGGAATCTTCCAACTTGAAATTCATCCACTTTGGCACATTTTGCCTTGAATTCAAAGTGCATTAATGTGGAATAGTACATTGTCAAGGTAGCTACTCTACTCAGTCAAGTTCTCTAATTAAACAACAATAAAAACATCTGAAGAATGTTATTTTGGTCAAGGCATAGCCCTGCTCTTGGGAATGCCCTCCAATCCAATCCATGCAAATGTGATCTGATCCAGCAGCCATTCACTATTCCTCCAAAACAAAAGTTGATCACCTATAAATAGAGGTCTCAATGGATCATTCAACTCACACCAAAACCAGTTACACCACTGCTTTCTCTCATTCTTCCTTAAACCTCAAGTTTTTTGGTTTTTGAGTAACCACTATCGGGTTTTGAGTTACAGCCTTAGGCAATCAATTCCAATTGCTCAAACACATCACATATGATGTATTTGAGGTGTCCAAACACTTAAACACTGACTGTAACACCTCAGGCTCAAAATCACCCTTCAACCAAGCCATTATGCCTCAATTATGCAAGTGGAGGTCTCCAGCTTGATCCAAAGAATTTCAAAGTGTTCTAAAGCTTGCAACACACTCCATAACATCCATTGAAGCTGTAGGGATCATTAATTCACAACTGGAACAAGGTTTGTGCAGAGTTCCATTTCAGCTTGCATCAAGGTAAGCCTCAAAACTCAAACTCCATGATCCATGCATATTTCCTCGCATGATATTTTTGCCAATTGCTTGCCATCATATGTTGATGGTTTTCCCTCAGAAAATTTGATCATAGCACTCATAATCATGCCTACTTGATTGTTTTCGCAAAATTAGGGTTCATACGGCCACAAGGATATAATTTGTTATACACTGAAAATGAATAAAATTGGGTATTGCCATCTTCTTCCTTGTGAAAAAACGCATGAGTTTGGTGTTTGAATCATGTCAAATGGTTGAGAGATGAGTGAGATATGGTGCTTCATGGACGAGCTCGAGGAAGAAGATGGCCATGGCGCCATTCTTCAGGTTTTCCAACTAAGTTTGATATATATTTTTCACTTGCCATGTTATTAATGAATTGGCATTGCGCCCCAGCGGTTCATCAGCTGGTTTTGTGTGTATTGGCAAGCGAGGGGTCTGGGGTTCGAATCCCCCTCGCCCCAGACTTCTTTTTATCACTTGTTTATTTTGTTATTTTTCATATTATTATTTTTAATGATTTGAAAAATTAATAACTCACTCAATTTTAATCATTTTTGACTGATTCTTTTTGTAAAAAATCATAAAAATGTTGAAATATTTTATTCCACCAAAAAATTATATTTATATTATTTATTTAATATAATTAGTATTTTTGTGAATAAATTCATTTTTAATTGTTTTTAAACATTCTAAAAGTGAATATTTACTTTGAAAATCAAAACCTAATGAGTTTAAATATTCCTTGTGATTATCTCTCATTTTTTTCAAACCTTAAACAAAATCATAAATGGATTATTCAAATTTATTTTGTATTTTGTTTGATTTTCTTTAAATATTTACTTTTAAAGATTAAAATTAGGGTTTTTGATCAATTCAACTTTCACAATTGATTTTCAAATACACATGGGCCTCTATTAGAGTGTAAGACCCAACCCCCTTGTACAGAAAACATTTTTGGGCCTCATTCATTGTATAAGTCCCTCTGTACATTTTTAAATAAACGACGCGATCGTCGGCTTTTCAAAATAACCCTGGGCCTCTCCTTGAGTTATAAGACTCATTCAAAACTTTTGGGCCTCTATTAGAGTATAAGACCCAATCCCCTTTTAACCAAAACAATTTGGGCCTCACTTATTGTATAAGTCCCTTCGCGTTAAAAGAAAATCTCGGCGCGATCGCCATTTTAAACGAAAAACCATCTGGGCATACCCTCGTGTTATAAGCCCCACTCTTTTTCTTTAAACTTTTTGGACCTCTTGAGAGAGTGTAAGACTCATCCCTTTGTACAACAAACCTTTTTTGGGCCTCAGTCACTTGTATAAGTCCCTCTGTACAAAACAGCAGTGCACTCACTGATAAAACCCTGGGCCTCTCCTTGAGCTGTAAGCCCCAAATCTTTCTTTTTCAAAGCACTTTCTCCTTTGATTTTGAATATACTGTTGTTTTCAATCTTTCTTTGTTGAACAACTAACCCAACAGCATGGAAGCTCTACAACCGAGTAAGTGGTTATTGCTTTCATTTACCACTTTCATACACATATAACTGTACTGTGGGGCTGTTTCACCGTAAGTCTTCTTTCATAAACTCATATCAACTGTGTAATAATAGTATAGATATTTAGAGTTTCCCCGGCAACTATGTCTAGATTAAGCCCGTTGATCACTCTTAGAAATAATCTAAACTAGATCCCCATAGAATTACCAGACACAGTCTTCCCTCCTCTTGGGGTTAAACAATATGGAGACATGAAAGGCAGCATTCTCTGTGAACCCTTTCATAGACTGTCACCTTTAGAAGTTGTCAAAGAAGCTCTAATCCCCAGGGATGATCTTTTCTCCGTGAATGGCATCTCTTGAGTTTCTTCCAAATTCTCGAACTTTCCTGGCTTGATCTATTCTCGGTGAATGGCATGTATTGAATTTCTCGGGGTTTGGGGACCCACAGGCTTCTTAAAAGCATTTGTCAAGAAACTCTATTCCCCAGCGATGATCTTTTCTCCGTGAATGGAATCTCTTGAGTTTCTTCCAAATTTTCGAACTTTCCTGACTTGATCTATTCCTTGTGAATAGCTTGCCTTGAATTTCTCGGGGTTTGGGGACCCATCGGCTTCTTAAAAGCAACCCTCGCCTCCTCTTGGGCTTAGTACAAGGACCCATCGGCTTCTTAGAAGTATTCACAGCCTCCTCTTAGGCTTCGTATAATGATCTCTTCCTCCGGGAATGATAGCCTTCTCTTGGGCTTCGTACAAGGACCTCTCGACTTCTTAAAAGTTTCCAGCCTCCTCTTGGGCTTCGTACAAATTGTCCCGACGACCTCCTAGAGGTATAGGAACAGAACTTAATCATCTGCATAGAGCAGTTTTTCCAAGAGTCTACAACTGTTTCTCGAAGCATAGTACAAAAGATAAAACTCTAGACTTGGAAAGTCTAATTTCCTTGAGTCTCAAAGACATTCTCAAGCACCCTTCAAAAATAGGAAGAAAACCCGTAGACTCGGACAGTCTCAGTACCCTTCGGATTTCCCGCTTCCTTAAAGAACAGGAATAACCCGGATCCTTGAATCAAATCCTTGAGTACAGTGTTGCTCATATAAGAACTGATTTTCTTTAAAATCAGTATACTGGACCTGTCACTTAACTGAAACAACATCTAGCCTCTCTCTCGGGATTTGTAAGAGACACATAAGAGACTCCCTCGTTAAGTCAATTACACCTTTCGCCTCCATCTCGGGCTTTATACGAGATACAAAAAGGCTCTTATTGAGCCAAACAAACAAACAACAGCCTCCATCTCGGGCTTCGTACGAGATACAAAATCACTCTCTTGTTGAGTATAAAAGATTCTCTTGGTGAGTCACCATCCTTAGCCTCCATCTCGGGCTTTATACGAGATACCAAAAGATTCCATCGTCGAGTCAAAACCTTTTAGCCTCTCTCTCGGGCTTCGTACGAGACACACAAAAATACCCTCTTGTTGGGCCAATGGCCTCCTCTTAGGCTTTGTATAAGAAAACCACTGGTTAATCCAATTAACCTTTTAGCATCAAAGCTATGCCTCATTCACAATACACAAACATCAAGCAACTCCTTTCATCTAATCGCTGTAAGCAGCAAGCCTCTGGATCATCTACATCCATGCCACTGTCCCTCTTTTAGCATGAGAAATTCCTAAGAAAAGATAGCATTGCTCTACGCTGAGTTAAAGTCTTCTCCTTCAGGTTAAAACCCCCTATAAAGGAAATTATGGCATTGCCGGATTCACAAATCACGGTTAAAGTAATTCTCCTTTATAAACAGTTGTGACAGACAGACCCCTCTTTAGAGATGACAAATTCTCTCTAAAGTCAAACCTTTTTAGCTTCATATCTTGGGCTTTGAACAAGATACAAATAAACCCTTCGGCTTCATATCTTGGGCTTTGAACAAGATACAAACTACCTTCAGCTTCACATCTTGGGCTTTGAACAAGATACACATCACATTTCGCTTCACGTCTTGGGCTTTGAACAAGACACCAAAAACACCCATTTCCTCCCATAGAATAGGAGGAACTACAATCGCTCTGATTTCCCTGTTTCGGTAAACGGGAATACGTAGGCATAAGATTGAAAGAAAAAATCTTAGCGAGCACACTAAACAAAAACCCAAAATCCCATACTCTCATGTATCTATCAAAAAGCATCAGTCCTAACATCCTAATCCTTGTTCCCCGCCAGAAAATCCCAGAAAGAAAGAAAACAGTATTGGCGAAAATACAAATAACCAGTACAAGGGCCCCCCACATTGATAGCATTCGTAACCTAACAGACCGCTGTTTAAACTCAGTATGCAAAGCAGGGTTAATTAGAGACATCTATTTCCCTTCCTTATTCAGCTTACAATAGGATAAAAAATGAATCGACCTGTAGTAAACTCAACCGCAGAGAGCGACCAGCACTTAAGAACCGCGTCCAAAATCGCTCGCTACAGAAAAATGGCGCCCACCGTGGGGCCGGGTCTTTCTAAAACTTTTTTTTCTCTTCACTTGTGTGATACCACAGATTGGGGCTTCTGCCGGGGAACCCATTTCTGTTAGGAACTTAGGATTCATAGCTTTAAAGGTCTAGGATGTTTAGGACAAATATATATACTGCTTTTCCTAATTGCTATACATGTTTATTTTTCTGCTAATGGGAATGCGTGTGATGCCGCATGTGGAAAGATTGAGTATACACTTAAGATAAGTGATGGCGACGGGGTCGACCATCAACCTCAGTGAAGGCTGACCAATGCAACCCATTCTCTCACCTAGACAATGGGCAGATTGTGATGTCTGAGAAGCTGAGGAGCCAAACCCTTTTGTAGTGCGGAAACTATCGGAAATAGTTGTTACGCGATACTACCCTCATTTGAGGCTGGTGATCTATTCTCGGTGAATGACACTTACTCTAAGATTGCTCTACAACTCGCTGGCGATCCGCTTGTTGTTTTACTTTCCTGGGAGGAGCTGATGATAATGAGTACAGGTACAAAAATTACCCTAGTATAAACCTTTGGGGATGGGTAGAGCCTTAACTTCATGACAACGACCCTTTGACCCCATGTTTTTTCTATGTTTTTGTGTGCTGCATTCATGCATTCATTTTAAAAAACATTAAAACATTCAAAAAATTTCTCTTCTAGTCTCTCTTTTTTTCAAATTAAACTAAGAATGTGATTGCAAATATCAGAGAAAAGGATTGCACTAATGGATTTCGGTAGAAGAAGAACTCATACGTATACCTTCAAGGTTCCAAAGTTAGAGGATTTGAGAAGGTTAGCGAGGATGATCACTAACCCAGAGGCTTTCAGAGCCAAATACGGAGGTTTGCTACCACTGTTAAGAGTCCATGTGATTGAGGGAATCATGGATGCGCTCATTCAGTTTTACGATCCGGTTTATCACTGTTTCACATTCCTGGATTACCAGCTTGCACCAACGCTGGAGGAGTATTCTCATCTGACCGATCTACACATTACTGATCGAGCTCCATTTTCTGGACTGGAAGAAATTCCAAAGAATCAGATCATTGCAAGAGCAATTCATTTGGACGAGTCTGAGGTCAGGACTCATATAACCACTAAGGGTGGCATCCAAGGTTTGCCAGCCCAGTTCTTGACAAAGAAGGCCCTGTATTTTGCCAGTATAGGGAACGTGACTGCTTTTGAAAGCATCTTTGTTTTACTCACCTACGGGTTATTTCTGTTGCCCAACATTAATAACTTCGTCGATATCAACTCCATTAAGGTTTTTCGCATTGGAAACCCTGTGCCGACTTTGCTCGCAGATGCGTATCATTCTGTACACTCGAGAAATTTGTACAGTGGAGGGGAGATCACATGCTGTGTACCTCTACTTTATAAATGGTTTATCTCCCACTTGCCCAAGTTTGCTGCTTTTTGGGATTGCAAGAGTGCCTTACGTTAGTCGCAGAAGATCATGTCTCTTACCAACTCTGATATAGATTGGTGTAATAGGATCTATGATGGAATCAGAATCATTGATCGTTGTGGAAACTTCCCCAACGTACCCCTCATAGGAACTAAAGGAGGAATCAACTATCATCCGATATTGGTTCGCCGTTAGTTTGGATACCCGATGAGACACGTCCCACGGGGTGTTCATCTGGAAGGTCTTTTCTTCAAGGAAGGAGAAAATGACAGAGCACTAAAGATGGAAATAGTGCATGCTTGGAAACAGGTTCATAAGAAAGGACGAGAGTCTCTAGGAAAACTGGACTGTGTCTCGGTGGAGCCTTATCTCCATTGGGTACAAACTAGAGCTCTCAAGCTAAAAATGCCTTATCCTCGTTACGAAATTCTTCCGCCAAAGGAATCTGTCATGTACTTCATGACGGAAACTGAAAAGCTTCAGGTTGCTCTCAACAAAGTTCAAAAGGAAAGAAGGTCTTGGAAGAACAAGTACCGCACCCTCGACGTAGAGTGCATCAAAATACAACAATTACTGAAAGAGAAAGATGCTCTGATTGAGATTTTGGAGCAACATGCTATGGGAAATCAAGACGATCAAAGGAATTTGCTCACTTCTTTCACTTGGCAAAGGAATGACAACCCGACAACGGCCCAAGAGCCCCGGTCAAAGAAAAGAAAAATACCAGAATCAGCACCCGATTTCTCTTCAGAGAGGACTCGGGACCCATTAGCTTAGGTTTCTGTTTTTGTACCTTGTAATCTACTGTATTTCCATTTCTGTAATCCTTTGAATTCAATAAAAAAGGGGTTTCCCCGCTGTTTGATATTTGCAATCTAATTGTCAAAGTTTATTTTGATTAAACAAAAAAAAACAATTAATATAATCATTGCATTCATCATTCTCACATCACGTATTCTCCTTCTCTACGAATCTCACGTTTGTGTCTCGGTTCTAGAGTCAAACTGTCTCATTCGTACAATACTCTGGCCAATCGTCAGAAAAAGATGGATGATCTTGAGGAAGAAAACAGAGAGTTGAAGGAAGAGATCGACGCTCTGAGAGAGGATATGAGAAAGCTTCGTAACGACATGCAACCCATGGCAGAAGCTCAGCTACAAAGAACTGTGATCTCAGAGATCACCTCAACGTCCATAGTGGAGAAGTATGATACTAGGTATCAAATTCCGAAAGATCGTCCTTGGGGCATGCCTGTTAACTATATCCCGGAAGGATATGTTTCGCCGATCGCTGAAGATCAGGGAATCACAACAGAAGCCGTTGGGCCTGAAGGTTACAAACTTCGGGAAAGCGAAGATGCCAGGGGCATACTGAAGACTCCTGAAGGTTACAAACTTTGAGAAATGCCAAGATTCACTGTCGTAGTCACGGTACCACCCCCTGTGGTGCACACTGTCCCGGAAGGACAGATTCCACCAATACCTTCTGGTAAAAATGAAACTATGTTCGATAGGATGGATGAATTCCAGGAGCAGTTCTTGGAAATGCAGAAGGAGCTGTAAGCCATTTGCGGTCAGGATCTATTTGGAAAGGACGCCGCAGACCTCTGCTTGGTCCCCAATGTGAAAGTCCCGCACAAATTTCAAGTGCCCGACTTTGAAAAGTACAAGGGTGACTCTTGCCCTCAAATCCATCTGGTGAAGTACGCTCGACGGATGTCAGCTCAGACGGAGAATCAGGACTTACTGATTCACTACTTCCAGGATAGTTTAATCGGTGCCGCATTAAAATGCTACATGGGTTTAAATCGTACTACGATCAGTACATTCAGAGATCTTGGTACAACCTTCATCCAACAATACAAATACAATTTGGACATGGCACCCGACAGAGATCAACTCAGATCGATGTCGCAAAAGGACAAGGAAACCTTTAAGGAGTATGCTCAAAGGTGGCGTGAAATTGCCGCTCAAATTTGTCCGCCTCTTGAGGAAAAAGAGATGACAAAGATCTTCTTAAAGACCTTAAGCTCGTTTTACTATGACCGAATGGTTGCCAGTGCACCCAGTGATTTCACCGAAATGGTGGGCATGGGCGTGCGTCTTGAGGAAGCCGTCCGAGAAGGACGTTTGGTAAAAGACACTGGATCGACGAGAGGTACTAAAAAATATGGTAGTGCTCTCCCTAAGGAAAAAGAGCAAGATATTAGGAATATCTCTCTCGGAAAGGAAAGGCGACATTATCAACCAGTAGCAGCTGTAACTCCTGCTATCAACCCTGCGCCTATTCCTACGTATCAACCTCATGTTACGCAGAACCAACCTGATCAGCAAAGGACACAACAGCCTCTTCAGCAGGCTCGTCCTCCATTTAACAACAACCGTACAACGCGGCCACCAGGATTTGATCCTATACCCGTATCGTACGCATAGCTATTTCCATTACTGTTAGCCAAGGGGAACATTCAGACTAAGTCCCCTCTTGCAGTACCGGAAAATCTGCCTTTTTGGTTTAAGGTGGATCAAACTTGCCCTTATCATCAAGGAGGATCAGGGCATAACGTAGAGAATTGTCTCAATTTCAAATCCGACATGCAAAAGCTTGTTAGGAGCGGGATCTTATCCTTCAAGGATACAAATCCCAATGTTCTTACGAACCCGCTGCCTCAACATGAGAAGGCTGCAGTCAATCTGATTGAGAAAGAGACTAACAATGTCCATCAAATTCACGATGTACTCTTGTTAAAGACCAATCTGGTCAAGATGCATTGTAGATAGAGTGGATATGGCCATGTGCCACCTCATAGTTATCACCAGTGTGATATCTGCTCTAAAGACAACCAGGGATGTTCTGTGATGCAAGCAGCTCTACAGGAACAAATGGATCTCGGATGGATCCAAGAGCACCGAGTTCGTGGAGTTAACATGGTCTACACAAATTCTAACATCATTCAGAACCACGATATCCGTGAAATGAATGTCAACTTGGTGGCGATGCACTCAAGGCAAAGCCAGTATCATAATCTGCCGTGGCACGATTACAGTTCTTGTCTGACTTGCTCGGTAAACAAACAGGGATGCTCTTTCATACAGGAGGCCCTCCAGCGTCAGATGGATCTTGGATGGATCCGAGACTACCATGATAAGAATTCCTATCAAATCAACATGGTTCAGATCTTTGATATTCTTGTAATGAATACCAACCTGGTAGAGTTACATGCTGAACAGGTCCAACTCGGATTCCTGGTATCACATAATTATCAAAGCTGTAAAGCGGTTTGCAAAAATGATCGAGGTTGTACCCTTGTCCAGGAGGCACTTCAGCACTTGTTAAATCATTGGTGGATGCCAATTTACAAGGATGAAGATACTCAGCAAATTAGTATCAGTAACAGGAATCCTACTCGGCGTCAGAGTCAGGATGTCCGATCAATGGAAGCTAACCTAGTGAGGTTACATTGTATTCAAAGTGGGCGTGGTCAGGTACCACTACACAATTACGACCGTTGTAGCGTCTGTTCGGAAAGTAACCAAGGGTGTTACCTTGTGCGAGCAGCTCTTCAGGAGCAGGTGGATCGTGGAGAGATTCGTCCATATCCGGGTTCTGGACCCATCGACTGGACGCCGAACTACCTTGCTGATCAAGTTGAGGATGTTGTCACAATCTCTGGTCATCGCAGGACCAGGGATGTTTTTGCCATCATCCCTCTACTTAACGAATCTAAAGTTCCCAACCGGGAACAGATCGAGATTACTTATGATGGTCAGAAAAATCAAAAGGTTCCCATAGTCATCTATCTGCCGGAACCATTACCGTATAAATCAACTAAGGCTATCCCTTACAAATACGGTGCAACAACCATTGAAAATGGAAAAGAAATTCCATTACCCTCCGTCGTGAATATTACGGACATCAGTCGAGTAACACGAAGTGGTAGAATCTTCAACCGAGGGGTTGGGGAACATAACAAAGAAAAGGAACTTCAGACAGAAGTTCTCGATCCACCAGTCGGTCAATCCAGTAATCCCGACCTTTCGAAAAACAATGATGTGATGCTGAAGCTCATCCAAAGGAGTGAATACAACATTGTTAATCAACTGTTACAAACTCCTTCAAAGATCTCTGTGTTATCACTGTTACTCAGTTCAGAAGCGCACATGGAGGCTCTACAGAAAGTCTTGGAGCAAGCCTTTGTGGAACAGGATGTAACAATCAGACAGTTCGATAGTATTGTCTCTAACATCACTTTCTGCAATAATTTGGGATTTAGTGATGAGGAATTACCTGAAGAGGGTCGTCGTCATAACATGGCGCTCAATATCACAGTTAACTGCCAGGACGATGCTTTAGCCAGCGTACTGGTAGACACAGGTAGGCCTGTTATAGGTTCTCTAGAACCGAGAACCGGTCCGAAAACCGGACCCGGAGAACCGGTTCATTGGACCGGTCTGCTAGAAGTTGGATCTAGTAATGGATAAATTTTTTATCCGTATCCAGAAAGAAGATCCGGACCAAGTATCCAATGAGTAACCGGTTGGTCTTAATATAAAAACCAAAAACTAAAGTTTTATTCATTTTTTCTCTTTTCATTTTTTCAAACACTCAGTCACTCTCTCTCTGTCTCTCGCCTCCGTCTCTTTCGTCTCACCTCACTCTCACCCACACAACTCAGTCACTCACTTTGTTTTTCTCTTCCAATCGTCTCCCTCGGTCGCTCAAGCATCATCTCTGATCATCTCATCTCTATCTTGTTGCTTCTTTGAACCGTGGAAGGAAACCCTAGAAAGAAAGAACTATTTTGCTAGTGACAGTGTAATGTTTCCAAACTTTTCAAGTATTTTTTTTCTATTATGATATGTTGTATATTCTTGTTTGCATGTTTGAGGTAGTATCTTGTTTGCTGAGGTTACGTTTTGGCGTTTGAATAAATTTTTTTGATGAGGTTCTACTTAGGGTTCGGCCTATAATTTTGATTTGAGGATATATAGCATGTAAATTTTGTTCTTGAGGTTCTGATAATAAGTTGTGTTGCTTGCTTGCTGAGGTTGTGTTAATTTGGTTGGTATTGTTTTTGTTACAGTCAATTATTGTTTGATTGATATTTAATTTTGTATCATGTCTTTTCAAGGTTCATCACTGACTCCACCAACTATGGATAACCTTATTGACATTAATATGTTACTTGATGGAGATCATCCTGCTGGCTATGATGATGAGACATTGGATGGAGGGAATATTGAGATTGGTGAGATGATTGATATGGAACTTCCAGTTCCAACTGACACTCCCACTACTACACAAAACACTGCTACTACACAAAACACTCCCACTATTGCTTCTGCTGATGAGCCAACACCTCCAGTTGCCCCAGGCCCAAGTCAGGGTTCACAAAGCCAGGCTAATGCTATTGGTAATGCTCCTCCTCCAAAGAAGTCTGCTGTTCATAATGAGATGGATGTTATTGAGACGCCAGAAGGTGCAATGAAATGGAAATGTAGATGGTGTGGTAAGCTGTATACTTATGATTCCAAATATAAGAGCACTTCTAATGCTAAAAAACACTTAGGGAATTGCATCCAGAGGAAACTTAGGGTGAGAGGTAACACTGATAAAGAAGTTGTACAATCTAGGCTAAATGTATGTGATGCTAATACTCCTAATATTGCAACTTGGACATATAATCATGGTAGGGTTAGAGAAGTTGCTGCTCATATGGTTTTAGGTCATGAGTATCCATTTTCTGTTATGGATCATGTTATCTTTAATGAGTTCCTTAAAACAATTTATCCTTGGTATAAAAAGATTACTAGACAACAAGTTAAAGCTGACTGTGAGGTGTTCTATGAGGCTGAGAGGGTTAATAAGAAAAAGAGTATGTCTTTGATTAATAGGATCTCTCTTACAACAGACCTTTGGTGGTCTGGTGAACAGAGAATTGGCTATATGACTGTGACTGGTCATTTCATTGATTCCAAATGGCAGCTTCATAAAAGGGTTTTATCTTTTAAGAATGTCCCCCCACCACATTCTGGTGAGGTATTGTGTAGGGAGTTGATTAAGGTGATGGATGATTGGGGAATTAGGGATAAGGTGGCTTCAATTTCAGTGGATAATGCTAGTGCAAATGATAATTGTATTGCTAGGTTGAAAAGAGATTATTCTGGAAGGAGGAATCTACCATTGGATGGTAAACTATTTCATGTGAGGTGTTGTGCACACATTTTAAACTTATTGGTTCAGGATGGGCTTGACATGATTAAGGAGACTGTTGATAAGATTAGGAATGGGGTGAAGTACTTGCTGAATTTTGAAACTAGATGCAAGGCATTTAAGAAATTTGTGGATGAATTGCAACTTGAAGGCAGAATGCAAGTGTTGGATACTAAGACTAGGTGGAACTCAACTTGGTTGATGTTGTCCACTGCATACCATTATAGAGAAGTGTGGCCAAGATATGCTGAAGAAAATGGTGCATTTCTCCATTTTTTACCTGATGCGAATGATTGGGAAGATGTCCATGATATTTGCAAGTTTTTGGAGGTTTTTGCTGATGTTACTTCCATTATTAGTGGCACCTCTTACCCTACTGCTAACTTGTTTTTGGCTGAGCTTTACAGGGTGAAGGTTTTACTTGATAACCCTTCAGACATCTCAAATAATCCTCAACTGCAGTATCTTGCTAATCAGATGAAATTGAAGTATGACAAGTATTGGGCAGAGTCCAACACATTGATATCAATTGGTGCAGTCCTTGATCCAAGGTATGCACATCTTACAAGTAGATAGTTAGTTGCCATTGGCCAATGATTATTTATGTTAACTGAGGCCTGCTTTTATGAATGAATTCTTTCTTGGTAGTTGCAACTTGCAATGACATAGGTAGCAACTATCTGCTTGGTTTGTATGTTGCCTTGTATTGACATCTGCCAATGATGATTAATGATGTGAACTGAGGCCTTTGTTTATGAATGGATTCTTTCTTCTATTTGCCTTGTATTGACATCTGCCAATGATGATTAATGATGTGAACTGAGGCCTTTGTTTATGAATGGATTCTTTCTTCTATTTGCCTTGTATTGACATCTGCCAATGATGATTAATGATGTGAACTGAGGCCTTTGTTTATGAATGGATTCTTTCTTCTATTTGCCTTGTATTGACATCTGCCAATGATGATTAATGATGTGAACTGAGGCCTTTGTTTATGAATGGATTCTTTCTTCTATTTGCCTTGTATTGACATCTGCCAATGATGATTAATGATGTGAACTGAGGCCTTTGTTTATGAATGGATTCTTTCTTCTATGTACCTTGTTCTGCCATCTGCCAATGATGATTAATGATGTGAACTGAGGCCTTTGTTTATGAATGGATTCTTTCTTCTATGTACCTTGTTCTGCCATCTGCCAATGATGATTAATGATGTGAACTGAGGCCTTTGTTTATGAATGGATTCTTTCTTCTATGTACCTTGTTCTGCCATCTGCCAATGATGATTAATGATGTGAACTGAGGCTTTTATTTTACCATGAGGCCTTGTATTGCCACTTGCCAATGATGATTATTTTTCTGAGTTGTGACTTAATTGAGCCTAGAATTTAATTAGGTTGCCTGCTCCTGAGTTGTGACTTAATTGAGACTAGAATTACTTTTAAGTTACCTCTTGAGTTGTGACTTAATTGAGCCTTGGATTTAATTATGTTGCCTTCAATATATTCTGAGGCCACTATCCCTTCAATATATTTTATGCAAATATAGAATAGGTGAATTTAAGTTGGTTGACAACTCTACTTGTTCAAATAGGTATAAAATGATCTGCATCAAATGGGTATATCCCTTCTTGTATCCAAATTCTACTCAAGCCACCACCTATGAACAAGAGTTGGCAGCCAACCTAAAATCCCTCTTCCAATTGTATCAAGATACCTATGGAACAAATGCTGACAGTGGCACTGCACCTGTATCTGAAGTAGGGTCTAGTTCTGGTTTGGGAAGGAGGAGTTTTGAAATGTATTTAGAAACTGTAGTTGGTAATAGTAATGCAAAATCTGATCTTGATTTATATATTGAGGAGCCTCCCTTGAAAGTTCCTCCTACATCTAAGTTTGATGTTTTAACTTGGTGGATGGGGAATGAAGCTAAATATCCTGTTCTTAGTAAGCTAGCAAAGGATGTCTTAACTGTTCCGGTTATAACTGTTGCTTCAGAAGCAACCTTTAGTGCCGGTAAAAGGATTATTGATCCTAAACGAGCTGCGATGAAAACCAAGACAGTTGAAATGGTACTTTGTGGGGGTGATTGGGTGAAGGAAAAGTATGGAATAAAAAAGGGATGCACTGCTAGCTTAGTAAGTATTTTTTGCTTATGTTATGATCTATTTTAGTTCACTTATTATAGAGTTTATGTCCCATATTACTTATGCTTTAATTGGTGTAGCTTGAAGAATCACATGAAGAACCTTTGGCATATCATTTTGGTGAGGATCCGGGTGCCGCTTCTTCTACAAGAACAACATTACAAAGCCAATGATGAAAATGTTTCTGAGGCATATTATTATTTATGTAATTTGAACAATCATTTTGGTGTAATTTGAATATATTTTGATGTAACTTTTATGTAATTTGAACAATTTTGAACAACATTACAAAGCCAATGATGAAAATGTTTCTGAGGCATATTATTAATTATGTAATTTGAACAATCATTTTGGTGTAATTTGAATATATTTTGATGTAACTTTTATGTAATTTGGTGTAATTTGAACAATTTTGAACAACATTTTGGTGTAATTTGAATATATTTTGATGTAATTTTAAAGTAATGTAAAAATTAGTATTTTTAACAATTTATTTTGAATTTAAAAAATTAAAAAAAAAAAAAATTTCTGGACCGGTTCGGTTCCGGTTCGGTTGCAACATTAAAAAAAATATCCGGTCCGGTTTACCCGAATTAGCCGGTCCGGTTTCGGTTAAAAATAAAAACCATCACTGTGTCGGTCCGGTTCCTGGGTACCCGGTAGCATGGCCGGTCCATTTTTCGGGTCCCTCAATATCCGGTCCGAACCGGACCGGTAACAGGCCTAGACACAGGGTCAGCCCTGAATGTTATGCCAAAGTCTACTTTGATGCAATTATCATTCAAAGGCCCTCCGATGAGAATCAGCGAGGTTGTCGTCAAAGCATTCGACGGATCCAGAAAAACGGTTATCGACGAAGTTGATCTTCCCATAACTATCGGTCCTCATACTTTCCAAGTCACTTTCCAGGTCATGGACATCCGGGCAACGTACAGTTATTTATTAGAAAGACCTTGGATACATCAGGCTGGAGCGGTTACTTCAACCCTCCACCAAAAGGTAAAGTTCGTCAAGAACGATCAACTTGTCACAGTTTGTGGGGAACAAGCCTTGCTTGTAAGCAACTTATCATCGTCTACTTGTGTAGAGCCCGAGGAGGTTATTGGAACTCAGTTCCAAGCACTGTCAGTAAGCAAGGACAATCAATTCAAAGAAGGAACTTCCATTTCTTCATACAACGATGCTATCAAAGCGGTCGAGAGTGCCAATACAAAAGGATGGGGACAACTTGTCATTCCTATTGACAATAAAACAAAGAAGGGTCTTGGTTTTTCTGTAACCTGTACCCAGACAGCTGCCAACGACGAAAGTCTTCATCCCCTTCAAAACTTCTTCCACAGTGGAGGTTTCCTTCACCCAGTGTCTCATACAGTTCATGCTATCAATAAGGAAGATCCCTCTGACACAGATGAAGAATTGATGTCCTATCTTAACGAGGACGATTATATGTCTCAGGAAGAGGTGCCTATACCATTTTGCTATCCCGCACAGAGTCCGAGATTTATACCAAGGTCAGACGTCGAAATGATATATGGAGATTGTGATCCGGAAGGATGCCGTGCTCTACCAAATTCATTAGAGGAGGACACTCTGATGAAAGACAACTTTGATTACTATGGCCCGATGGATGGCCTGCCAATATGGCAGCCTTACCTAGGAAACTTGGGGCAAGAGAGTCAGCCGAACAATGAAAATCAGCTGACCGCATTGAATAGAATACCTGTGCCCCCACCATGTCATAGGATCAACACTCAGGTCATTCAGAAACTACTCAACATGAAGATGAATTTGCAACGTTTGCAGGACTTGAATTCATCAACTATGCTTTTCCCGAGGTCAACGTCATCGAGAGGGATGACTCCTCCAGTTCCAAAGAAGTTTGGGATACCTTGGGACAACCAAGTGGAAAATACGACTTTATGGTCAAGTACACTGCTCCCGAAAGCTCTCGTATCAGGTTCGAAGACATCTAACCAACTGGATAGGGAGATACACCTAAGAGCACAAATGCTATGCAAAATACAACTGAGGAATTCTCCTACGACAACTCTGCCTGGGAGACAGATTCCAATGATTCTGCTCCACCAGAAATCAGCGTTATTTCTAAAGACAAATCAAGGAAGGTACCAGAATTTGTGATTCACCGAGGAGTTCACCGCCAATGGGTTGTCGTCGAGGTTCCGAAGGTCGTTCATCAGTCAAAGTAATTGCCATCTTTAACCTTTCACCCTGCCCAGGTGAAACAGATGTTTTGATAGGGCTCGCTTTCTGTAAATTTCCCTCTTCGCTTCGTCCAAAGCGACAGAGTTTTGTTTTATAGGGCTGTAGTTTCAAGAGTCGACTTGTTCATTAACGTCGTTCTGTAATTTCCGCATTAATTGTTGTTTTCTCTTTTTGCTTTTTCTCAGAAAATGGTAATCCTAAAAAACAATTCAATAACAAAAACAAGCAATAAAATAAAACACTGCACACACTTGCATTCTCTCTATCTCTTCCAAACACGAATCATCACGTCATGCAGATTGCTTGTTTTACACCCCGTTGAAACATACGATCCAATGCCTTCTCCCAACTTTGAGTTCCCGGTATTCGAGGATGAAGAAGAAAATGACAATGAAATTCCAGAAGAGATCTCCCGATTACTTAGACAAGAGGAAAGGTCCTTTGAGTTCCCGGTAAACTTGGGTTCAGAGCAAGAGAAAAAAGAAATCAGGATTGGGTCACTGCTCGGTCCAACTTCCAGAGAGGGTTTGATAAAGCTTCTCAAAGAGTTTCCCGATGTATTCGCTTGGTCCTATCAGGATATGCCAGGGTTGGATACCAGCATCGTGGAACATCACTTACCGTTAAGATTGGAATGTCCGCCAGTAAAGCAAAGGTTGAGACGCACTCACCCGGACATGGCCATCAAAATCAAAGAGGAGGTACAGAAACAGATTGATGCAGGTTTCCTTGCCACATCAGAATATCCTCAATGGTTAGCCAACATCGTGCCGTTCCCAAAAAGGACGGAAAGGTTAGAATGTGTGTAGACTATAGAGACCTGAACAAGGCTAGTCCAAAGGACGATTTTCCTTTACCACACATTGACATGCTGGTGGACAGTACAGCAAAGTTCAAAGTTTTCTCCTTTATGGATGGATTCTCGGGCTATAACCAGATCAAAAAGGCGCCGAAAGACATGGAGAAAACTTCGTTCATCACCCTATGGGGCACCTTTTATTACAAGGTAATGCCGTTCGGTTTGAAGAACGCCGGGGAAACCTATCAAAGGGCCATGACTACTCTGTTTCATGACATGATACACAAAGAAATCGAGGTATATGTCGATGATATGATTGCAAAATCAAAAACAGAGAGTGAGCACGTTGAACATCTGTCAAAATTGTTCGAACGTCTAAGAAAATTCAAGCTCCGCTTGAATCCCAACAAGTGCACCTTCGGTGTCTGTTCAGGGAAACTTTTAGGGTTCATCGTCAGCCAGAAAGGGATTGAGGTTGATCCTGACAAGGTCAAGGCCACTCGAGAAATGCCTTCTCCAAAAACTAAAAAACAAGTCAGGGGATTCCTGGGACGTTTGAACTACATCTCCAGATTCATATTCCTCATGACCGCGACCTGTGCGCCGATTTTTAAATTACTCAAAAAGAACCAGGATTGCGTTTGGTCAGAAGATTGCCAAACCGCCTTCGACAGTATCAAGGAATATCTGTTGAATCCTCCGATTCTATCACCTCCAGTGGAAGGAAGACCACTGATCATTTACCTCACAGTTTTAGAGGACTCAATGGGATGTGTACTTGGCCAACAAGACGAAACTAAAAGGAAAGAGTCTGCCATTTACTATCTAAGCAAGAAATTCACCGACTGCGAAACTCAGTACACGATGCTCGAGAAAACTTGTTGCGCTTTGGCTTGGGCAGCCAAACGTCTTCGCCAATACATGATTCGTCACACTACTTGGTTGGTCTCCCAGATGGATCCAATCAAGTATGTCTTTGAAAAACCTGCTCTTACGGGAAGGATTACCCGTTGGCAGATGTTGCTATCAGAATATGACATAGAGTACCATGCTCAAAAAGCCGTTAAAGGAAGTATTTTAGCCGATCATTTGGCTCATCAACCGATTGACGATCAAGAATCAATCAGGTTTGACTTCCCAGACGAAGATGTCATGTATCTAAAGATGAAAGATTGCGATGAACCGTTACCCAATGAAGGGCCAGAACCAGGTTCCCAATGGTGACTTATCTTTGACGGAGCAGTTAATCATTATGGAAATGGAATTGGGGAAATCATTATTACCCCTCAGGGTACCCACATTCCTTTCACCGCTAGACTTACGTTCAAATGTACGAACAACGAGGCTGAATACGAAGCATGTATCATGGGTCTCGAGGAAGCAATTGATTTAAGGATCAAAAACTTGGACGTATATGGCGATTCAGCCCTGGTTATCAATCAAATAAAAGGAGATTGGAACACATACCAATCAGGACTGATTCCTTACAAAGATTATGCAAGAAGGTTGTTACCTTTCTTCAACAGAGTTGAGTTTCATCACATCCCTCGTGATGAGAATCACATGGCTGATGCATTAGCCACTCTCTCTTCCATGATTAGTGTATATCAATGGAATGACATACCTAAGATCGACATCATGCGCCTTGAACGGCCCACTTACATCTTCACGATTGAAGCAGTTATAGATGACAAACCTTGGTATCACGATATCAAATGCTTCCTTCAGAAACAAGAGTACCCTCAAGAGGCACTCAAAAAAGACAGAAAGACCCTCAAAAGATTGGCTGGAAACTTCTTCCTGAGCGGTGACACTCTCTATAAGAGAAATTTTGACATGGTTTTGCTCCGACGCGTCAACAGACCAGAAGCAGACATGCTGATGAAAGAAATTCACGAAGGATCCTTTGGCACTCACGCCAACGGACACACAATGGCGAGAAAAATCCTAAGAGCAGGGTACTATTGGTTGACAATGGAATCTGACTACTATAAGTATATGAGGAGGTGTCACAAGTGTCAGATATACTCAGACAAAATTTATGTACCGCCATCACATCTCAAAGTTCTTTCTTCCCCATGGCCTTTTTCCATATGGGGAATCGACATGATTGGCATGATTGAGCCCAAGGCTTCAAACGGACATCGGTTCATTCTAGTAGAATTGACTATTTCACCAAGTGGGTCGAAGCAGCGTCGTACGCTAATGTAACCCGACAAGTGGTGGTCCGCTTTATCAAAAAAAATATCATCTGCCGTTATGGTGTTCCAAGCGAGATCATTACTGATAATGGATCTAACTTGAACAACAAGATGATGAAAGAGTTGTGCGTAGAGTTCAAGATCGAACATCATAACTCATCTCCCTACCGACCCAAGATGAACGGAGTGGTAGAAACGACTAACAAGAACATCAAGAAGATCGTTCAAAAGAGGGTTGTAACCTACAAAGACTGGCACGAGATGCTACCCTTTGCTCTTCACAGTTATCGCACATCTGTCTGCACTTCAACAGGGGAAACCCCTTTCTCTCTAGTGTATGGCATGGAGGCAGTGCTCCCCATAGAAGTAGAGATCCCGTCAATCCGAGTATTGATGGAAGCTAAGCTCACCGAAGCTGAATGGTGTCAAAGCCGACACGACGAACTGAATCTGATCGAAGAAAAGAGGATCACGACACTATGCCATGGTCAGCTGTATCAACAGAGAATGAAGAAGGCATTCAACAAAAAGGTCCGACCCCGAATCTTCAGGAAAGGAGACCTTGTGCTCAAGAAGATACAATCATTTCTCATTGATTCCCGGGGCAAGTGGACTCCGAATTATGACGGCCCCTATGTGGTCAAGAAAGCTTTCTCAGGCGGCGCCTTGAGACTTGCAACCATGGACGGAGAGGAATTTGCCTACCCCACGAATGTTGATGTAGTCAAGAAATACTTCGCCTAAACTAAAATAAGAAAAAAAACGTCTCGGTGGATTGAAAACCCGAAAGGGCGGTCCAGGCAAAAGTTAGAGACAGGAAAAAAATCATCCCGATGGATTGGAAACATCATAGTACAATCCAGGCAAAAATTAGGGATAATGGCAAGTAACTATGTTCAACAGAGGCAAGTCCTGCAGCAGCAGTTACATCATCTGTCAGAAAACTCCAGTCAAGGTCATCTTCGACAGAAGCTCAGGATGCCCCGAAGTTAAAATTGGTAGAAGGATAGTGGTCGTTATGTTTCAACGTAGCCCTTTTCCCTGTAAATTACCATTTTCTAGCTTTGTATATACTCTTTGGAATCACACGTTTGGCTGATTTCCATCGTATCAATAAAATTTGAGCCCTTGTACTTTTGTTTGTAATTCTTGTTTGTTTTAGCGTTACAAAACGACATTTTAACATGATTAACGATTCTTGAAATAAAACAAAAATGAATTTACTTGTTAAAACTTTTTCTGCTTTTAAAATAAAGTCGGCAATTTCTTTTGACTGTTGAACATCAGAAGAACATCGGTCGCTTCTCCAGAAGTAAGCGAACTTCAAAGTGCAGAATCAAAGTACTCCTTCTAATCCAATACGCCTGAATAAAGGATCAACTGTGTCAGAGACCTTGTTTCATCTGACACACCTCGGCAGAGTGCTTATCTCCTAAGCCCGACCAACGGTAGCTCCCAACAGGGACTATCTCCCCAAAGCAAGGTGGAGTTGCTATTCTAAACCAACGATACTTCTTCGCCCCGCGATGGCCGAGTATCTAGTCGGGTTCACCCGTCAGTTTGTATGTCGCGTCAGCTTTGTCGGCATAAACATACATACATCATACATTTTTTATTTGCAGTCACATTTCATATTGCATCGCTATCACTCTAGTCGGTCTTGTCCCCTAGTGATAAACAGTTCTCTCAATCGAGTTGTCAGTCCTTGCCTTGTCAGGAAATACTGTGTTTGAACAACCTCGCTTCCAGTTTATTTCTGGAAGGAAGTTGGCTCTCGACCACTTTGATAACTTGAACCTTTGAAAAACCAGAGGAACCTTCAGTCGACATAACTCTTCGCCATTGAGGATGATATCCTTGGTTTCCCGGATTAAGGAAAATCCACAGAGAAAGCCTCGTAATCAGAGATTCGGCAGCACGTCAGTTTCGCTCCGAAAAAACCGCTGATGAAAAGGTCATCGACACCTCAAAATTGGACCCCATCATATGGCATTTCTCCGGGAAGATCCCGAGAAAAGTATGATGTAAGATCCCAAGCGACAGCAGTCTTTCAAGAGACTCGCTTTCCCCAGTAGAAACAAATGGCGTCTCCAACAGAGAAGTTTGTGCAACTCTACAACTCAGACGAATGGGTTCCCCAACGAGTCTGACATCAAAACTTTTTCCACTCAAATGGCATCTCCCCAAGAAAATTCGGCGAGAAGTTTGAGGAAAATCCTCTACAAACAGCGTTCCTTGTCAATAAAATTTATTGACAAAAGAAACTAAGACCAGTTCCTTGGTAGGAAACCAGGATCGAGGGGGAGTTTAAATCAGAAACTGAGACCAGTTCCTTGGTAGAAAACCAGGATCGAGGGGAAGTTGACAATAGAAACTGAGACCAGTTCCTTGGTAGGAAACCAGGATCGGGGGGAAGTTTATATCAGAAAACTAAGACCAGGATCGAGGGGAAGTTTTTACCTTTTCTAAGCATCATTGCTTAGCAAAAGAAGATGAATGCGCAAGCTGCCATTCATAGCCATCAAAATTTCGGGTATTCCGATATTTAATCCTCTTGCACCTCGAATGCCCTAATACCTTCGTCATTCACACATCCGGGTCCAAGAAGATTAAATAGGGGCATCTCTCATACCCCAAATTTTGACCACTAAGATTTCTCATCATTGTGCAAATCATCATCACAATATGGGGGAACCATCATACTTCATTAGTCTCCCCAAAGATGGGTGAGCATCCACTACAATCAAAATTAGGGTTTCAAGCCCTCTCAGAGCCTTAGACAAAGGATCAATCAAGGAATGACATGATCTTCAACTTGTCTAAACCTCTCAATATCCACAAGGGATCAAGAGGACTCCCACTTCAAGGATTAAGCACAAAGCTGCTCCCTTCTAGGTGGATCAAGCCTTAAGATCGCCAGTGTCACCAAATTAGGGTTTTGGTCGATCAGGGCCTCCAAAAGGAAATTTTCCTCTGGGCATGAGCCAAGGATCCAAAACACAACCTGATATACTCCATGGAACCTCATGGACCCAACCATCAAGTCAATTTGACCTCAGGGGATGCATACATAAAAAATCAGGAATTAGGGTTTCTTGACCTAATTCACCCCTAAGTTGACTTTTGGGGCAAATCATGAGCCAAGACCTCAAGAGAAGGTTTGAGGGTCTCTAATGAACTATATTGATCCATTTGGAACAATGGATTAATCCAAGAAGCTTGAGCAACAAGTCTCAATTTCATCTGCACCACAATTAGGGTTTTAAGGAAAAAGTCAACTGTAACTTTGACTTTTGACCAGGACATGCTCCCAAACCCTAGGACTTACCTCAATATACCCTATGACACCCATGGAACATGTCCATCAAGTTTGATTTAGGTCAAGGACATGATTTCCTAAGGAATTGCACAGTTTGGAATTCATATGATAAAAAGTCAACTGTGCACAAAAGTCAACTTTGACTTTTTGAGATTTTTCACCAAAATGGATTTTTAACCCTAAAATGATGTTAATGTATGATTTGAATCATCATTCATCAAGAAAAATCAAGAAAAGTTGGATAACTTGTAAAAGGGGTAACCATAAAAACTTAGAAAATTTTCTAAGTTAAAAACAAAGTGGCTAGGGTACCAACTTTGGAGGGTCATAACTCCTAAACCACAAAGCCGTTTTTCTCCATCCAAAGCTTAATTTGTAGATCTCATTTCCCTCTACAAAAACTTCAACTAGACCTAACTCCAATTCATTGTGGATTTTGAGCTATGAGTGAGCCAAAATGGTTGAAAATATGAAAGTACACCATTTTCCAACACTTAGAAAAAATTCTGTCCAAGACAGATTTTGTTGAAACACCAAAACTTGTGAGATCTTTTCACATAGATGCAAGCTGAATCAGTTCCAAAGTTAAACATCAATGTTGTTGCATATGTTGCCAAGAATTCAAAGAGCTTAACAGCATGAATTGATTCAATTTGAGTCAAGAGAAATCCATGCCCAAAGTCATGCTGCTACAAGCTGTTTTGGAAAAATCAGTTTGCATGTTTTCTTGCCACACACGATTTTGAACCAAAATCTGAGGATCAGCATGCCACCTGTACTCAAACCAATCACAATGCAACTGATCCAACTGATAAATCTGAGTCAAAAAGCCAAGGAATCTTCCAACTTGAAATTCATCCACTTTGGCACATTTTGCCTTGAATTCAAAGTGCATTAATGTGGAATAGTGCATTGTCAAGGTAGCTACTCTACTCAGTCAAGTTCTCTGATTAAACAACAATAAAAACATCTGAAGAATGTGATTTTGGTCAAGGCATAGACCTGCTCTTGGGAATGGCTAGCTTGCCTTGCTTGAGAAGAAATCCTCCAAGCCAATCCATGCAAATGTGATCTGATCCAGCAGCCATTCACTATTCCTCCAAAACAAAAGTTGATCACCTATAAATAGAGGTCCCAATGGATCATTCAACTCACACCAAAGCCAGTTACAGCACTGCTTTCTCTCATTCTTCCTTAAACCTCAAGTTTTTTGGTTTTTGAGTAACCACTATCGGGTTTTGAGTTGCAGCCTTAGGCAATCAATTCCAATTGCTCAAACACATCACATATGATGTATTTGAGGTGTCCAAACACTTAAACACTAACTGTAACACCTCAGGCTCAAAATCACCCTTCAACCAAGCCATTATGCCTCAATTATGCAGGTGGAGGTCTCCAGCTTGATCCAAAGAGTTTCAAAGTGTTCTAAAGCTTGCAACACACTCCATAACATCCATTGAAGCTGTAGGGATCATTAATTCATAACTGGAACAAGGTTTGTGCAGAGTTCCATTTCAGCTTGCATCAAGGTAAGCCTCAAAACTCAAACTCCAGGATCCATGCATATTTCCTCGCATGATATTTTTGCCAATTGCTTGCCATCATATGTTGATTGTTTTCCCTCAGAAAATTTGATCATAGCACTCATAATCATGCCTACTCGATTGCTTTTGCAAAATTAGGGTTCATACGACCACAAGGATATAATTTGTTATACACTGAAAATGAATAAAATTGGGTATTGCCATCTTCTTCCTTGTGAAAAAACGCATGAGTTTGGTGTTTGAATCATGTCAAATGGTTGAGAGATGAGTGAGATATGGTGCTTCATGCACGAGCTCGAGGAAGAAGATGGCCATGGCGCCATTCTTCAGGTTTTCCAACTAAGTTTGATATATATTTTTCACTTGCCATGTTATTAATTAATTGGCATTGCGCCCCAGCGGTTCATCAGCTGGTTTTGTGTGTATTGCAAAGCGAGAGGTCTGGGGTTCGAATCCCCCTCGCCCCAGACTTCTTTTTATCACTTGTTTATTTTGTTATTTTTCATATTATTATTTTTAATGATTTGAAAAATTAATAACTCGCTCAATTTTAATCATTTTTTACTGATTCTTTTTGTAAAAAATCATAAAAATGTTGAAATATTTTATTCCACCAAAAAATTAGATCTATATTATTTATTTAATATAATTAGTATTTTTGTGAATAAATTCATTTTTAATTGTTTTTAAACATTCTAAAAGTGAATATTTACTTTGAAAATCAAAACCTAATGAGTTTAAATATTCCTTGTGATTATCTCTCATTTTTTTCAAACCTTAAACAAAATCATAAATGGATTATTCAAATTTATTTTGTATTTTGTTTGATTTTCTTTAAATATTTACTTTTAAAGATTAAAATTAGGGTTTTTGATCAATTCAACTTTCACAATTGATTTTCAAATACACATGGGCCTCTATTAGAGTGTAAGACCCAACCCCCTTGTACAGAAAACATTTTTGGGCCTCATTCATTGTATAAGTTCCTCTGTACATTTTCAAATAAACGACGCGATCGTCGCCTTTTCAAAATAACCCTGGGCCTCTCCTTGAGTTATAAGACCCATTCAAAACTTTTGGGCCTCTATTAGAGTATAAGACCCAATCCCCTTTTAACCAAAACAATTTGGGCCTCACTTATTGTATAAGTCCCTTCGCGTTAAAATAAAATCTCGGCGCGATCGCCATTTTAAACGAAAAACCATCTGGGCCTACCCTCGTGTTATAAGCCCCACTCTTTTTCTTTAAACTTTTTGGGCCTCTTGAGAGAGTGTAAGACCCATCCCTTTGTACAGCAAACCTTTTTTGGGCCTTAGTCACTTGTATAAGTCCCTCTGTACAAAACAGCAGTGCACTCACTGATAAAACCCTGGGCCTCTCCTTGAGCTGTAAGCCCCAAATCTTTCTTTTTCAAAGCACTTTCTCCTTTGATTTTGAATATACTGTTGTTTTCAATCTTTCTTTGTTGAACAACTAACCCAACAACATGGAAGCTCTACAACCGAGTAAGTGGTTATTGCTTTCATTTACCACTTTCATACACATATAACTGTACTGTGGGACTATTTCACTGTAAGTCTTCTTTCATAAACTCATATCAACTGTGTAATAATAGTATAGATATTTAGAGTTTCCCCGGAAACTATGTCTAGCATTAAGCCCGTTGATCACTCTTAGAAATAATCTAAACTAGATCCCCATAGGATTACCAGACACAGTCTTCCCTCCTCTTGGGGTTAAACAATATGGAGACATGAAAGGCAGCATTCTCTGTGAACCCTTTCATAGACTGTCACCTTTAGAAGTTGTCAAAGAAGCTCTATTCCCCAGGGATGATCTTTTCTCCGTGAATGGCATCTCTTGAGTTTCTTCCAAATTCTCGAACTTTCCTGGCTTGATCTATTCTCGGTGAATGGCATGTATTGAATTTCTCGGGGTTTGGGGACCCACATGCTTCTTAAAAGCATTTGTCAAGAAACTCTATTCCCCAGCGATGATCTTTTCTCCATGAATGGCATCTCTGGAGTTTCTTCCAAATTCTCGAACTTTCCTGACTTGATCTATTCCTTGTGAATAGCTTGCCTTGAATTTCTCGGGGTTTGGGGACCCATCGGCTTCTTAAAAGCAACCCTCGCCTCCTCTTGGGCTTAGTACAAGGACCCGTCGGCTTCTTAGAAGTATTCACAGCCTCCTCTTAGGCTTCGTATAATGATCTCTTCCTCCGAGAATAATAGCCTTCTCTTGGGCTTCGTACAAGGACCTCTCGGCTTCTTAAAAGTTTCCAGCCTCCTCTTGGGCTTCGTACAAATTGTCCCGACGACCTCCTAGAGGTATAGGAACAGAACTTAATCATCTGCATAGAGTAGTCTTTCCAAGAGTCTACTACTGTTTCTCGAAGCATAGTACAAAAGATAAAACTCTAGACTTGGATAGTCTAATTTCCTTGAGTCTCAAAGACATTCTCAAGCACCCTTCAAAAATAGGAAGAAAACCCGTAGACTCGGACAGTCTCAGTACCCTTCGGATTTCCCGCTTCCTTAAAGAACAGGAATAACCCGGATCCTTGAATCAAATCCTTGAGTACAGTGTTGCTCATATAAGAACTGATTTTCTTTAAAATCAGTATACTGGACCTGTCACTTAACTGAAACAACATCTAGCCTCTCTCTCGGGCTTTGTACGAGACACATAAGAGACTCCCTCGTTAAGTCAATTACACCTTTCGCCTCCATCTCGGGCTTTATACGAGATACAAAAAGGCTTTTATTGAGCCAAACAAACAAACAACAACCTCCATCTCGGGCTTCGTATGAGATACAAAATCACTCTCTTGTTGAGTATAAAAGATTCTCTTGGTGAGTCACCATCCTTAGCCTCCATCTCGGGCTTTATACGAGATACCAAAAGATTCCATCGTCGAGTCAAAACCTTTTAGCCTCTCTCTCGGGCTTCGTACGAGACACACAAAAATACCCTCTTGTTGGGCCAATGGCCTCCTCTTAGGCTTTGTATAAGAAAACCACTGGTTAATCTAATTAACCTTTTAGCATCAAAGCTATGCCTCGTTCACAGTACACAAACATCAAGCAACTCCTTTCATCTAATCGCTGTAAGCAGCAAGCCTCTGGATCATCTACATCCATGCCACTGTCCCTCTTTTAGCATGAAAAATTCCTAAGAAAAGATAGCATTGCTCTACGCTGAGTTAAAGTCTTCTCCTTCAGGTTAAAACCCCCTATAAAGGAAATTATGGCATTGCCGGATTGACAAATCCCGGTTAAAGTAATTCTCCTTTATAAACAGTTGTGACAGACAGAACCCTCTTTAGAGATGACAAATTCTCTCTAAAGTCAAACCTTTTTAGCTTCATATCTTGGGCTTTGAACAAGATACAAATAAACCCTTCGGCTTCATATCTTGGGCTTTGAACAAGATACAAACTACCTTCAGCTTCACATCTTGGGCTTTGAACAAGATACACATCACCTTTCGCTTCACGTCTTGGGCTTTGAACAAGACACCAAAAACACCCATTTCCTCCCATAGAATAGGAGGAACTACGATCGCTCTGATTTCCCTATTTCAGTAAACGGGAATACGTAGGCATAAGATTGAAAGAAAAAATCTTAACGAGCACACTAAACAAAAACCCAAAATCCCATACTCTCATGTATCTATCAAAAAGCATCAGTCCGAACATCCTAATCCCTGTTCCCCGCCAGAAAATCCCAGAAAGAAAGAAAACAGTATTGGCGAAAATACAAATAACCAGTACAAGGGCCCCCCACATTGATAGCATTCGTAACCTAACAGACTGCTGTTTAAACTCAGTATGCAAAGCAAGGTTAATTAGAGACATCTATTTCTCTTCCTTATTAAGCTTACAATAGGATAAAAAATGAATCGACCTGTAGTAAACTCAACCGCAGAGAGCGACTAACGCTTAAGAACCGCGTCCAAAATCGCTCGCTACAACCTGGACAACATTTTATACTTCCTTGGTATAGAATTCAACAAGTGTAGTTAAGGCCTGATGATGCATCATATGCAAGTGAAATACTCAAAAGATTTGAGATGGATGACTGCAAAGTAACTTCAACACCTGCTGAACCAAGACTACAACTATCGAAGGACTCAGATGAGGATGATGTCTATCCAACTCAATATAGATGACTAATTGGATCGTTAAGATACCTTTGTGTTGGAGCGGTAAAGCGGCAAGAAACAAAAAGATTTGGAAGTATTTTTTCGGGAATTTATCGTGTCCACAGAGATCGGTGCTATTGAACCGCCGCTCGATAATTTAAATGTTATTGAGTTTGAGTTTAAAATGGGTTTAAATTAAATACGAGAAATAAAACTTATGAACAGAAAAATAATTCATTCTTTGGAGAGTAGAGAACGCTCAGGTTTACATTTCATCTACCCAATAAAATACTTAAACGTACTACCCAGTTGTATGCACCCTAAATCACTCATCAATACCCCCACGTATCACTCACAACAAAGGTTATGTCTAACACAAAGTTGAGAGAACAACCGCATCGCCTCATCGATGATGTCTCACGCAAATCGACCACACGGAGCATTAAGAATCGATACCTATGATGAATGTTAGATCTAAATCTATCTCTAAAGTTCAGAACCTAACAGATGTTCATCCTAGATCCAGGTTCGAAGAGGATATGTCTACCCTAACTCAAATCTAAACATGAAGCGAGTAAAACAAGGATAACACCGATAAAGATTTGTAAAATAGCTCGCATACAAAACCGTGAGCAATAAATATACATATAATCAAGGTAAACTTACATACAAACTCACAACAAATGGAAACTATAAAGGGAAGAGAGAAGAGGAATCAAAATCTCTCACGGTGTCAATCACGATCCAAGAATCATCCACCCCCAATCGTCGAGTTGCAACCTCCATTGATGCTTTTCTAAGCTCTAAACTATCAAAAATGAAGGTTTGATGAATTGGGAACAAATACCCCAAAACATAACCTAAAAAATGAATGAAATGACTTATATAGAATTTTAGTTCAGACAAATTCGCCCAGTAAAATGAGGCTTCGCCCGGCGAATTTCCTTAGTTCTCTCATACCAGCTGCGCAATATTACAGCCTGTCAAAAAGTATCTTCTTTCGCCCTACGAAGGGAAGCTTCGCCGAACAAGACGCGAGTACAATACAGAAGCTACTGGAATTTCCAACTCTTTCTCTCACCTCAGCTTCTCTCGGAGAAAATCTCAGATTTGCCTGGCGAAAGGAACCTTCGCCCGGCGAAAGTTGACAGACAACATTTTTCTGCTGCTGTTCTTTATTTGTTTCCTCCTTTTATTGATCCAAATGGTGCATCCTGAAGCTTTTATTACTCATTGCTCCAACAATGCTTAATTACCTACAAAATGAAGGGAAAACTATTAATCGTTACATAATTGAATAAAAAAACAAGTATACACTAACTAATGTATTTATACACAAAATTGGAGAATTATTCACTGAAATTACACTAAAATTCGATAAGTGTCACAAAACTATATACACAAAAACACTACAAAATGACAGTTGTCAACTCTCCCCAACTTAAACTTGTTTGTCCCTAAACAAGAATCAAGCGACTCAAAGAAACAGGGTGACAACCAAAGAATCACGAATCAACAGGTTTTGAAAAACGGAAGCAAACTTATGGTTCAAATGAAAAATGGTACACACAAAGTAAATACTTACCACTAAACTACGACGATAACATAGTCACGAAACAAATGCAAAATACAAAAATCATGCCAAACATCCTAAAACAACACAAGTTCAAACGTGAATCACACCTAGCAAAAATAATTATCGGTAGATGAAAAACACAAAATAAGGTACTTTTCACTCACACAACAATCTTGCAAACAAAAGACTAAATTAGGCAATCATCCAAAAATCATATTGAAAACATAAAAGCAAGAATCACATGGACTTTCAAGGTTGTAGCGTTGTCGGGTAAACAAACAAGGGGCAATTTCTAAAGGTAATTAAAACAAAAACTTGTCTAAACCTAAGGGAGTGATAAACTCACATAGACTCAAACACACAATTCCAATAAACTTCTTCCAAAATCCCAAGTGTTACACAAAACACAATACTTATTTAGCACAATTATTTGAACGCTTTTTGTTTCCTTTCACAAAGATTTTCTTTTTCTTTCTTTTTTTTCTTTTCTTTTCTTTTTCATATTTTTATCTTTTTTTCTTTTCTTTTTCAACCTCATAGAAACCAACCAACGAGTGAGAAAACATTGCTCTCCCCAACTTGAATTCAACCAACATCAATGTGTGAATACTCCCTACTTTCTAAGGCAAGGTAAAAATTTATACAACAACACAAAGTTGAGGGTTCAAGAAAAAACAATAAATCAAAATCCATACAAAAAGTGAATTCAATACTTATAGACAAGCATTAAGTTCAAATAACATGGATAATGATAGAAAGGCACAAAGGGGTTTAACAAATGATCACACGCTCACAAAGTGAATGACTATTTGGTTAGGTAGTTGTGCTCAAAATGAAACAAAATGCCTTGATCCTTTTCATGCTTTCATATAATCAATACAAACAAAAGATTAAGCATAATAAAATTCAGTTAGAACAAGAATGTTGGTACTCCGTGCATATATGAATAATGGAAAGCTACCTCATAAAAAGGGTGGGAACTAAAGTGATTCACATCAAGAACAAGTATACAAAAGAATGAACGACATGGAAGTTTGTAAAAAGCCCAAGTATCATGAATATGCTATAGTCTAGAAAGCGATAAACACATACCTTGGACGTATACAAAACTTAACAATATCATTACCATAAACCCGTAAGTTGAAACGATCAAACTTGGAACATCCCCTTAAATTCCCTCAAGCTACTCAAAACAAGCTCCTAGACAAACACAAAAACTATTAATATAAACAAACTAAAAGACTGGGTGAAATTGGAATAAACAAATTGTAAAGTGAAGATTTGAGAATTTTACGGATAATCTGAGTACAACTTGTTTAATGAATGTTCACCACACTACCTAAGCTAGAATGAAAAAGTAATAACGAAACAAAAAACGATAAAACATGCTTGTTTTACGTCGTAAGCTCGACGCCTTTACTGTGCTTAGCTAGTAACTTCCTTCCTTCATGCCATGGTGATGCCTCACCGCGCAACCAAAAGCAAGTGTCCTAACCAAACACTTAAATAAACGTTACGGGAACAAAATATACAAGTATCAGTATAAACAAGTGAAAATATACAATATGTACAATATCTACAAAACTCAAAAACAAAGAAACTATCGCAATGCGATTCAATAAAAACACTAATCCCCGGAAACGGCGCCATTTTGTTGGAGTGGTAAAGCGACAAGCAACAAAAAGATTTGGAAGAATTTTTTCGGGAATTTATCGTGTCCACAGAGATCGGTGCTATTGAACTGCCGTTCGACAATTTAAATGTTATTGAGTTTGAGTTTAAAATGGGTTTAAATTAAATACGAGAAATAAAACTTATGAATAGAAAAAGAATTTATTCTTTGGAGAGTAGAGAACTCTCGGGTTTACATTTCATCTACTCTATCAAATACTTAAACTTACTACACAGTTGTACGCACCCTAAATCACTCATCAATACCCCTACGTATCGCTCACAACAAAGATTATGTCTAACGCAAAGTTCAGAGAACAACTGCATCGCCTCATCGATGATGTCTCACGCAAATCAACCACACGGAGCATTAAGAATCGATACCTACAATGAATGTTAGATCTAAATCTATCTCTAGTGTTCAAAACCTAACAGATGTTCATCCTAGACCCAGATTCGAAGAGGATATGTCTGCCGCAACTCAAATCCAAACATAAAGCGAGTAAAACAAGGATAACACTGATAAAGATTTGTAAAATAGCTCGCATACAAATCCATGAGTAATAAATATACATATAATCAAGGTAAACTTACATACAAACTCACAAAAAATGGAAACTACAAAGGGAAGAGAGAAGAGGAATCAAAATCTCTCGCAGTGTCAATCACGATCCAAGAATCATCCACCCATAATCGTCGAGTTGCAACCTCCATTGATGCTTTTCTAAGCTCTAAACTATAAAAAATGAAGGTTTGATGAATTGGGAACAAATACCCCAAAACATAACCTAAAAAAATGAATGAAATGACTAGAATTTTGGTTCAGACAAATTCGCCCAGCGAAATGAGGCTTCGCCTGGCGAATTTCCTTAGTTCTCTCACACCAGCTGCGCAATATTACAGCCTGTCAAAAAATATCTTCTTTCGCCCGGCGAAAGTCTTAACACTCGCCCGACGAACAAGACGCGACCACCTTACCGCATTTGGTTGGAATTGGGTGCTACTTTATGATTTCTTATTTATCCTATGAAGCTGGAAAGGAAAGGGAAGCTATCTAAAACTAACCTTGCACGCAAATGTTTTCTTTAACAAATGCTAAGAGATTGGGGGGTTCGGGGTCAGGTTATACAATGGGGAGTTGTCAATTACCCATCCTATATATGGTTATCCATAGATCGTTTAGCAAATTCTACTGTTATCTACTTACTGGTGTTTATCTGTCATGGGCTGGGAAAGTTTCTCCTTTGGGAGTGTTGAGAGAGTATTTTTGTTATTTTCGGGTTTTTCGATGTTTTTGGTAAGGTACTGGACCTAAAGTTTTTTATTAGTGTGCTCGCTAAGATTTCGCAATCTTATGCCTACGTATTCCCGTAATGATAATAGGGAAATCAGAGCAATCGTAGTTCCTCCTATTCTATGGGAGGAAAAAGATGTTTGGTGTCTTGTTTAAAGCCCAAGATTGAAGCTAGATGTGTATTTGTGTCTTGTTCAAAGCCCAAGATTGAAGCTAAACTGCTTAGGGAAAATCATTATACAAAACCTAAGAGGAGGCTGATTGGGGAATTTCTTATATGAAGCCTAAGAGGAGGCTAGCTTCTGCTGAGGATTATTGAGATCCAGAGATAGGTCCAAATTGGGGAATCAACTCTTGCTGAGTGTAGAAGAGTTAAAATATCAGATGCCTTGAGGTTCTGATTGAGGGTTTAAAGATTGAGTTTTGAAACCTACGGAGGTTTTAACTCTATTAGAGATTGATAAAGTGATCAGGGTTTTTCCTATTCTTTTAGGAAACTTGATGGTTTCTTTGAGATCCAAGAGGAGATGAGACTTTCCAAGTCTAATGGTATGAAGAGGTTAACTCTTAACTGGAGAATGATCTTTCTATGATACCCAAGAGGAGGCTGATGTTTTAAGGGATGAGAATTAACCCTAAATTGGTCTGATGTTCTGACTCTCTGGAGGTTTGAACTAGCAAAAGATGGCTAAGTTATATCCTATATCTGTAGAAGGTCTTTGGGTCCTTGTACTAAGCCCAAGAGGAGGCTGAGAACTTCTAGGAAGCCTGAGGGTCCTTGTACAAAGCCCAAGAGGAGGCTGGGGATGCTTTTAGGAAGCCTGTGGGTCCAAATCTAAGAAAAGATCAAGAAAGGTTTCACCGGGAATAATCCTTTCTTTAGTGAACAGTTCTAGGGTTTGAAGAAATTCAAGAGAGGTTTCACCGGGAATTAAGTCTCTCTAGGGAAATGAATTTCTTAGACAAATTTCTAGTAGTGACAATCTTGAGAAAAGTTTCACCAGAAATAATGTCTTTCTCTGTTCCATATTGTATAAGCCCAAGAGGAGGCAAGACTGTATCTGAAATTTCCTATGGGGAACTAGTTTTGACTGTGGTAAAAGAGTGACCACTGGTTTGATCTAATCCTAGACCTAATTGTCAGGGAAAACTCTAAGCAGATATACATACATATATATATATATATATATATATATATATATACACACACACACACACACAGAGATGAAATATATAAACAAGTATGTAAAAGAAAGCTGGTAGAACTTACAGGTGAGCAAACTTTCAGTGTTATAAACGCAACTGTATGGTTAGTTATTCAAGAATTGAAGGAAGTTTTGATAACAATTTTTGAATCTAAATCAAATGGAAAGTTGTTTTAAAAAGGAAGTTTGGGGCTTATACTCAAGGAGATGCCCAATTGGTCTAAGAGTAGTTTCTCCGGGAATAATGCTCCTCTTAGTACCAGTGTATGTGAATCTTCTTTTTATTAAAAGGGTACGATATGAATATCCGGGAAAACATCGGATTACAAGAGAAGATAGAAAAAAGAAAAGGTTGCAAATATGAATATCCGGGAAAGCATCAGATAAAAATAGAGAAAAGAGTGAAGATACGAATATCCGGGAAAACGTTGGATGTAAAGAGACGATGAAAAAAAGAAAAGGTTGCTTGCTAAGATCTTACGATCTTATGCCTACGTATTCTCAACGGGATCTTGAAAAATTAGAGCAGTCGTAGTTCACCCCTAAAGGGGCACGAACTACATAAAGTAAAGTTTAAATCGCACGGTGGCGATAGGGGAAATCTAATCTAATGTTATCATGCAAAGATGGACCTAAGGTTGAGTTTCGAACGGGAAATTCTACCCTAATGTTGTCATGCTTGATTGAATATCCTAATGTCTGTCTTATTTCAAACCTAATCGAAAATTAAGTTCGAACTAAGAGATCCTAAGGGAGCATGCATACGTGGCAAAACATCACGGAATAAATAAATACACGGCAAAGCATTGTGACATATAACGTATATACGGAAGAACATCGTGTGATAAAAGCATGCACGGCAAAACATCGTGTAACAGATTAAACTGACAAAAAGTTACAGAATACACATGGAAAAACATCATGGTAATCAGACAACAAAAATCAACTGAAATACACGGAAAAACGTCATGTAATCAGCAGACAAAGATACGCGGCAAAGCATCGCGAGTAACAAATAACAAATATACGTGGCAAAACATCACAGTGAAAACAAATAGAAAGCACACGGCAAAACATCGTGTAAAATAAACAGAAAGTTCACGGCAAAGCATCGTGATAAAATAATAGACATACACGGCAAAGCATCGTGAGACACAGAGAGAAAATACAATCACGGAAAAACATCGTGTAAATAACAGATATAATCAACAAAATAAGCTCAAAGCGATGAAGCAATCAAATCATGAAATAGAATCAGGTGACAAAGAATTATTAATTAACTTAAATATAAATATTTAATAAGATTAATTAATAATTTAATTAGTCAATATTAAATAAAAATATTTAAATCAATTAATAAATAAAAACATATTTTTACATTTTTAAATATAATTGACAAATTGATAAAAAAAATAAACAAGAAATAAATAATTAAAAGATATTTTTGGTTTTTAATATATTCAAAAAAAATTGTAAAAAAAATATTGAAATAGAAATAAAAAATGAAATAAAAAATAATATTAACTTACTAAAAAATATAACTCATAAAAAAGAATTCAATACATAAATAACTTTAAAAAAATAAAATATATATATATAACTATGAAAATTATAACGTGTAGTGTGTATATACTTAAGTTATAAAACTTAAAACTGGTCAATACATAAAACTATAATAAAAATAAAATATTATTTATTCTACACTCAGCAGTATATATAACTAGAAATGGTAAATACATAACTTTAGAATAGAAACAACACAGACCTACATTCTGAACCGAGAAATATATTATATAAAAAAAACAATTATGTATGCATTATGACATTAAGAGAAATTGACTGTATATTTCATATATAAAACTCAGTATTAAAAATTGATATATATATATATATATTCTAAACACAAAGCAATAGTTCATATATAATATAAAGTTTGAAAGAGACGAAATATATACCATAATCGAATTCGAGCTGTAATGCGAAGGAGCTGAGTTATTGTTGTTGCAGTGGCTGAGCGACTTCAAGCTTGTTTGAGGCGACGCAGTCGGCGGCGGTGTGTGGTGGTTGTTAAGTGTGCTATGGTTTCTTTTAAAAAAGAAAAAGTTGCAGGTGGTGGTATGGAAAAAAATACTTTCTTGTGTGAGTCTCAAGTATATGGAAGAAGAAGTGTGGTCTAGGGAGTTATTGAAGTATAGAGGGATGAGATTTTGAAAAAACAATATGAGAATTTGTTTTGGTGTCCATTGTAGTGAGAACAAATGCCTTATTTATAGTGTAATTAGAGCTTGGAGATCAAGCAAAAGATGTAACCCATGACATATAGAGGAAGAATTTTGTGGCAAGAACAATGATGAATCTTGAATATTTGATCAAAATTTGTTAAGACATTAATGCTTAGTTTCCAAAAATTCAAGATTAATGATGAAGTTTGAAAACAAATTGTGAAGAATTATTTAAAACATGATTATATATATGGGTCTTGCTAACCAGTGCCCCAGGGGCACTGGATAAGAAGTATTAAATTGTCCTTGATCACATTTAATTCTTTTAGAAAATGTATAATTAAATATACTTAATTAGTAATTATCTTAGATAAATTTAATACATTCATTTTCTCTCTCATACAATTCATATAATATATTTCACTTTACTCTCGTATAATAAATACAATACACTTATTTTTCTCACATATAATACATATTAATATGTAATTAATGATCCTTAATCAGTGTCTCTGGGGCACTGGTTAGCATTGCCTTATATATAAAACAAATGGTGATGATTATAATTGAATATTGAACAAAAAGATTGAATATTGAAAATAATGATGAAGTGAATTTAATGAGTTTGAAAATTGGAACAAGATACATTGTTGAATGTTGAAATTGGTGATTATGAGATTTGAAAATTTGCAAAACAATGATGAAAATGGAGTAGTTGTTAGTCAATGAATTCATGTTATGGTGTGGTTAAGTATGTAGTATGTGAAGTGTATGTTGTTGAATGAGGAAAAAAAAGTAGCAGGAAAAGACAAGGAGGGGGCGTGTAGTTTGTGTAGGAGGGAGGAAAAAATTTGTGAAATTTAGAGACTAGTAGTGTAAAAAAAATAAAACAAAAATTATATTATATATTATAATAATATACTAATATAATAAATAAATTAAATGTATAAAAAAATTAATAAAAACAAAGTTATTAAAATCTTGATTAATTAAGAATTAAAATTAATTAAAATTGGAATCGAAACCGGTAAAAAACTATAAAAATTGTCCGTATCGAAATGTCCGAAAAAATAAAATGAACATACCAAAACGATCAACGAAAAATATACGTATTGAAAAATTACAGCGTTTTGTTAAATTTTAAAATTTATTTTACCCACTAAAAAGGCTCAGACGAGTCAGAAAAGCGACAGAAAAATAGCTGAAAAAATAAAATAAGCACATTAGGTTAAAGTACGTGAAAAATAGATTAAAAAATGATGTCTGGAAGTTCGATTTAAAAAACTGCCCGGACACTGACTTTTTTCACAGTTGACTTTTCAGTTTGATCAAAATACATGAAAAAAACGTGTTAATTTCGGCTGATAAATTTCAAATAATATTTATGAAATAAATATATGATATGATATACAAATGATATAGTATGAAAATATAGACAGATAAAATGAGAAAAAATAAAAATGTCTGGTCAAAATTTGGGGTATGACAAGAAGCTACTGGAATTTCCAACTTTTTCTCTCGCCTCAGCTTCGCCTGACGAAAATCTCAGATTCTCCTGGCAAAAGGAACCTTCGCCAGGCGAAAGTTGACAGACATCATTTTTCTGCTGCTGTTCTTTATTTGCTTCCTCCTTTTATTGATCCAAATGGTGCATCCTGAAGCTTTTATTACTCATTGCTCCAACATTGCTTAACTACCTACAAAATGAAGGGAAAACTATTAATCGTTACATAATTGAATCAAAAACACAAGTATACACAAACTAATGTATTTATACACAAAATTGGAGAATTATTCACTGAAATTACACTAAAACTCGATGAGTGTCACAAAACTATATACACAAAAACACTACAAAATGACACTTATCACTTTGTCATACAAGGCCTGGTCTAGCATACAATGTACGTATGGTGAGTGGATTCATGCAGAAGTCAAAGGTATCACACCTAACAACCATAAAGAGGATACTAAGGTATCTCAGAGGAACTCTCAATTATGGAATTTTGTTTCTTATAGCAGATGAAGGAAAAGAGTGCAAACTAGTGGGTTAAAGTGACTCGAGTTAGTGTGGTGATGCTAAGGATAAAAAATCCACAGCAGGTTGTGTGTTATTGCTAGGTGGTACACCAGTTTCTTAGAGTTCAAGAAAGGAACCAATAGTAGCGATGTCATCATGTGATGCTGAGTACATAATTGCCTCTCTATATACATGTCAAGCAATGTTGATGGTGAACCTGATCGAGAAGATTTCAGGAGAAGACCATCGAGCAATGACCCTGAAGAACACGTATGCTATCAATTTGGCGAAGAACACGATAGAACATGGAAGAAACAAACACATCGATATGAGGTTCCATTATCTTCGAGAGCAAGTAGCAAATGGAAAGCTGAACTTTGAACATTGTAGAACCGAGAACTAGATTGCAGATATCATGACGAAGGCTGTGCAGGTTGAATAGTTCAAGAGATTAAGAACAGTGATGAATGTAGATAGTTTAGACACAATGAATTAGGTGGTATGTTAAATATGTAATTCTTTGTGTTAAGTGTATTGTAAGATTCGACATAGTCGAGACGAATGTATTCGATAATTGTAGAAGTAGATATCTGTCGAATGAGTTAACCTCAATAGAGTTAAACTTAACATTTATTTTGTTTGTTAGTTAGAGATTACTCAGTGTGCAAATAATCACACCTATAAATAGGGAGGTACCTTACTATTGTAAAAAAAGGTTGAATAAGAGAAAGTAAGTGAGAATAAATGCAGAGAGAAACTCTGAAAATTTTGATCCATCTTCTTCCCTTTTCTCCCAAAACCCTAATTTCTCTTTTCTTCCAAATTCACTTTCACGAATTTCTTCTTTTTATTTCAAATCATTGTGCGGCAGAATCATCTTACAACCAATGAATGTTTGAATCACTCGAGTAAAGAGAGAAGAACGAGAGAAACGATTAATCAGAAAGATTGATTTTCGTTCAATCAAAATTAATTCATATTATCTCAAAGATTGAGATTAATTCCAACAAATCTGACATATGATGAAATATGACCTATAAACATATATTCATATTTCATAATCCAATCTACATAGGATCAAGTTTTAAAACAAAAATGTAAATACAAAACAAAATTTCCTCATTTAGATTTTTCAAAATTTTTAACTGCTTGAAAATTCATTGCTTACCTATTCTAAATTGAAATAGCCAAACTTTATGTTCACAGTATATACGTAACATCTAAAGTGGCGTTACGTGTTATCATGTACTAGCAGTGTAAGCATATCTTACTCATATTATAACCAAAACCCCACGAGTTGAATATAAAGTTTGCATATCATGTAAGATATCATGTTTAAAAAGTTCATGGTAATGTGGATTAACAAAATAATTATTTTAATAGAAAAGTTTTATCATATGCGTCCAAACTCCAATAGTAGACATTAAATTGCATAAACAGTAACCATTAAGCACTGAGAAATTAAGATGGTGAAGGAAAATAAAGTTTGCTACAGAGAATCAGCATGATAATTAACGTTTGGCTGAGAATGCATTAAACCGCATTAAGGATATTGTTGTCGTACCATTCTTGTACCCATCGTGTGTACTTCCACTTTGAAACTATTAAAAGGTAGTAAAACTGCATTTGTTAACGTCAAAATCCACTAATAATTTAATATCAACTTTTTTGTTTGATGAGAATATTTTGAGTCATGCCAAAACTTATTTATCATGTCTGCCACGACAACATATTCACTGTTTAACAACACTGGTAGTGTGTTTAAAAGTTATTAGGTTTTGAGAAGTAACAAATGTAGGTGATTACTTTTATGGCGGAAATTTATTTTGTATATTTTTTTTTGGGTTAATACCTATTTTGCTCCCTGTCCTATAGGCGCTTTTCGAAAAACCTCCCTGTAAAAAAAAAACTTGCAAAAAAAACCCTAACATTTGAAGATTCTCTCAATTTTGACCTTCATCACATTCAGTCACCAAAAACCTGCCATTTTAACCCCTGCCATTTTGGCAGCATTTTTATTTGGACCCCTGCCATTTTGACAGCGTTTTCATTTTGACCCCTGCCATTTTGACAGCGTTTTTATTTTGACCTCTGCCATTTTGGTATTTTTAGTGACTGAATGTGATGAAGGTCAAAACTGAGAGAATCTTCAAATGTTAGAGTTTTTTTTGCAAATTTTTTTTTTACAGGGGTGTTTTTCAAAAAGCGCCTATATGACAGGAGGCAAAATGGATATTCACCCTACTTTTTTTTTTAGTGAAAAGTAATTTGTTAGGTGCATGAGCACCTAGGTTTTTAGTCATCAATTTGGTTTCGAGAAGTCACAAATTTTACTTTTGAGGTGGGGAAAAAGTTATAAAATATGATTTACAGCTAATCTGAAACAACAATTAATATTTGGATGAAGAAAATGACAAATGCGGTGAGAAGGAAAACTTTAGCAATCAAAAGGGATATCTGCAGAATGCAAAACAATTTGGAATGGATTAAATCTGACAAAGGACATGAAGGCGAAGGATGTCAATATCCGAACTAATTGTAGAGTGATTGAAATTGCTCTTTCAATCCTAAGGGTTGGCCCATCCTAGTAAAAAACTAAAATTATTCATGAAATTTAAAAATGTACATTTAGACGCAACTCAATTCACCCACAATCCTTTTGTAAGTGAGTTGAACTTTAATTTATTACAAAAATTTATACCAAAATGTATCTTCATATAACTTCCGAAAGTATATTTATGAAAATACTTAACTAAAAATAGATGCAGGAACAAAACATGTGTAAAACTAAAGATAAATTAATAACATCAATAATTATTATGACATACTTAAAAAACAAAACATTAGAAAACACATTTGCAAAATAATCCTACTGGAGGCTTATGGCTACTTCTCATATTTTTTGTGATATGATACCTACAAAATAATTCATAGGAATTAGAAAACACATTTGCAACCAAATTCATCAATGTGTGGTATCCCAATTGGTGACAATGACCTTCGACGTGTTTTCATTGTCATTCAACTTTGTCTGACACAATTCCAAAGTCCAAGTAACATTGTCATATTTTTCACGTTCAGAAAATTCAATTCTAACTAAATAAATATTTTTCGTATAAGTAACACCAACAATTTCCAATTGTGAAAGCACATACTTGTTGGTCTAATACGTTGAATGAATAATGAATATTATGGGGAATGTGTTGACACTACTACGGAAAATTCATTTAACAACGGTTGGAAAATGTATGTAATCACGCGTGCACAGGCGTTGTTATGTAGAGTGTCGTTGTATATATGATACTTACAATCACGGACAAGTAACTGTTGTATTAAACTAGAAAGAGCGCTACCTGTCACAACGGTTTATACAAACAACTGTTGTGATAAAGTAATCGCCCTAGGTTTGATTCCCAGCTGTACTGTTTTGATATTTATTTTTTTCAGGACAGCGCGCGAGATATTATAACGGTTGTGTAATATAACCGTTGTTAAAGCACAAGATATTATTACAGTTATGATATATAACCGTTGTTACATATTCTGCCGAATTAAGAAAAAGATTACTGATTTTATAATTAATCCAATTTTTCAACCTGTATTATTGTTAACCATATCACAACAGAAAATACAACTAACATTTATGGTAAAGTAATCATAACAATATTATTTGTATTATATTCATAATATCACATAATTGTATTATATTCAATTGTAACAAATATCTTACCATTTATCAGAACAAACAACCTACAGTTTACACATTACATAACATCACATAATTGTATCATATTCAATTGTAACAAATATCTTACAATTTATCAGAACAAACAACCTACAGTTTACACATTACATAATATCACATAATTGTATCATATTCAATTGTAACAAATATCTTATAATTTATCAGAACAAAACAACCTATAATTTACACATTACATAACATCACATAATTGTAACTTGGTGTTTTGGTTTCTTGTCTCTTGGTGTCTTAACTCTAAAGACCTATGATTTCAAATGATTATACTTGTTAGTAAAAATATTTAGAAACTATAACATACAATTAATATATTATGAATAAAGACTAAATTACGTACTTGTTAATTTTCACATATGCCTTCTTCATGATCGATTCGAATAGCGTGCACGACATCTCCATCAACTTCATCATGTGAGGTAGGGACTTGTGTTGTGTAAGAAGGTGTGGACGAAATATCAAGACTTCCATCACTAAGAGGAATGTGTTTTCCTTGGAGAACGATTGACCATTTCCCTGATATGTCCGATGGGTCGGTAACATAGAAAACTTGTTTTGCTTGAGAAGCCATGATGAATGTGTCATACCCCAAATTTTGACCACCAAGATTTCCCATCATTGTGTAAATCATCACCACAATATGGATGTATCATTATGCCTCATCAGTTTCCCCAAAGATGGGTGATCATTCACTACAAATAGGAATTAGGGTTTCAAGCCCTCTCAGAGCACTTAGACAAAGGATCAATCAAGAATTGACATGATCTCCAACTTGTATAAACTCTCAAACACCCATAAAGGATCAAGAGGACTCCCACATTAAGAACCAAGCACAAAGTTGCAACATTCCAAGTGGATTAAGCCTCAAGATCGACAGTGTCACCAAATTAGGGTTTTGGTCGACCAAGGCCTCCAGGTGGAAACTTTCATCTAGGCATGAGCCAATGCTTCAAATCATAGCCTAAGATACTCTATGGGACCTCATGGACCCAATCATCAAGTCAATTTAACCACAGGGGATGCATTTATCAAAAATCAGGAATTAGGGTTTCTTGACCTAATTCACCCCAAAGTTGACTTTTGGGACAAAACATGAGCCAAGACCTCAAGACATCATTTGAGGGTCTCCAATACACCATATTGATCCATTTGCAACAATGGATTGATCCAAGAAGCTTGATCTACAAGTTTCAATTTCATCTAGACCACAATTAGGACCTTTGACTTTTGACCAAGACATGCTCCCAAACCTTGGGACATGATTCAATACACCTTATAACACCTATGGAATCCATATATTTAGTTTGATTTAGGTCAAGGACTTGATTTCATAGAGGATCGCACATTTTAAATTTCATCTGATAAAAAGTCAACTTTACAAAAAGTCAAAGTTTGACTTTTTGATTTTTTTTGTCAACCAAGGTTCCTTAACCCATGATTTGAATCATCATTCATCAAGAAAAACCAAAGAAAATGAGTTAACTTGTAAAAGGGGTAACCATAAAAAACTTAGAATTTTTCTAAGTTATGGAACAAAGTGGCCAGGGTACCAACTTTCAAGGATCATAACTTGAGATCCAAGCAACCATTTTGGATGATTCAAAGATGGATTTGTACCTCTCATGGAATAATTTAAAAGTGTCAACTACACCTCATTCCAATTCCTCATGGATTTTTAGTTATTGAGTGATCAAAATGGCTGAAAACATGAAATGTCACTTTTTCCAACAATTAGTGAAATTTTCACTAAATCAGAATTTGTCTTGCTTTTTTTCAAAATGTAGGGGTATTTTTCACTTGGATCCAAAAAGTTTCAAGACAAACTATGATCACACATGTGTTGTATCATATGAGAGCTTTCCAAAATGACCAAGAACTCCATCAAACTCCACTTGAGCTAAGAGGTATGACAACTGCAACATGCCTTGCTGCAAACTGTCCTGGCAAGGCAGATTTGTGCACAAGAGCTCGATTTGTCCAAATTGTGCAATAACAAGCATGGTTATCCATCTGCACAACTCAAGGGGGAACAACCAAGGGACAAACACTGATTCATCAGCCTCCAAAGTCCCAAAATCTACAAGTAGCATGCCAAACCTAAAAAGGCTAAAGATGCTTCAAGACTCCAATTTTGTTTTGGAACATTTAATGGATGCTTAGAGGTGGCATGTATTAGAGCAAATATGAACACTTCAGTCAAGCCTTATCCTTGAATCAAAGAACCATAGGCATGTGCTCTAATCTCAAGTCAATGGCTAGAGGAGACTTGAGATTCCATTTGATCCACATTGACCAAAGGCCTGCTGCAGTTGTCATTCCCTATTCCTTGCAAAACAAACTTGCTCTACTATAAATAGAGCTCAATTGTGATCAGTTTGAGTACACCAAAGCAACCAAACTGATGCTTTCCTCAAAATCTTCACTTTCACTCCAATTTTGCCTTCTAACTCAAGTCACTATCAGGTTTTGAGTTTGAGAGCAATTCCAACCAAACCAATAGTTCACACACCTCACATATAACATATAGAAGTGATCCAAACTCTCACATAACATCTGGAACATCAGAATCACAAAATCACCAGCCATCTGCACAAGCTTTTGACAGATTTGTAATTGAGGTTCCAAATCAAGTTCCAGCTCAATTTAATCCACTTCAAGCATTCAGACACACTCCATAGCACCTAGGGAAGCTGTCCACATCATTGGAACTAAGCTGTAACACCTTCAACATAAAACAAGATCACCAGCTGCAAGAGGTAAGCCTCAACTTGATCATCTCATGATTCATGCATATTTCCTCGCACAATAATTTTGCCATATGTTCATAATCATGTATGGAGTGATTCCCCTTAATTCATTGCTTTGTTTGGATCGTGTATCAAATTTCTGAGCCTTCATGCAAAAATTAGGGTTCTTGAGGTTTCTCTTTTATTTCTTATTCCATGCTTAAAATAAATAAAATTAAAGACCATAGACATGATCGTGAGGTGAAAACGAGTAGATTGATATGTGGATTGTGTGATTTCATCAAGTATTCAGTGAGATTGATGAGAAAATGCAAATCTGGGCAAATCAGAACACACGCGTGTTCTTGGTGTGTTCTTGGCGCCCTTTTTTTTTTTTTTTTTGAAAATTCAAATATTTGAATTTTGTGATTTTATTTAATTGATTCAAAAATTAATTTCTCTCTGAATTTTAATGATTTTGAGTTGATTCTTTTTTTAATAATTCACAAAAATGTTAAAATATTTTATTTTACCAAAATTTCCCAAAAATATTACTTATTTCATATATTTGATATTTTTGCAAAGAATTAATTTTTATTTGTTTTTTGACATTTAAAATATTTTTTCCTTCTTGATTTTCCAAACTTAAATGGTTTTCAATCATTTTGTGGACAAAAACATGATTTTTGAAACATTGATCCAAGATCATCACTCATTTTTCACATGTTTTAAATGATTTTTATTAATTTTTAATCAAAATTAATTCAATATTAAGCAAAATTAGGGTTTTGATTAATTCTACCCTCATCAATCTTTTTCAAACACTCATGGGCCTCTAATAGAGTGTAAGACCCATTCCTTGTAAATAAGATACCTTGTTGAGCCTTAGATATTGTATAAGACCCACTGTGTTTTCAAAAACCTCGGCGCGATCTCCGTTTTCAAATAAACCATCTGGGCCTACCCTCGTGTTGTAAGTCCCATCTTTCTTTTTCTTAAATAATCTTTGGGCCTCTAATAGAGTGTAAGACCCAACCCCTTTTTGAAACCAAACTTGTTTTGGGCCTCAGACATTGTATAAGTCCCTCTGTGCATTTTCAAAAGTTCGACGCGATCGTCGCCTGTTTAACAATAAACCTTGGGCCTCTCCTTGAGTTATAAGCTCCACCACTTGTACAAAAACAAATCTTTGGGCCTCTACTAGAGTGTAAGACCCAACCCCTTTTTAACCAAAACCTTTGGGCCTCAGACGTTGTATAAGCCCCAGTACAATCTTTTCAAAACAATTTCCCTTTTGATTTAGGTTCAAATATACAGTTGTTATCAAAACTTTCTTTAATTTCTTTGAACAACTAACAATACAGCATGTAAGCTTGCTCACCTCTAAGTTTTATCCGCTTTTATTTACTTGCTTTAATATATATAACTGTATTGTAGGAAGCTGCGCATGGTTAGTCTTCTTTCATTCTTTTAAATACATGTCAAATATATATAACTGTATTGTGGGAAGCTGCGCACGGTTAGTCTTCTTTCATACCCTTTTACATACTTGTCATATATCAACTGGATATATACTAGTATAGTTATTTAGAGTTTTCCCCAGTAACTAGGTCTAGAACTAGGTAAAGCCCGTTTGGTCACTCTTAAATACAGTCAAAACTAGATCCCCATAGGATTTCCAGATACAATTTTGCCATCTCTTGGGCTTAAACAATATGGAACAAAGAGAAAGCAGTATTCCTCGTGAACCTTTTCTCAGACTGTCATCCCTAGACATTGTCAAAGAAATTCTACTCCCCGGAGTTGATCTATTCTCGGTGAATAACATCTCTTGAGTTTCTTCAAGCTTCAGAACTTTCACTAAATGATCTATTCTCGGTGAATAGCATTTCTTGAACTTTTCTTGGTTTGGGACCCACAGACTTCCTAAAAGCATCCCAGCCTCCTCTTGAGCTTTGTATAAGGACCTTTCGGCTTCTTAGAAGTTCTCATGCCTTCTCTTGGGCTTAATACAAGGACCCTGACGACCTCTTAGAGGTATAGGACAGAACTTAGTCATCCGTCGTTAGAGCTATCTTTCTAAACGGAGTCAAAAAAGCCCTCAGACCAATTTTAGGGTTGATACTCATCCCTTAAACAAGTCAGCCTCCTCTTGGGCGTTGTACAAAGATAGACCTTTCCAATAGACTTGGAGAGTCTAAATCCCTTCTTGAGTCTCAAAGACATTCTCAAGTTCCCTACAAACATAGGAAGAAACCCCGGATTCTGGATTAATCTCCAACAGAGCTAAAACTTGTGGGTTCTAAAACCCCGTCTCTCTCCTAAAATCCCCAAGCCATGGTCAGTTTATCATCATCTCAAATCAGAACCTCAAGGCATCTGATACCTCAACCCTTCTGTAACCCTTAGCAAGAGTTGATTCCCCATTTGGACCTACCTCGGGATCTCAATAATTCCCAGCAGAAGATAGCCTCCTCTTAGGCTTTGTATAATGATATTTTCCTCAGGAAAGTCATCCTCCTCTTGGGCTTTGTACAATGATTCTCCCCAACAGAGCCAACCTTTTCAGACTCTCTTGTTGAGTCAGTCACATTTTCAGACTCTCTTGTTGAGTCAACCCCCTTTCAGTCTCTCTTGTTGAGTCAATCACCTTTTTAGACTCTCTTGTTAAGTCAATCACTCTCATAGACTCTCTTGTTGAGTCAATCACCCTTTTCGCACCCTCTTGTTGAGTCAACCCTTTTTAGCCTCAATCTCGGGCTTCGTACGAGACTGATAAAAACACTCTCTTATTGAGTCAAAACCTTTTTCGCCTCAATCTTGGGCTTCATACAAGACAGATAAATACCTCCCCAGCGGAGTCAACCTCCTCTTAGGCTTTGTATAAGGACTTCCCCAGTGGAGTCAATCAACCTCTTAGCTTCAACCTTGTGCTTTGATCAAGGCATACATAAATCAATCATCCCTCTTTAGAGATGACAAATTCTCTTTCAGTCAACCTTTTAACTTCAATCTTGGGCTATGAATAAGACACAAATACTCCGTTTAGCCTCTGTCTTGGGCTTTGAACAAGACACCAAACCATCTTTTTCCTCCCTTAGAATAGGAGGAACTACGATTGCTCTGATTTCCCTGTTTCATTTAAACGGGAATACGTAGGCATAAGATTGCGAAATCTTAGCGAGCATACTAAATCAAAACCCTAGGTCCAGTACCTTCATACCAATTAATCCTTAGGTCCATCACCTTCCCAAAAACATCAACAGAAACTCACTCTGCCTGTGACATTTCCCAAGAAACTTTCCCAAACCCATTAACGGATAAACACCATCAAGTACAAAGCAAAACCTAAAGCTAATATCCTATGGATAACCATATATAGGATGGGTAATTGACAACTACCCATTGTATAACCTGACCCCGGACCCCCCAATCTCTTTAAGCGTTTGTTCAGTTAAATATTCGCGTGCAAGGTTAGTTTTAGATACCTTCCCTTTCCCTTCCAGCTTCATGGGATAAATAAGAAATCAGAAAGTAGAACCCCCTTTCTCCTCGAGGAAGAAGACCTAACTTCAGCGATAAGGTGGTCGCGTCACCGACAAAAATCGCTCGCTACAGAATAATTCGGTCATAAAAGATATCTTGTCAAGGTCGACCCGTGTGAATCCTAATTCATCAATGTATACACCATTACTATTATTGGGAACCCATTTGAATTTAAATAAAGCCACTTTGAAAATAACATAATCAATCTCCTAAATCTCATCAATATCACCATAAAACGCGGTAGTTGCCAATACAGGATTCTTATCTTTCGAGCTAGAGAAATACATCTATTCGGCTTTAACCATAACCCCACTATTTTGCATTGTACTACGATCATATTTTAATTTTGTATAAAAGGTATAATGACCAATGTCGTATGCAATCCAAGTAACGACACAAAATTTTGGCTCGTACGATAACCATTTAAGTATCTCGGATTCACTACGATCATTAGATACACTTTTATTAAACCAATCTATGAATCTCTTGTTATGCTCTATCAACAATAACTTGTCACTCATTCGGGGATATTTTTACTTAAAAGTCCTTTGTGAGTGTCTATGAAAGGTTGAACTTCATCTATATTATTCAATATATAGAAATATGCTTGAATAACTACATCCCGAGCCATTGACTTAACATTTAGACCTTGAATACCTCTTCCGTCTGTGTCAAAATGACGAGACTTTGGAATTCATATAAAATCCGCGTCCGACAAATAGTTTGTACAAAACTCAACAGCTTCTTCTGTGATGTATCTTTCAACAATCGAAGCTTCCAGTCAGTGATGATTCTTCGTATATCCTTTAAAGATCTTCATATATCGCTCTATTGGATACATCCACCTTAAATAAACTGGACCACAAATTCTTATTTCTCTTACTAGATGAACAAGTAAGTGAACCATAATGTCAAAAAATGATGGAGGAAAATACATCTCCAATTGACACAAGATTATGGCAGCCTCATCTTCTAATTCATCTAATTTTTTGAAATCTATAACTTTATTACATATGGCATTGAAGAATAAGCATAATCTCGTTATAGTTACTCTCACATTTTTTGGTAGGATCCCACGGATAGCCACTGGTAGAAGTTGTTGCATCAATACATGACAATCATGAGATTTTAAACCAATTAACTTGAGATCTTTCATTGATACAAGTTTCTTAATGTTTGATGAGTAAACTTGCGGAACTTTAATACCTTGCAAACACTTGCAGAAAATTTTCTTTTCCTGTTTAGAAAGAGTGGACATGCTGGAGGCAGATAAGTTCTTTTTCCTTTCTCTATTGGAGCCAACTGTTTTCGTATACCCATATTCTCCATATCAAGACGGGAAGTCTTACTATCTTTAGTCTTTCCTGAAATGTTTAAAAGTGTGCCAATCAAACTATCACACACATTCTTCTCCACGTGCATCACATCAAGACAATGTCTAACATCAAGACTTAACCAATACGGAAGATCAAAGAAGATTGACCTCTTTTTCCAAATATTTTTTGCAACTGCCCCTTTTTCTTTTTTTCTCTTCCCAAAGACAACATTAATGTGTTTCTGCCGTTGATAAACTTCTTCCCCGGTTAAAGGTTCAGGTGCCTTATCAAACTCTTGCTCTCCATTAAAAGCCTTCCGCAATCTACGATAAGGATGATCGGGGTTTAGAAATTTTCGATGCCCAAGGTAAACTGTCTTTTTTCCAAACTCAAGTTGGTGATAACAAGTATCATCTTCACATATAGGACACGCTCTATGTCCTTTGACAATATATCTAGCCAAGTTACCGTAAGCAAGAAAGCCGTTGATTGTGCAAAATAACATTGCACGTATCTTAAACCTTTTCCCAGAATATGCATCATCAACTTCAATGCCTGCATCCCACAAGAGTCGTAAATCATCAATTAATGGACTTAGATAAACATATATGTCGTTACCAGGTTGTCATGGTCCAAAAATCATCATACTTAACAGTATATCCTTGCGCTTCATACACAACCAAGGAGATAGGTTATAAATAGTGAGAAGAACAGGCCACGAAATATGATTAGTGCTCAGATTACCAAAGAGGTTCATTCCATCAGTGGAAAGTCCAAGCCTAAGGTTTCTTGGCTCAACTCCAAAATCCAGAAACAATGAATCAATTTTCTTCCATTATAACGAATCAGCAACATTATAACGAATCAGCAACATGGCAAATGTTTCCATCACGGGTCCTTTCATCTGCATGCCATCTAAGATTCTTTGCGTCATTCGAATTAGCAAAAAGTCTCTTAAATCGTGAAATTATTGGCAAGTACCATAACACTTTAGCAGGAGGATGCTTCCTACTAACATTGTCATAGTCATTGTCATCACCATTGTTGGCCTTCAGCTTGTAACGAGACATACCACATTTCAGACATTGATACAAGTCTTCATACTCTTTCCGGTATAATATGCAATCATTAGGGAAAACATGTATTTTGATATACTCCAGACCCATTGGACACAATATCTTCTTGGCCTCATAACAACGATCCAGCAATTTGTTATCTTCTGGTAACATTTCCTTTAGTAAGTCAAGTAATTCCGTGAAACTTTTATCCGACCATCCATTTTTTGCCTTCAGATTAAACAACTTTAACACCGCCGACAATTGTCTAAAATCTATGCATCCCTTATATAAAGGGGTGTCTTTATCACTACATAAAGTATAATAAATATGAGCATTCTTAAAAGAAGATTCCCCAATATCACAAAACATATACTCTAGTTGATCTTCCATATATTCATCTTCATCCACTCTTTGACTTTGTGACACACGACTTTCCGCTTTATCCGCCTCACCATGCCACATCCATATTATATAATTTTGACATATACCATCACAACAAAGGTAATGAAATATTTCATCATTTCTACAATTTTTGATATTCGCGCAAAGAACACAAGGACAATAAAAGATACCATTATTGTCAGGAAGATGTTTATCAGCGTATTCAAAAAATTCAAGAACTCATTTCTCATAAACCGAACCTAATCTATCGGCTTTCATCCAACTACGATCTTTAACAACTTCTGAAATTTATACACATATAATAATGTGAATGACACACCAAAATGTAATTAAAAAACTTAATGCATATGCAAATCTAAACCTAAAGCATATAAAACATTTACTCTAATACTGACTTGAGCATAAACAACATAAACATACTGACTAGAGCATATACAACATAAACAAAGAAAAAAGGAATGAAGATGTTGAAGAATACCGTACTTCGAAGTTGAAGAATCAAATGAAAGAAGATGGTGAAGATTTGAGCTACAAATGAACGGATACGAAGAGGGTAAAGATTACGCCGCCGCTGTCGTATCTGGCTCACTTTTTCACCTAGGGCGTCTTTTGAAAGAAATAATACATAATAAGTTTTGTTTTAATTTATCAGTGAACCCTTTAATTACGGTTGGAAAACACAACCGTAGTGGAATTAAAGTTCTCTTATAACGGTTGTTTACTTCACTGTTGTAAACTCTTTTAAAATTTATTTTTAAAATAATGGAGTTAAGTCCTATAACAACGGTTGGTTTAAAAAACCGTTGTAAAATCATTTACAATTTATTTTATAAATAATGGACTTAAGTGACAAACGCTTAATGTACTCTAAAAAATGGAAAAAGTGCAACTGCTGGGAATCAAAGCTTGCTACACAATATTTATTAATACAGTCTTTTAAAACAACCGTCATTATATTTCTGTTTATACATACGGCTAATTACTGGGCGCGAAAATTTTAACCTATTACAACGGTTTATATGAATCCGTTGTAAACCTGCCGATGTTGTTTGCGCGTTTTGTAGTATTGTGAACAACTTTATGGAATCAGGATGAATACAAAATATATCTCGAATGGTTTCTCCATTCTCGCATACTCGGTACCTAGATACATAATGGTTATCATCCATAAGTTTCAACAATTGTTGCATTTCAAGTTGATCTCATTTACCGTCTTGTTGTTTCGGGTACAAACATTGTATAATAGTCTGATATTTGAGACATTTCAGGGTCATTTACGTTTCAAAGTTGCAAGTATGTTTTTGAGCTGCACCATGTTTAATGTCATGTCAGAAAATATTTATTCTCTTCGGGTATAAGGCGACATGCAATGGAGTGACTGGCTAACTTGTGACACATGTCATGATTATGTGTACAACAAATCACACTAAATATTCATTTATTATTTGCCAAAAAAATATCCATATGCAACTTAAAAGGATACTCACATTTCCTCGAACCGGTGTTATCTCGTTTCAACTTCCGAATAGGGGTTTTGTACTTGTCACTTCTTTTGCACCTCACTGTCACAAATGCAAGTCTTCTATCTGAACCATTATCTGACATTCCGATTACAACATCAAACTCCAATTTGACAACCTCCACGCGGATCCATTAAAAGATATGATCACGAACAACAAACACTTGTTCATTTGTAAAATGGTTGCCAACATCTACTTTGACATCAATAGTTTTGGCATCTGTAGACAAAATAGGTTTGAGGACAACATCATGGTACATCATATATAAGGCAAATAATAACACAAAATATTCAGAAAAAACTGTCTTAATTGAACTCTGAACTAATCCAGAAATACACTTTAGTATGATCTTCAACTAGAATCCGAAAATGTATTTTCAGATGCAACACTTAATTTTTTCAGCTCCGAAACCAGATTAATGGAAGTAATGAGAAAGGAAATACATGCACATTACCTTAAATTTCAGTTTCTTTTGCTCATTTTAGTGTGCAAAAATAGGAAAATGTTGTTTTGAGGTAGAAATTTTGATTGTGCGTGGAAGGAGGTTTTGATAAGGTTTGATAAAAAATGGTGTTTTTGATCATGAGTGAGGCAAAGATGCAAGTTGTTGTTTTATTAAATTTCCTGCTTGACAAATTTGAAAATGCACTTCCAAATTTGTCACTGACATGCAAATGTCATAGCTTTTTCTTCAAATTCCCGCTTCACAAATCCGAAACCGCACTTCTAGATTTGTCACTAAATTATTAAATAAGCAAAATGCTTGATGAGGTGTGGTCAGAGATATATTTATGAACAAAATTTTGGGAAAATAGAAAATGTGTCTCACTTAGAACGTCTTTTGATGTGATATGGGTGCGTTCAAAAATTCACTTCCAGATTCGTATGAGTATTTTTGAATTTTCGTAGAGTGTTTCTCCACCACTTAAAATGGGAGAAGCAATTACCATACATAATATGTATGGAAATTAGGCCTAAACCCAAAAGAAATCTAATATAAAGATTTTAGTTCTTTTAAAAAAAATTAATAATGAAACGTGAAATACTTAATACACTAGCAAAAACATCAACTACATGTGATTAGATTTATATATAAATATACATTGTATTTTTCTTTGCATTTTATTTATATTTTGGTTTAAAAGCAGTTTGAATCCCCTCTTTTTAAAATTTCTAACTTTTTAATATTGCTGAAAAAAATCTGATTTTAGATATTTTGTTTTCAATATTTTAGTGTTTAAAATATTTTTAAATGACGTGACATTAATTTTTTTCAAAATGAGGGATTCAAAATCTTATTTAAAAAAAACTAAAAAGTTAAAAAAAAAATTTAAAAAAAGATTGTATTTAAACTTTATTTCGGTTTTTTCGAAAACAACCAAAAGGAAAGTTTATTGAAAAGCCTGGCATAAGATATGCCAAAAGAACAAGATACAACTTCTAATAAAGTCAGGTCCCGATCCAAAAAAGATAGCAAAAGCATAAACTAAACAGCACGAAGAGGCCACCCCAACCTCCACAAAGCAACCACTCCAAACACTGCCACCGGAGAATAGCAGACAAAAAACCAGAAAAACTCAGATACACCCAACACACAAATGCAAATACATCCAGCCCCATTACACCAACCAAAATCTAAAACTACCTAAGAATATAGCTGCTAACTAAGAGGATCTTAATACAGATCCCAAATAAACACCTCATATTTGACAAACATTACTTTAAACTAATTTGCTAACCAAATATAAACACCTAACTCAGCTGGATGACACCAAACTTTGCAAGAAAATGATAGCCTGCGGAAACTGCTGCACTAATATAAAACAGCTAGCCTCACTTAAACTGGAAAAACCAGATCAATAATTCACGCAGCCTCAAGGCCTAAACAAACAGTGGGCTTTAACCACCACATTGCATATTCGTCATTTATCTTGTTTGACTTTAGTTTTAACCATCTCCAAGCGTTTACCGAAGTTTCCTCGAACACCCGAACTATCTGCACTTCCTTGTTACGCATTATTTTGTGATTCCAGGATTTCCAAATGCACCACACACACGCGCACCATAACACTCAAAGCATTAGAGACGAATCTTTTCCTCCACCTAGCAGATTTTCGAATTGACACATATGTTGCCAACCTTTGTTATGCAGAGCTGTTGAAACACCAAGCCATCTGCTTATATGACTCCACGTACATGCAAAAGATTGACACTCGAAAAACAAATGTGAAACCAACTCATCCTTACCGCACCCACTTACGCAACTTTTCTGACCTTGAAATTCAACTCCCCTCTTAAATATATTGTCTTTTGTCGCGATCCTATTCTGAACCAATCTCCACACCAAACTAGACACTTTTAAAGGAATCGATTTATCTCATATCTTCGACCAACTCTTCCTATTCTCCTCGGAGATCTCGGGCAGCAAGCCTTTGTAAACATTTTTTTACATAATATTCACTATACTTCTTCACATTGCCTACTTCTGTTGAACATATATCTCTCCACCAGCTAGAACAATCACTTGCCCCTATATGAAATCCTCCCACATTTGCCTCGTACCTGTTAAAAAGAGCAGAAAACCAAATTTCCCTATTTTCTGTTTTGATCCTCCATTTCCATTTTCCTAAAAGAGTTGCGTTAAAATAACCTAATGTCTTAATTCCCAGCCCTCTCTCCTTTATTGGTCTACACACCAATTCCCATTTTATCCAATTAATTTTCTTCCCATTCTCACATCCCCCCATAAGAACTTTTTAAACATGGATTCTAATTTAAAATTATACTTGTCGGTGCCTTGAAGAAAAAGAGAAAATATACCGAGATCATGTGTAAGACCAATTTTAGAAGGACAATCCTGCTTCCAATTGAGAGAAATTTATCCTTCCAACTGGAAAGTCTTGATTCCACCGTCTTTAGCACCCCTGTCCGAGTGGCCAATCTTTGTTCATTCGCTCCGATTGGTAAACCAAGATACGTAATTGGCGTTGAGCTCAAACCACAATTTAATAACTTTGCATCTTCTGTAATCCATTCACGATCGATGTTAATCTCCAACAACTTTCTTTTGTTTAATTTTACATTCAACCTAGACATCAATTCGAACAAATTTATAATCCCCTTAATTGTTCTAATGTTTCTCCAAGATTTCTCGCAGATTACCATAGTGGCATCCACATACTGGAGATGTGTGAATCTTTCATTTCCTTCTTCGAATTTATAGCCTTTAAATTTATCCAACTGTATTGCCTTATTCATCAGCACATTGAATACTTCTGCCACAATTAAGAATAGAAATGGTAATAACGGGTCTCCTTGCTTTAGGCCTCGGCCCATCTTGAATTCGTCTGTTGGGCTTCCATTAACTAATACCGACATTTTTATGGAGCTTAAACATTCAAAGATCCAATTTCTCCATTTCAATGGAAAATCCATTTTTTCCATCAAATATGTCAGAAATCTCAAATCTACGCAGTAGTATGCCTTTTCAAAGTCCACTTTGAAGAACATCACTTCCTTTTTCTTTCTCCTAGCCTCGTCTACTATTTCGTTAGCCACCAAAATCCCGTCCAGAATCTGCCTGCCAGTTATAAATGTTGATTGCGTTTTCGAAATGATTTTGTCTATCACCTTCTTCAACTTATTAGCCAAAACCTTTGAGATAATCTTATATATATAACTGACCAGTGTAATGGGTCTGTAATCCAATATCTTTGTCGCATTTTTTCTCTTTGGGATAAGAACCATGAAACCATTGTTTTCGCTCCTAACTATCTTCCCATTGTAATGAAATTCAGCCATCATTTTTAAGACATCACCTTTGATCAAGTCCCATAATTCTTTTAAAAAATCAAAGTTTACTCTATTCGGTCCAGGACTTTTAGAACTATCGCAATCCCAAACCGCATCCCTAACTTCCTTTTCCGAGAATTCTATAACTAAGCTCTTTTTATCCACTGCATCTAGCTTTATAAATTCCATGTTCTCCGACCGTATACCCACTCCCCTTCTCTCAAAAGACTTCTTGAAATGAGCGAATATTGCCTCTTTTATATCTGCCGCTTCTTTCACCGATCTTCCTTTCACTTCCAATGCCAGGATCTCATTCTCCTACCTCCTCCTATTAATACAACCATGAAAATACTTTGAATTTTATTCTCCTTCTCTCAACCACCTATTTCGGGATCGTTGACATTAGATGCTACTGTTAAGATTAGACAATTTATGCAAATCTGCCACTACTTCTCGTTTGCGGTTCACCTCTATTTGCATTAGCTTCTCCACTTCACCTTTTGATTCCAGTTTGTTGAGTTCTTCTTTTGCTTCTTTGATTTTCCTAACCAAATTTTACGTATGATTTTTATGCCATTCTTTGAGTTTACCCTTCATCAACTATAGTTTTTCCTTCAGGACATACGTACCTCATCCTTCCACCTTCATATTTTGCCAATTTTCTCTAACAAAATTGTGATACCCTTCCATTTGTTTCCAACATTCTAACATACGAAACGGCCTCGGACCCTAATCTTGCTTTATTTCGCCTAACAATAATGGACAATGATCGGAAAGTCCCTTATTTAAGGCTCATTGAGAGCAATTAGGCCAGCTATTACACCATTCTTCTGAAATTAAACATCTATCTGTCCTGCTCATGACTTCCCCGTCGAGCCTTGACCATGTGAATTTCTTACCTTGGAGGGGAAACTCAATAATATCTGTATCATTTATAAACTTGACAAATTCTTCAAACTCCTCGATTCTATTTGTTACATTTACTCGTCTTCTCTCTTCTGAATTTTTAACAGCATTAAAGTCGCCCAACACGCATAAACATATGCCTCATTTGTCTTCTACTATGCCTTTTATTTCATCCCATAGAATATGTTTTCTTCTATCGTTGCAAGGTGCATACACATTAATCACGATGATTTTTTTCCTTTCTTCGCCCCACTCGCCTTCCACCAACACTGCATGATCTAAAATCTTAACTTCCACAGCCTTTAACTTTCTACTATCCCAAATAGTTAAAATCCATTTCGACCTCCCTTCTGATTTTTTGGTAGCGAATTCAAAGTTATTGTTACCCCACATAAAATTACATATCATTCTGTCCATAACCTCCATCTTGGTTTCTTGGATACACACGAAAGACAGTTTATGTTCTTTTACGATATTGAGAATTTCTTTTTTCTCCGCTTTACCCCCTAAGTCTCTGATGTTATAACTGATTACCTTCATCTAAAACTTAGTAGAATACACCCCTAACCTGATGAAACCCAATTACTTACTTCACTTCGCCACCTCCTGCCTCACCTACTGTTAGCTCTTGCACTATTTTTGCTTCCTCTCCTTTATGAACCAAACCGATTTCTTTTCCTAAATCCCAAACGCCCTTTGCTATCTCAACTGCGTTACCATGTAGCATAACCCAACTTATTTTCTCTTCCTCACTACATATTATTTTTATATCTGGGTTAAGACAAATCTGTTTATGTGATTTGTTTCCTTGATTACAGTAGCACTTAGGCCTGATCTTCTTCCCTTTCTTCCTCTCTTTCTTCTTCGCTTTCAAGATTTATGATCTCCTGCTTCTTCTATCCTTGAAGAGTTGTTTCTCGTCACTACATTTTTCAGTTTTTTTATCGTCTTCCACCATGATTTTGTCACATGGGAAATCATCTTCTTCGCTAGCTGTTAACATATCCTCTTTTGATGCTTTCAAATTATTCTTTTATTTATTCAGTGTTAGCAAATATCCTTCTTTGGTTAATTGGGTCCGCTCATGTGTATTGTTACCCAACACTATTAGGCTTGTACAAGCACACTGACCCATCTCTTTAATATTTTCTACCCCTATAGAGTCCGACTCTACATTACTTTTTTTGGGCCCACTATAACTAATTAAATGATCTCCTTTATTATTTTCATTTGGCTGCGTTTTTTTATGTTACTTTATTTTTTCTTCCTTGTTCAGTATTCTCCTGCAATAAATGCGTCGTATTTCTCCCTTCTTTATCATTACTTTGAACCTCTTTCTCGATGCTTTTTTCTAAATCCAGCCTGTCATCTGCCTCTTTATCCCCTTTGATGTTAATGTGAATTATTTCTTATTTGCTACTTTTGGATTTCGCGCCTCCCTCAATCCTTAGCTCTTCATTATTGCCTCCCCTATCTTCTGTCTCTTTCCTGTTCTGCTCTATGGCCTCGAGCGCCTCCCCACCTTCATCATTGCTTTCTCTTTTTCTCGTAAAATCCGCCAAAAGTTTTCCTCTAACCTCCATTTGGTCTCTTCATTTTCCATGGAGGAAACGGAATGAGCGATATATATATCGTCTGAATCTTCTGAGTCATACTCCTCTGTCTCCTTTATATTATCCTTGTTTTCTGATACTTGATATAGTAAGCAAAATTGCATGTCTCTTCTGTAATACGGATGGTGAAAAGCTCTCCGTTAATTTGAATCCTTTTGGTCTTTTTTATGAAGTCTAAGTTTGAAGTTCTGACTAAAACACGAGCCATATCGAGCCTTTGAAGATTTTCTGTATCGGCATCAATTTTTATGAATTTACCCATGTCATCACGAGTGTTAAGAACATCTTTAATCGCCAAGCATGTACCAGGACTCCGTATATTCGACACCAGATAAATCTAATTGCCTTAACATCTCTGCTTTCCCATTCTCTTATTGTGCTAAACCATCTGTTGAATAATGAGCTAGAATCCTTAACCAATTCTTTAAAGTCCTTTCTTTCATCTACCTTTAGAAACATTTTTTCTCCCCCAAGAGTTATAATTTTGACTGTTTTAATGCCATTTTCTATCAATTGTTGTTGTATACTATGAACTTCCTCGATTTCTTTTACACATCCGACAAAACTGTTTTTTCCCATTTGTTAGGTGCCGATTTGACCTAAAAATGAACTATCTTTCCTTGCACTTTTTCCACTCTTTTCTCATGTTTTCATTGGTTTTGCTAATGATTGTTGTTATTTTTCTAACATTGATAATAAACCTTTGGTGCTTGTAATATGTGTGCTATTGTGCAGGAAAAGGCATAAATTGATCAAAGTTATAAGACACAAGAATTGATGCAAGCTGCCAAAGAAAAGAGGAAAATAGCAAAAGGTTCGCTTTGCGAACTCTGGCGAATTGCCAGCGAAGGTTCGTTGTGTGAAGGATGGCGAGGGTTCCAGCAAATGGTCCCAGAATTGGACAAAGGAAAAAGGAGCTAAAATTCGCTTTGCGAGCTTGAAAGCGAGTGTTCGCTTTGTGAACATTCCTTCGCATTGCGAACTCACGAGAATTTCTGGGGAATGAAGTGGGAATGAAATGCCTATTTTTGGCATTCGCACACGCCTAGCGAACTGTGAAAATCCTGAATGTATATAAATAGATTTTTCACTTTTCTAAATTATTATCATTCCAACTTGTAATTTTAGGATCAGAACTTGATATTTCTTCATTCCAAGGGAGAAAAGGTAGGATCTTTGATCTCTTGTTGGATGAGGATGTAATCTCTTGATACCTTTTGTATTTCATCTAATGTATGTTTGTGAATATGTTTCGATTCTCTATTGTTGTTGTCTTTGATTGATTATTTATGGTCTTGACAAAACCTTTACAAATCCTTGATCTTAGATTTTCATCTATCAATGAACCAAACTTTTGACATGGTTTTTTGAGTTGATATTCATTTTATCTTTTGTTGTATTGTGTTGATTAAGTAGCATGGCTAGCATGAGTAGGATCGATACGGTATTGCGAGGATGCGTGATAATAGTGATGAAGAACGGTATTCACATTCATTTGGCAAATTAGTTGAATACATGTAAAAAAGGGTTAAACGTATGTATGTATTCTGATCGTTGGCAGTTTATATGAAGCAGTCATTTATCTGATGTGGGTGTCATCTTTGTTTATCTGTTTATCTTTGATTTGAACCGCTATAGACATATACTCTTCAGATCTGGATCTAAGATGATTATCTGTTTTGTTATTAACTCTAGAAATATATTTAGGCTTAACACTTGCGTGAGTATCAGCTCTTAATGCTTTTTGTTGGTTTTTGTTGTGTGAGACATCACCAATGAGGCAATACGGTCGTTCTCTCGACGTTGCATTAGACATAACCTCTGTCGTGGGTGATACGTGAGGATATTAGGCGAATGATTGATTTGTGTATAATATGATTAGAAGAATGCATGTGTTATCAATTGATGAGATCCAATTCCAACAAGGCTCCGTTTATAATCCAGTCTTTATTTTATATTTTCCGTCTTTACATTTTCCGCATTTGCTTTTGGTTCCGTCTTAAACCAAAACTTTTGAACCATGAGCTTAGAAATATAGAAACCGTCGAATGGAATTCTTTCCCTCGCACTGATCCCTGTGGAGAATGACAAAACTAGGTTACTTATATATTTTTGCTTGCTGTTATTCTAGCTTCAACAAAATGGCGTCGTTACCGGGGATCAGTGTTTAGATATTGAATCGCATCGCGATAGTTTCTATATATTTGAGCTTTGTACATTTGTTTATATTATATGTATTTGTTTTCTTTTATGTTTTCTCTAGTGTGATCAGGAATGATGAGAACTTCTAGATTGGTTGCTATTTGTATGAAAGTATTCAAAGAAGCTTCGACCGAGTCTGGATGATGAGATTTGAAAGTATGAGAGGTAAATTGTACTACTTCATAGAATGTTAGAATGATTTAAGAATTTTGTGCTTTGTGCAAATGTGTATTTTTGTTTGATGTTGCAACTTGTTTGAATGCTTGTTTCACTTAGGTCCAAAAGCTGTGAGAAACCTCCATTGTTTACTATATGCTAGGATTACTGATAATTTTGTTTAATTCGTTTGATTCATGCTTTATCTGTTGATTATTGTGATTTTGTGGAAGCATTATAAGTGATCAAGGAATTTGTTTATATTGAGCACAATCGTATCCAAAAGTACCTTACCCGTGAGTAGTGAGTATTCATTAACCCCTTTGAGCCTAAACAATTTAGATCTCATTTTAGTGATGAACTTGGTTTATGTACATAATTTGAAAGTGTAGTTCATCATTGAATTTTGTGAGGTTCTAAAAATTTCTTCTTGAACCTTTGAACTTTGTTTTAATTTGATTTCCTTTCCTTAAAAATCAAGGAACATTCACTTGAGGTTTGGTTGAATTCAAGTTGGGGAGAATGAAAAAGAAGATTGGTAAGGTGCTATAAATTTTTTAAAAAGTTCAAACAAGCATGAGAAGAAAAAGTGTGAATATGAATGTGAAAAAAAGAAAAATAGAGATGAAATAATTGTGCCAAAGGAAGTTTGAGAAGGTTGGTGATAAAGGAAAATGGTGAATGAAGTTGTGATGTGTAAATACCATGTATAGTGAATGTTTCTTTTTGCATCGGCAATTTCGATTCAATGGCCTTTAGAAATGTCCCTTTGTTGTGAACCCGACCAAGCTATAACCTTTGAAGCCCTTAGTGATCTTTTTGCTTCCATGTTTTCATTTTTTATTGTTAGATGTTGTATGAATTGGATTGTGTTTTGCATTATTTGTCGGGTGGGTGAAATTTCCCCTTTCATTCTTATTTTTGAAGAGGAGTGTTAGAGTGATTCAAGTATGAAAACTTAGTTTTTCTTTGAACCATTCCATTATATTTGTTTAAGAACTTAATTCTTTGTCATTGTTCGATTCTATTGAGTGGTGAACGTTGCTTGTGCGCATTTTCAAGCTTGACTTTGGTTGAATCTTATGCTTGAGCAAATCCTCTTGTTTTTATGAGGGGCGTACTTTGCTTGAGGACAAGCAAAAATCTAGTTGGGGAGAGTTGTTAGGTGCGGATTTGACCTAAAAATGAACTATCTTTCCTTGCACTTTTTCCACTTTTTCCTCATGTTTACATTGGTTTTGCTAATGATTGTTGTTATTCTTCTAACATTGATAATAAACCATTGGTGCTTTTAATATGTGTGCTATTGTGCAGGAAAAGGCATAAATTGATCAAAGTTGTAAGACACAATAATTGATGCAAGCTGCCAAAGAAAAGAGGAAAATAGCAGAAGGTTCGCTTTGCGAACTCTGGCGAATTGCCAGCGAAGGTTCGATGTGCGAAAGATGGCGAGGGTTCCAGCAATGGTCCTAGAATTGGACAGAGGAAAAAGGAGCTAAAATTTGCTTTGCGAGCCTGAAGTGCCTATTTTTGCCATTCGCTGTGCGAGTGAAGTGGTTCGCCTAGTGAACTGTGAAAATCCTGAATGTATATAAATAGATTTTTCACACTTTTCTAAATTATTATCATTCCAACTTGTAATTTTAGGATCAGAACTTGATATTTCTTCATTCTAAGGGAGAAAAGGTAGGATCTTTGATCTCTTGTTGGATGAGGATGAAATCTCTTAATACCTTTTGTATTTCATCTAATGTATGTTTGTGAATATGTTTCGATTCTCTATTATTATTGTCTTTGATTGATTATTTGTGGTATTGACATAACCTTTACAAATCCTTGATCTTATATTTTCATCTATCAATGAACCAAACTTTTGACATGGTTTTGTGAGTTGATATTCATTTTATCTTTTGTTGTATTGTGTTGATTAAGTAGCATGGCTAGCATGAGTAGGATCGATACGGTATTGCGAGGATGCGTGATAATAGTGATGAAGAAAGGTATTCACATTCATTTGACAAATTAGTTGAATACATGTAAAAAAAGGGTTAAACGTAAGTACGTATTCTGATCGTTGGCATTTTATATGAAGCAGTCATTTATCTGATGTGGGTGTCATCTTTGTTTACCTGTTTATCTTTGATTTGAACCGCTATAGACATATTCTCTTCAGATCTGGATCTAAGATGATTATCTGTTTTGTTCTGAACTCTAGAAATAGATTTAGGCTTAACACTTGCGTGAGTATAAGCTCTTAATGCTCTGTGTTGGTTTTTGTTGTGTGAGACATCACCAATGAGGCAATACGGTCGTTCTCTCGACGTTACGTTAGACATAACCTCTGTCGTGGGTGATACGTGAGGATATTAGGCGAATGATTGATTTGTGTATAATATGATTAGAAGAATACATGTGTTATCAATTGATGAGATCCAATTCCAACAAGGCTCCTTTTATAATTCAGTATTTATTTTATATTTTCCGTCTTTACATTTTCTGCATTTGCTTTTGGTTTCGTCTTAAACCATAACTTTTGAACCATGAGCTTATAAATATAGAAACCGTCGAATGACATTCTTTCTCTCGCATTGATCCCTGTGAAGAACGACAAAATTGGGTTACTTATATATTTTTGCTTGCTGCTATTCTAGCTTCAACACCATTGCATTTCTTCCTCACTTACTGATTTTGTTAAACCTGCTCACTCTTGAGATTTCTCCGTTAGACCTTCTTTACCTCCATTGTAGTAGCCAATATTTCTTATTGCCTTTGCATATGATTTTCCTTCCTTCCTTCTCCCATCTGAGAACTCCTTTATGCTATTAGTACCTATCTGACCTCTCTTTCTCTCTAATTCGTGTTGTCTCTTCGCATTCTTCCCAGTTTCTTCCTCCAACTCCTTAACTATAGGCATTGTTTTTCTTTCAAATTTTGACATATTCACCCATGTTTTATAGCTTCCAAACCAAATATTCATGAGATTGTTCTCTAGCCATGCTACATCCTCTACTCCTTCATATATCACAAACCCAAAATAATTTCCCCATTTGTTTCTTCTTTTTGCTAGGTATACATCAACAACTTTTCCCCATTTTTAGAACGCCCTTTCCAACTATTTTCCATTGATATCTTCCGAAAGGTTGTTTACGTAGCAAGTTGTTATTCCTTTTCTGATGAAGACATTCCAGTTGGTCTTGTCGCGATCCCTTACATTTTCCCTTCTCCTTCTTGGTCTCACTAGAATCCATTTTTCAGTTTCTCTTCCTCTCAGTGTGTTATCTTTAAGGTTGTTGTCTCTCATGTTGTCGATCTCTCCTAAACTGTTCTTCTTTCTACTTACTTTCTCTCACTCTTATTTATAATCTTTATTTCGGTTATAAGTATAGTAACTAACATAGAAGTGAGAGATATAGTTTTTCTTTTGGTGTAATCGTTTGAAGAAAAAACAAACTACACTTGGGGTATTAGTTGATTATGTAATACATCAATTTTTCCATAAACCATTTCATTTACGTACATGTATGTATACTCACCTCATAATTTACTAGTATATATTATTTAAATGTTTTTATGTGTATTTGTCATTGTAACGATTGTGATATTTTCACGTATTGGATTAATCATAAGAGTGTTTGATAGAGAGTATCAAGTTATATTTCAGTATTTTATCTTAGTATTTTAGTTAATCAGAATTATTAATTTAAGGTTTTATATTAGTTGGTATTTTAATGTAAGTGTTATTGAATTGAGCTTCCATGTATGTGGGCATGTTAGTTAATGGCCCATTAGTATCATTATATATGTAGTGTCTTGTGACACATGAAAAGAAGGAATGAAAAAGTCTTTTATTTCCTTTAATTCTATTTTGTTATTTTAGTGTTCTTCCTCTTTTCTAGTATAAACCCTAGTTCATAGCTTTGGTAGGAATTGCATCCCATCAATTGGTGCTTTCATCCATGTACTCAAATCCTCCTATGGATTATCTTTATCATACACCTTCATGGAGTATTCCTCCTACCTATCCCACAAACCCCTCTTTGACATCTCCTACCACATCTTCATTTCCATCTTTTCCATGGAAACTTTTTATACCTTGTTACACTCATGTTTATTCATCATCACTAAGTTTGTATCCAAATCATAGGTATTCACCACATACACCTAATCCTAACCTATATTCATCTTATTCATCATTGCATTATTCATACTATTATAATAATTATCATTAGGGGTGGCAAAACGGGCCGGGGCCCGCGCACCCGCCAAAAAATGGCGGGCTGGGTTGAGATTTTGGGCCCGCCAACCCATTTCGCCCGCCCCGCAAAACTAAAAAACCCCGCGGGCGGAATTCAGAATGGGGCGGGGTTGGCCCGCCAGTCCGTTAAAAAAAATGAAAAAATAAACTACTAAAAATATGTCCGTGGCCCATTTTGGAAATATGGCCCAATGATAAATATTCATTTAAAAAAACAACAAATTAGTAAAAGTGGTGACCTAAATTTCTCTCACTTTTCAGATTTGCTGCTGGCTGCTGCGGCTACCTTTACTCACTCACACTCCCTCTCAGCCTCCACTTCAGGTAGGTGCAAATTTAATTCTCTTTTTTCAATATGGTTTGGTTTGTTTTTACTGTAAGTTGTTCCTAAATTTAATTCTGGAATTATTTTGGAATGCACTATAGCACTTCAGTTTAGAAATTTTGGAATTATTTTGGAATCCAAGGTTCGTGTATCATGTGAAAACTATGTAGAATTCTGGAATTATTTTGGTTGGCGTGTTATCATACTATCTTAGAAATTGATTTATGCAGAACAATTTGTAGCAGGTTTTTGATTTAAGAAAGCAGTATGTTTAGCTTTAGTTTAGAATATGTTTAGCTTATAATATAATATGTTTAGAATATATAGTGTCTTCAGTTTATAATATATAATATGCTTAGAATATATAATATGTTTAGCTTATAATATACAGTGTCTTCAGTTTATAATATGGCACAATGCTTGCTATTTGGTTTAACTTTCAAATTTGGAACACGAAAGCATTGCCCTTGGTTTCGGTATGCACACAGTTTATATATAGTATATTATACAGTATGTTTAGCTTTAGTTTAGAAATTACATTATACAGTATACAGTATACAGTATGTTTAGCACACAGTTTATATATAGAAATTATACAGTATACAGTATGTTTAGCAAATTAATTATGATTAGTCTTAGGAGGTAATTTTCATTTTATTGGAATTGAATTCTTACATTTAATTTTGATTGCTTTTTTCATGAAGATTTTTTATTTTTTGTTTTAGGACTTAGTTTGGATATGGATTTCTTAGCTCCAATTGATGAGAGTGATGATGTGGATTTGGACCTAACCGTTGAACAAGATTGTGAGTCGGTGGAACCTAATAGTAATGTGTCAGGGGAACCTAGTAAAACGAAGAGAAAGTCGAAATCTCAGGTGTGGAAGTTTTTTACTATGATTGAAGGGTTGGATAATGAGGGAAGGCAAAGAGCAAAATGCAATGCATGTGGTACATCATATGCATGTGGAGGAAAACGATATGGGACATCTTCTCTAAAACGTCATCTTGAAGTTTGTAAGAAAGTTAATTTTGGAGATGTTGGTCAGATTATGTTAGACATGCAAGGAAAGCTAAAATCAACAAAGGTGGATAATTTGGTATCTCGTGAAATGTGTGCTCGACTAATTATCAAGCGTGATCTTCCTTTTAAATTTGTTGAGTTTGAAGAGCTTACAACTTGGCTTCAGTACTTGAATCCTGACTACATTCCTATCACTAGAAATACCGCCAAGGCTGATGTTGTGAGAATATACAAAAGGGAAAAGGAAAAGATTAAGATAGAAATGGCCAACACTCCTTATAGAATTTCTTTAACTTCTGATTTATGGACATCAATTAATACAGAGGGCTATATTACTTTAACTGCTCATTATGTTGATAAAAGTTGGAAGTTAAATAGTAAAATCCTCAACTTTTGTCACATGCCTCCTCCTCACACTGGTTTTGAGTTATGTAAAAGAATATCTGAGTTTTTGACTGATTGGGGAATAGAGAAGAAAGTAATTACCATTACTTTGGACAATGCTTCGGCAAATGATGTCATGCAGCAAACTTTGAAGAGCCAACTAGCCTTGCAAAATTGGTTGTTATGTGAAGGGGAGTTCTTTCATATCCGTTGTTCTGCACATATCTTAAATCTAATTGTGCAAGAGGATCTTAAAGTAGCTTTCAGTGCTTTACAAAAGATTAGGGAAAGCATCAAACATGTGAAGGGTTCAGAGAATAGGATGATAAAATGTAAGCAATGCATTGATATGGTTGGCAACATTGATGTATCAAGTGGGTTGGTTACAGATGTGCCTACAAGATGGAATTCAATATATTTGATGCTTAAAAGTGCTCTTAAATATCAACGTGTATTTGAAAACCTTCATTGTTGTGATGCAAATTATACAAGTAATCCTTCAAAGGAAGAGTGGGTGAGACTTGAAAAAATGAGTAGGTTCTTGTTGCCATTTTATGAAATTACCACTTTGATGTCCGGAACAAGCTATCCCACTTCCAATTTGTACTTCTTGCAAATTTGGAAAATTCAACGTCTTTTGATAGACAACCAAAAAGAGGTAGATGAAGTCATAAAAAAAATGGTTGAAAGCATGATTTTGAAATTTGAGAAGTATTGGGATGAATATAGTGTTGTTCTTGCATTTGGGGCTGTCTTAGATCCAAGAATGAAGTTGGACTCATTGGGCTATTGTTATAAAGTGATTGATCCACTAAATTGGGAATTAAAGTTGGAAAACATAAAGCTAAAATTGTACAAGTTGTTTGCAGAATATTCTATTTCTTCTTCCAATGCTTCAAGTACTCCTCTTACTACCTCTTCAACTATGTCAACTGAGCCAAGCCTATTTGATGTAAGTTTGTTGTTCAGGATTTACTAATTGGTTTTTTCTAAATAATATGAAAGCATGATTTACTAATTGGTTTTATTTAACTTTATGTTATTTTTCAATGTCATAATTTTAGGAAATTAGATTGGGTAGACAACAATCTAGTAAGGCTAAAAGAAATGGTCAAAGTCAACTTGACATGTATTTGGAAGAGCCAGCATTGGATCTTGATTACACAGAACATTTGGATGTACTACAATGGTGGAAGAACACTAGACAAAAATTTCCCAAACTTTCGGTAATGGCTCGAGACTTGTTAAGCATCCCTATTACCATTGTTGCATCAGAATCTTCCTTTAGTATTGGTTCTAGAGTGCTTAACAAGTATAGAAATCGACTATTGTCTGAAAATGTTGAAGCATTACTTTGTTCTCGCAATTGGTTGCATGTCTTTAATGATGGTAATTATTTTTAGTATGAATATAGTTATCTAATATATTTTTAATATATTGTTTAGTAACCATTGAATTTATTTCATTGTTTTGCAATGTAGATGGAAATGATGATGACAATGAAGATGAAAAAGAGGGTCCAACTTCTTCTAAGAGTGCATCTAATATTCTTGCTTGACCTTGATGATTAGGATTAAATTTTAGAATTCTTCACCCTTGTTTTGTTAGGCAATATTAATATTATTATGGTTTTGGTTGGTTGAACTTAAACTTTGATGTTGTACTTAATACTTATTATGATTTTGGTTGGTTGAACTTAAACTTTGGTTGCTTGATGGTAAAGTTCATGGTTGCTTGAAGGTTGAACTTGATATTTATTTTGGTTGGTTGGAACTTAAAACTTATTGATGGTTGTATTGTATTTGTACTTGTATATCTAAATGTTAGTTTGATATTTAAATGTTTCTTGATATTTTCTTATTGAAATATAAAAAAAAAACAAAGCATTTTAATTTATTTAAAAAAAAATTATAAAAAAAGAAGGCGGGCCGGCCCGCCGCCCGCCAACCCGCCACCTTGGCGGGGCGGGCTTGAATTTCATGCCCATTTCACCTGGCGGGCATGCCCGCCCCGTTCTTTTTTTTTGGCGGGCTTTTGGCGGGGCGGGCGGCCCGTTTTGACACCCCTAGTTATCATCAACCAAACACCTCTTCCATGATTACTCATAAATATCAAATTCATAAAATAAGAATGTTTTATCCTTATTTTAAGAAAACATCAAAAAAAAAAATTCTCAAAAGCTTGGTCATCTACAAAGACTCATGCGACAACTCCATCTTGAGAATTCTCAAAAGTTTGAAAATTCTCCTATGACAACCCCAGCAACATTCTTGACGTCATCTCCTGCGAAATGTAGGACTCGGACAACATTCCCGACATCTTCTCCAATACCAGTTTCAAAGTCTTCTCCGTTGAAAATCCCGGCCTCATTTCCGGCGACTACTTTAGCATCAATACAAGAACCACTAGATCTACCATTGAAACCCCCCGATCTAAAACTGAAACCAAGATTGGCGGCGGATGCACATGACGTGTTTGAAGCATTACCTGTTAGAGATATTAAAGAGAGGAATCACCCTTTGACTGATGAGGAGTTGATATCTGAAAAGGGTGATGCTAGTGTTGAAATTTTTTTTGACATATCTGGGGGTCGTAGAGCTTTTATTGAAAAGGAGGAAGCTTCTGAACTTTTGAAACCATTGACGGAACCAAACACGTTTACGAAGATATGTTTTAGCAATAGAAGTTTTGGTTTGGATGATGCTCATGTGGCTGAACCCATTTTGATATCTATTAAAGATCAACTGAAAGAGGTAGATTTGTCAGATTTTATTGCTGGGAGACCAGAAGCAGAAGCGATTGAGGTGATGAATATATTTTCTTCTGCACTAGAAGGTTCTGTTTTAAGATATCTTAACTTGTCAAATAATGCCATGGGCGAGAAAGGTTTTAGATCATTTTGGTCACTTTTAAAATCACAAAAGAGTTAGAGGAGATTTATTTGATGAATGATGGTATATCAGAGGAAGCTGCAAAAGCTGTTGCTGAATTGATTCCTTCCACTGTGAAGCTTAAGACTCTTCATTTCCATAATAACATGACAGGAAACGAAAGAGCATTTGCAATAGCTGAGGTTGTGTAACGCTCCCTAGCTTTGGAAGATTTTCGGTGTTCTTCTACAAGAGTAGGCTCAGAAGGTGGATTTGCTGTTGCTGTAGCGCTTGGAGCATGCACACACTTGAAGAAGCTTGATTTGCGTGACAACATGTTTGGTGTGGAAGTTGGACTTGCTCTAAGTAAAGTTATAACCGCGTTTGTTGGACTTACAGAGATATACCTCAGTTATTTGAACTTAGAGGATGATGGTGCAGAAGCCATTGCTAATGCTCTGAAGGAATCTGCACCATCGCTGGAAATTTTGGATATGGCTGGGAATGACATTACTGCAAAAGTTGCTATTTCTGTGGCTGCCTGTATATCTTCAAAGCAGTTCCTCACCAAGTTAAATTTATCTGAGAATGAATTGAAAGACGAAGGTGTAGTTATAATCATTAAGGCATTGGAAGAAGGTCATGGCCAATTAAATGAAGTTGATCTTAGTACAAATTTGATCACATGGTCGGGAGGTAAAGTGGTGGCCGAAGCTGTTGTTCAGAAACCTGGATTTAAGTTGCTAAATATCAATGCTAACTTCATTTCTGAAGAAGGAATTGATGAGTCGAAAAATATATTTAAAAACTCACCTGATTTGCTGGGTCCTTTGGATGAGAATGATCCTGAAGGAGACATTCTTCTTTTCTTAACTGGCCAGGAGGAGATTGATTTTGCTTGTCAGCCTCTCTACGAGAGAATGAAGGGATTGTTGTCTCGCCCAAATCAGAATGGCTTCAAACTTGGTTTTCTTGCTTCAAGTGAGGATTCCTTTTCAGCACTTCCTAATGTTCTCCATGCTGAAAATCTTCTCAAGTTTACTCTGTGTCCCTATGTTAATACTGGGTTGGATAGATCTTGTATTCCAACTAAAGTGTCTTCCTCAGAAATTTTTGATGAGTTGCTGTTAGAGATTCCAGAGGTTGTGGAACCAGCTAAGCAGGTCAGTCAGCTCTGGCATGATTCTAGTCAGACAACAGAGGATTTAATTCCCGTGTCTAATCACAATATGATGCTTGAGGAACCATGGTTGTGTGAAGATGATATTGTTCCCACTTGCTTGGATAATATACGAAAAGATGACTTGGATATAGTGCTTCTTGCAACCGGTTCCTCCCAGCCATCCAAGTATCGAAACGTGACATCCATATATATAAATTTTTTCTCGAAAGGTGGTTTGCTCTTGTATTGTGGTGAAGGGTCCTTAGGACAGCTCAAAAGAAGATATGGTGTCAGTGGTGCTGATGATGTTGTGAGATCTTTAAGCTGCATTTGAATTTCTCCTATTCACGCCGATCACCACACTGGGTTGTCTCCGATTCTTGCTCTCCGCCGTGATTTGCAGAGAGGAGTTCCTCATGAACCAGTGCTTGTTGTAGGACCAAGGATTATTCAGTTTAAACAATGGGACCCGGAGTAGGTTTAGAACCTTGAGGACAAGGTTCAAGTGAACGCCGCGACAATGATAGAGAGTATCAAGTTATATTTTAGTATTTTATCTTAGTATTTTAGTTAATCAGAATTATTAATTAAAGGTTTTATATTAGTTGGTATTTTAATGTAAGTGTTATTGAATTGAGCTTCCATGTATGTGGGCATGTTAGTTAATGGCTCATTAGTATCATTATATATGTAGTGTCTTGTGACACATGAAAAGAAGGAATGAAAAAGTCTTTTATTTCCTTTAATTCTATTTTGTTATTTTAGTGTTCTTCCTCTTTTCTAGTATAAACCCTAGTTCATAGCTTTGGTAGGAATTGCATCCTATCAGTGTGCATAGTTGATTCATCATTTTATTTTAATTATTTATATTTATTTATATTTATTTAAGAATAATCTTATATATGATTCATATTTTAGAGTTGCTATTTTAGTTATATAAATGTTACAAGTGAGCTTGTATATTTTTTAAGCCTTTTGCCTATGTGATATTCCACTTTTTGTGATTCTAACCTAGTTTATATGTTCTTTAGATGAAAATATTGTGATGATTAACAAACTAATTCAATTATCTACATCTTTTATGTTAAACCTGAATTCATACGAGTCTATCTTACATAACAAAATAAGAGATGAATCTAAATATCCTTCGTTAATTTTCTAACTTGACATTGCTTTTGTATTTTTTTTTATCATAATAAAATCTCATTTTTCAGTGAAAACTAATGAATTCAAATTCATAAATTAATATCAACATTTCATATGAAGATCCTTTAAATCTAATGTGCAATTACTAATTATCTCATTATTTTAGGTAGTCATAGTTCTTTTTTAGAGGCCAACTATGATTTATGAACTTTATGTTGTGAAGTTCATGAATATTATAATTGAGTCCTACGAGGTCACACCCTAAGAGTTTATGGACTGGATATATTAGGGAAAATTATTAATAATAAAGAGTTATTATTAATTAAATGATAAATTTATTTGAAAGTTTATTATAATTATTGGATTATAATTAGGAGTCGGTTTTCTTTTGGAAAATTGAATCCTATTTAAGTAACCAAGAAAGAAAACGTTGTGTTATAAAGTAGAATAAGTTTCTTTTAGAAAATTGAATTTCATTCCGTTTAATAAGAAATCAAATGTTACAATAATATTTAATTATAGAAATTAAATATTATTATAATGAGTGAATTATAAATAGAATTGCATTCCTTTTTAGAATGGACAACAAATCCTATTCCACTTTCTCAAAAGCATTCCAATTACTCTCCTTCATAAAGCTTTACGTATTCAACCTGGCAGTTTCCAATTGATTCATGCAATAGATATTCATTTAGATGTTAGGAAAATGTTTCCAGCAATTCCTTCAGTGGCATCAGAGCTTGTTGCATAAATTAACTGGATCAAATTTTAATTTTACAATTTAATGCATATTCGTGACTATTTAAATTTAATAATAATATTTAACATTTGAATTAATTTGCCAAATTGAAATTAAAATTGTTTATGATATACTATTGTGATAAGACAATAGGAGGATACATGAAATATACGATGACTGCCAAATCAAGTATATGATCAACTTTTATTGTATAGTGGTTATATAGTAATGTCATGAATGTCACATGAAATTGATAGTCATACGATACATTCAAACGGTTAATCAAACTAATACAAAATAAAAGCTATATATTTTAAAAATTATTTGATGTTTTATTTAATACATAAATAGTTAATTATTTATAAAATATTTGATTTTATTTCTTGGAAAATTATTAATTAATATTAGATATTAATTTCATTCATAATCTTATTAAATTAAAATAATGAGAAATTGTTTCTAATTTTTAAATAATTAATATGATTAATTATTTATGCTTTTTATTTAGATAAATTGCTTTTTATTTTATATAGTTAATATTGATTAATTATTTATGAATAATTTTTTTTTTGTTGATTATATTATATTATTGCGTGTATGTTTAATATTATGATATTATTGCATGCGATGACTAGTATGACCCAAATTAGGATATATAAATACGATTTGTGCATCGTTATAATTTTTTGTACACGATCTACGTATCGTTATTATTATTAATTTTTTTGTAATTTAAATTTATGAAAGATAATTTATTTAAATTTATGTAAGAGAGAAGAAGAAGAAGATCATATGATGACAAAATGATGGTGATCCAGAAAGCAAGACTATCGAAGATTATATCTTTTTAGGGGTCTTACTAGGATTCAAGTTTTACTATTGCATTATGTGAATGTTTTATTATCTCTTTACTTGCATGAATGCTTGTTTATTTATATTATTTAGTTCGCTTATATATAGACAACCATTACATGCTAAAGTCCCTTAAAAGAATATTGAGATTATACCTTTCCATCTCATAACCATGATACCCTGGGAATTCGTTGGATAGTTTTCGCCCAAGCGAGGTGTCCTTCCTTCACATTGGGAAAGTGCAGGTATGTTTAATAGGGGCTTGCTGCCTTGATATGGTTATACTCAACAAGAGGCCAAAAGACTTAGTTTTGGATCTTGAGGCATAAGGATGAGTTAACATATGATGTGACCATCAACCAAGAATTATAAAGTGTTATAATTAGTAAAGCATTTACTTACCTTGATTACATGAGATTTGGGGAAGTGCCTTAGTACGCTCAAGTTTCATATAAGATAGGATCTTGATATTAATTTACTCACAAGGGACAAATATATATTGAGTAGAATATGCAATAACTTGTTATTTAGAACATGCCTAAAATAAATTTTTTGCATTTTCAAGCATAATTTATCTGCATGTTTCAATTTCTATTTTGTAGTTACTATGTCTACCGAACAACTCAAATTCACACTCCGCTCAATTGTTGAGAAAAACAAGCTAAACAACACCAATTTTATTGATTAGGAAATGAATCTGAGAATTATTCTCAGGTCTGAAGACCAGGAGGATGTCCTAGAAATACCCATTCCAGAACTGATTGCCACTTCATCCGATGAGGATAAGGCGAATCACAAAACAATATGCGAGAGGTCAAGGAATGTTACTTGCCTCATGGAAACCATGAAACCTGGCCTTCAACAGAGGTTTGAGGATCAGGATGCCTATATAATTATGAAGAATCTTAGAGATCTCTTTAAGGAGCATGCTCGGATTGAGAGATATGAGACCCTCAAGTCCATATTGCAAAGCAAGCTCGAAAAGGGGAAACCAGTGGGACCACATGTTTTCCACATGATAGGTCTGTTTGATAAGATGGCTCAACTTGGGAACCCATACAATGAAGAGATGGTTATGAAGATGATCCTATATTCCTTACATGATGGATTTGCTAATTTTCGACAAATGTTTCACATGGGATCTATGGGTAAGACCCTCAATGAGCTGCATGCTATGCTGAAAACTGCTGAGTAAAATGTCTTTGTTGAACCTAGAAGGAAGTTCTCATGGTCAACAAAGGGAAATGGTTCAAGAAAAAGCCACAAACGAAGCAACACTACCAAGGGAAGGGCAAGACAATTGTTCCACCTAAGGAAAACACACCTAAAGTAAAGGTGGCTGCTGAGCATGATTGTTTCTATTATAAGGCAAAGGGGCACGGGAAGAGAAATTGCCCAGAGTATCTGGAAGATAAGAAGAGGGGTGACTCTACTTCAGGTATTTATGTTATTGAAATCTTATCAACTAACTCTAATTCTTGGGTATTAGATACCGGTTGTGGTTCTCACATTATTTTAAATGTGCAAGTACTAAGAAATAGGAGACAATTGAAGAAGGGAGAAATAGATCTTCGTGTGGGAAATGGAGCAGTAGTTGCTGTAATTGCCGTAGGAGATTATAGTCTACCTCTACCTTCTGGCTTAGTTTTAGAACTCAATAGTTGTTATTTTGTTCCTTCAATAGCTAATAATTTGATTTCATTTTTAGTTTTACATCATGAGGGTTATCAATTTATTGTTAATGATGGTTTTTCCATTTATAAGAATAATATTTTCTATGCCCATGCCCATATGACTAGTGATGGACTATACATATTGGAACTCAAATCTGATATATATATATATATATATATATATATATATATATATATATATATATATATATATATATAACGTTGATACCAAGAGACAAAAGTCGAATGATATGAGTGAAGCCAATTTATGGCATTATCGCTTATGCCACATTAGCATCAAACGCATGAAGGAACTCCAAAATGTTGGTCGCCTAAATTCATTTTATTTTGAATCATTTGAAACATGTGAATCATGTCTAATGGGAAAGATGACAAGGTCTCCTTTCACTAGTACAAGTGAAAGGACTACTGAGCCATTAGCTTTCATACACACTGATGTGTGTGGACCTATGAGCACAAAGGCTAGGAGATGTTATCGATACTTCATTACATTTACTGATGATTTTTGTAGATACGGCTATATCTACTTAATGAAACATAAATCTGAGTATTTTGAAAAGTTCAAAGAATTTCAAAATGAAGTTGAGACACAAACAGGCAAGAAGATAAAGGCGCTTCGATCAGATCGAGGGCGTGAATATCTGAGTCAAGATTTCGACCATTATTTGAGAAGTTGTGATATTATAACACAACTGACTCCACCAGGTACACCACAACTGAATGGTGTATATGAGAGGAGAAACAGGACATTGTTAGACATGGTCCGCTCAATGGTGAGTTTTTCTGATCTTCCTACCTTATTTTGGTGTTATGCTCTCACAACTGATGCGTTCACACTAAACAGGACTCCGTCTCGATCAGTTGACAAGACACCACATGAGATATGGTTTGGGAAGCCTCCCAGCTTGTCATTTTTGAAGGTTTGGGGTTGCGAGGCTTATGTAAAGCGTGTACTATCTGATAAGCTCGCACCTAAATCAGACAAATGTTTCTTTATAGGTTACCCCAAGGAAACAAGGGGTTATTATTTCTACAATCCCGTTGAGAACAAAGTGTTTGTTGCTCGAGATAGTGTCTTTTTGGAAAAGGATTTCTTTTCCAAGAAGTCAAGTAGGAGAAGTGTTCAACTTGATGAGATTCATCACAAGCAACAAACCCTACAACATGAGAAAATAGAAGATTTCATAGAGGAACTTGATTTTGGAGGCATACCATCTCGAAGGGAAACCACCCATATTCAAGATGGTATTCCTCAAGTAGATGAAGCACCAGAGGTCCCACATACTGATGTGGTTGATCCTCCCGCTGAAGTCTCTCCAGCTGTTGGATCCCTTTGGAGATCAAACAGGCAAAGGCAACAACCTAGACAATATGAGGATTTTGTCTTGAATGCTAGCTTTAACATTCTACTTTTAGCAAATGATGAGCCTGCTACCTATAAAAAGGCAATGACGGGTCACAACTCCGAAAAATGGCTTGAAGCCATGAAATTCGAAATGGAATCCATGTATGAGAATCAAGTAGGGGGCTTGATAGATCTTCCTGATGGGGTTAAATCCATTGGAAGTAAATGAGTCTTTAAGATCAAGACAGACAAGGATGGAAATTTTTCTGTCTATAAGGCAAGGTTAGTTGCTAAAGGATTTAGACAAGTTCATGGTATTGACTATGATGAAACTTTCTCACCGGTCGTTATGATCAGGTCCATTAGGATAATCCTAGCAATTTCCGTTTATTATGATTATGAAATATGGCAAATGGATGTCAAGATCGCGTTTCTAAATGGATATTTAGAAGAAAATGTATACATGATGCAACCAGAAGGTTTTGAGGATCCAGAAAATCCTAGGAAAGTATGCAAGCTTAAAAAGTCTATCTATGGACTTAAGCAAGCATCTAGGAGTTGGAATCTTCGTTTTGATGAATTAATCAAAAAGTTTGACTTCATCAGATGCCAAGAAGAGGCATGTGTCTACAAGAAATTTAGTGGGAGCAAAGTGGCCTTCCTGATTCTAAATGTAGATGACATATTACTCATTGGAAATGATATTCCAATGATGGAGACAGTCAAGGAATGACTTAAAAGGAATTTCTCAATGAAGGATCTAGGAGAGGCAGAGTACATATTAGGCAATAAGATCTATAGAGATAGGTCTAAGAGGCTTATTGGTATAAATCAAGAAACTTATATAGATAAGATCCTTGCTAGATTTAATATGGCGAAATCTAAGAAAGGATTCCTTCCTATGCAACATGGCTTGCATCTCAGTAAAAGCCAGTGTCCTAAGACACCTATTGAAACTGAGAAAATGAGTAGGATTCCATATGCCTCGACCATAGGATCCATTATGTACTCTATGACTTGTACTCGCCCAGATGTTGTGTACGCTTTGAGTATGTGCAACAGATATCAATCAAACTCTGGAGAAGCACATTGGTGTGCAGCCAAAAACATTCTAAAATACTTAAGAAGGACTAAAGATGATGTCTTGGTGTATGGAGGTGATGACGAGCTAATCGTCAAGGGCTATATTGATGCGAGTTTCAAGACAGATAGAGATGATTTTGAATCCCAATCTAGATACGTCTTCATTATGAATGGAGGAACTATTAGTTGGAAGAGCTCGAAGCAAGGGACAGTAGTAGATTCTACGACGGAAGCAGAATACATTGCTGCTAGTGAAGCAGCTAAAGAGGCGGTCTGGGTTAGACAAGTTCATAGTTGAGCTAGGTGTTGTTCCTAGCGCTTCTCGAGCAATTGATATGTATTGTGACAACAATGACGCAATTGCTCAAGCTAAGGAACCTAGCTCTAGCTCCAGATTCAGACACGCCCAACGGAAGTACCACATAATCAGACACTATGTTGATAGAAAAGACGTGAGGATGTGCAAGGTGCACACTGACGACAATATTACAGATCCTTTGACCAAGCCTATGCCTAGGCCCAAGCATGATAGTCACACTCGGGCCAAAGGGCTCAAACATATTGGAGAATTGTTTTGAAATAATTTTGGATAAAAGTTGTTTATTGTTATTACAGACATTTATGCTTGATTTACATATATGAGTATCATATTATTATTTAATCACTGTTTGGGATTAGATAAAGTATCCAAATAATTTAATAATTATCAAATGGGCTCATCAAAACTGTTTTGGTAAATGAAACCCCATTAAGTGAATTGATATTATAAAATTATTAATTGTTCATGGTCTGAGTCATTAACTTGGATACAAATTACTTAATTCAAAACCATATTGTGAGATTGATTGATAACGCTGGGTTTCATGTGTTATAGGGAAATAGAAATGTTTAATCAATTACATAGGTATGTATGGTGATACATATCAGACAGACCTATCATAGAATGCTTCGGGTTCATTCTGTAGAGTTCTAGGATTATTCATGATTAGTGAGTTCCTTAGACATAAGTATGACATAGACATCATTTGACTGTTGGTATGTCTTTGATGCTACCAAACGCTGACCATAACAGGCAGTTATAAAAGTAGTGATTGGGATTGCTAAAAGTTGAGTGGGAGATATAGTCTTACAAGATTAAATAAGTCCTCCTATTCCATGTACACCATGATACATTTAGAAAGGCATGATGTCTCGGCCACTTGAAGAGTGAGAATTGTGAAAAACGCATGGCCATGCTCCGATGGATTCTTAGTAATCATCTATACAGACAATTCAATCTCAAGATTTCAAGAAACATATTTGGCGGTAAATATGAATTTCATCATATAGTCAAATAAGACACTAAGAGACAAAGAAATTTTAACATTGCACACTTATTTCAAGGACAAGTGGGAGATTGAAGGAATTGTGTCTTTTAAATCTAATGTGCAATTACTAATTATGAAATGGGACACTTGATGAAGATTTACAATCTCATTATTTTAGGTAGTCGTAGTGCTTTGCTAGAGGCCAACTATGATTTATGAACTTTATGTTGTGAAGTTCATTGCTATTATAATTGAGTCCTACGAGGTCACGTCCTAAGAGTTTATGACTGGATATATTAGGGAGAATTATTAATAATAAAGAGTTATTATTAATTAAATGATAAATTTATTTGAAAGTTTATTATAATTATTAGATTATAATTAGGAGTTGTTTTCTTTTGGAAAATTAAATCCTATTCAAGTTACCGAGAAAGAAAAGGTTGTGTTATAAAGTGGAATAAGTTTCTTTAGGAAAATTGAATTTCATTCCATTTAATAAGAAATCAAACGTTACAATAATATTTAATTATATAAATTAAATATTATTATAATGAGTGGATTATAAATAGAATTGCATTCCCTTTTAGAATGGACAAAAAATCCTATTCCACTTTCTCAAAAGCGTTCCAATTACTCTCCTTCATAGAGCTTTACGTATTCAAACCTAACAGTTGATACATAAGGATCCAAACCCTTACTCGGGTGGACCAAATAGAAGAGTTTCAAGTGAGGCTCTTAATCTCTTTAAGAAGACTTTGAATACGCATTAAGAGGTAATTATCTTTTATTCCTAATCCAATTGATTCATGCAATAGATATTCATTTAGATGTTAGGAAAATGTTTCCTGCAATTCCTTCAGTAGTATCAGAGCTTGTTGCGTAAATTAACTGGATCAAATTTTAATTTTACAATTTGATGCATATTCATGACTATTTAAATTTAATAATAATATATGACATTTGAATTAATTTGCCAAATTGAAATTAAAATTGTTTATGATATACTATTGTGATAAGACAATAGAGGATACATGAAATATACGATGACTGCCAAATCAAGTATATGATCAACTTTTATTGTATAATGGTTATATAGTAATGTCATGAATGACACATGAAATTGATAGTCATACGATACATTCAAATGGTTAATCAAACTAATACAAAATAAAAACTATTTATTTTATAAAATATTTGATGTTTTATTTAATACATAAATAGTTAATTATTTATAAAATATTTGATTTTATTTCTTGGAAAATTATTAATTAATATTAGATATTAATTTCATTCATAATCTTATTAAATTAAAATAATGAGAAATTGTTTCTAATTTTTAAATAATTAATATGACTAATTATTTATGCTTTTTATTTTGATAAATTGCTTTTTATTTTATATAGTTAATATTGATTAATTATTTATGAATAATTTTTTTTGTTGATTATATTATATTATTGCGTGTATGTTTAATATTATGATATTATTGCATGCGATGACTAGTTTGGCCCAAATTACGACATATAAATACGATCTGCGCATCGTTATAATTTTTTGTACACGATCTGCGTATCGTTATTATTATTATTAATTTTTTGTAATTTAAATTTATGAAAGATAATTTATTTAAATTTATGTAAGAGAGAAGAAGAATATCATATGATGACAAAAGTGTTAGTTCTTTAATTTTTAGGGTTGGCATTAATTTTGTAAAACAAATAATAACAGCAATATGGTATATAGGATATTTTATCTTGCTAAAGAAGAACAGGTTGAGCAAGAAGTCCTATTGTGCAATGGAACATGTTGAGTTGAAGTGGTTTCAACATCTGGAACAACATGTTGTATTAAGATGTCCCATGAGGGTCCATTCGACATCGCGCCAGAACTGAAGTGAATTAAAGATTCTGTTATGTCTTAACAGATGCAGAATATTCAGGGAATAATATGTAAATTCTATGTGGCGCTGAATTAAAAGGTCTGAAGATTCAAATTTGAAATTGAGAAGAATATTGAAAAATATACACTTTCTAAATATGGAGATATTTTAGGAAGTTAAAGATTGAAGATCTATTATGTAGCAGAAGTTTCTGCTGATCTGTAGCAGCTTATTTGCTGCATTTTTTAAGGCCCAAATCCAGTTGGGAATAGGTTATATATAGATGCATTGTAACCTAGAATTGTAACTTAACCAAAGATGTAAAAGTTCTATTATTAGGGTTGGTTCCTGTACCACTCGACATGTGAGTTGGACAGTTTGTTAGTGTGATCCTCGAAGCTGTTAAGTAAGAGGAGTATTGTTCTTGGAGGAAGCTTTTAAGTAACTCTAAGTTGTGTCTTGGAAGTGTGTCTTCCTTGTTGAATTGTTGTATAGGTAAAGAGCCGTTGATGCAGTGGCAGAGTGTTGACTGCTAGACATCATTGCGATGATTGGGAGTGAGAAGGGTTTCTCATATCTAGAGAGGATCTAGGTAGAAGGGTCATTGGGTAGTGATTAAGTGATAAGCTGTAAACGGGGAGTTTAGCTTTGAATTGATACTGCTGATAGTGGAATTCATCCCTGGCTTGGTAGCCCCCAGAGTAGGTGTTTTAGACCGAACTGGGTTAACAATTCTGTGTGTTTTGTTTTTATCTTTTCAGTACCGTGCTCATTGTTAGATACCTTGCCATGTGTGTTCATGTCAGACCGGATGTCGAATGATATGTTATAGGACATCTGTATTCTGCACATGTACCAGAATTTCAAAAAGAATGGTGATCCAGAAAGCAAGACTATCGATGATTATATCTTTTTAGGGGTCATACTAGGATTCAAGTTTTACTATTGCATTATGTGAATGTTTTATTATCTCTTGCCTTGCATGAATGCTTGTTTATTTATATTATTTAGTTCGCTTATATATAGACAACCATTACATGCTAAAGTCCCTTAAAAGAATAATGAGATTATGCCTTTCCATCTCATAACCATGATACCCTTGGAATTCTTTGGATAGTATTCGCCCGAGCGAGGTGTCCTTCCTTCACATTGGGAAAGTGCGGGTATGTTTAAAAGGGGCATGCTGCCTTGATATGGTTATACTCAACAAGAGGCCAAAAGACTTAGTTTTGGATCTTGAGGCATAAGGATAAGTTAACATATGATGTGACCATCAACCAAGAATTATAAAGTGTTATAATTAGTAAAGCGTTTACTTACCTTGATTATATGAGATTTGGGGAAGTGCCTTAGTACACTCAAGTTTCATATAAGATAGGATCTTGGAATTAATTTACTCACAAGGGACAAATATATATTGAGTAGAATATGCAATAACTTGTTATTTAGAATATGCCTAAAATAAATTTTTTTCATTTCCAAGCATAATTTATCTGTATGTTTCAATTTCTATTTTGTAGTTACTATGTCTACCGAACAACTCAAATTCACACTCTGCTTAATTATTGAGAAAAACAAGCTAAACGACACCAATTTTCTTGATTGGGAAAGGAATCTGAGAATTATTATTAGGTCTGAAGACCAGGAGGATGTCCTAGAAACACCCATTCCAGAGCTGATTGCCACTTCATCCGATAATGATAAGGCGAATCACAAAAAAATATGCGAGAGGTCTAGGAATGTTACTTGCTTCATGCTGGCAGCCATGGAACCTGGCCTTCAATAGAGTTTTGAGGATCAGGAAGCCTATACAATTATGAAGAATCTTAGAGATCTCTTTAAGGAGCATGCTAGGATTGAGAGGTATGAGACCCTCAAGTCCATATTGCAAAGCAAGCTCGAAAAGGGGAAACCAGTGGGACCACATGTTTTCCACATGATAGGTCTGTTTGATAAGATGGCTCGACTTGGGAACCCATACAATGAAGAGATGGCTACGGATATGATCCTATATTCCTTACATGATGGATTTGCTAATTTTAGACAAATGTTTCACATGGGATCTATGGGTAAGACCCTCAATGAGCTGCATGCTATGCTCAAAATTGCTGAGCAAAATGTCTTGGTTGAACCTAGAAAGGAAGTTCTCATGGTCAACAAAGGGAAATGGTTCAAGAAAAAGTCACAAAAGAAGCAACACTACCAAGGGAAGGGCAAGACAGTTGCTCCACCTAAGGAAAACACACCTAAAGTAAAGGTGGCTGCTGAGCATGATTGTTTCTATTGTAAGGCAAAGGGGCACTGGAAGAGAAATTGCCCAAAGTATCTGAAAGATAAGAAGAGGGGTGCCTCTACTTCAGGTATTTACGTTATTGAAATCTTATCAACTAACTCTAATTCTTGGGTATTAGATACCGGCTGTGGTTCTCACATTATTTTGAATGTGCAGGTACTAAGAAATAGGAGACAGTTGAAGAAAGGAGAAATAGATCTTTGTGTGGGAAATGGAGCAGTAGTTGCTACAATTGCTGTAGGAGATTATAGTCCACCTCTTCCTTCTGGCTTAGTTTTAGAACTCAATAATTGGTATTTTGTTCCTTCAATAACTAAGAATTTGATTTCATTTTCAATTTTACATCGTGAGGGTTATCACTTTATTGTTAATGAAGGTTTTTCCATTTATAAGAATACTATTTTCTATGCCCATGCCCATATGACTAGTGATGGACTATACATATTGGAACTCAAATCTGATATATATAACGTTGATACCAAGAGACAAAATTCGAATGATATGAGTGAAGACAATTTATGGCATTATCACTTATGCCACATTAGCATCAAACGCATGAAGGGAGTCCAAAATGTTGGTCGCCTAAAGTCATTTGATTTTGAATCATTTAAAACACGTGAATCATGTCTAATGGGAAAGATGACAAGGTCTCCTTTCACTGGTACAAGTGAAAGGACTACTGAGCCATTAGCTCTCATACACACTGATGTGTGTGGACCTATGAGCCCAGAGGCTAGGAGATGTTATCGATACTTCATTACATTTACTGATGATTTTAGTAGATACGGGTATATCTACTTAATGAAACATAAATCTGAGTATTTTGAAAAATTCAAAGAATTTCAAAATGAAGTTGAGACATAAACATGCAAGAAGATGAAGGCACGTCGATCAGATCGAGGGGGTGAATATCTGAGTCAAGAATTCGACCATCATTTGAGAAGTTGTGGTATTATAACACAACTGACTCCACCAGGTACACCACAACTGAATGGTTCATCTGAGAGGAGAAACAGGACATTGTTAGACATGGTCCGCTCAATGGTGAGTTTTTCTGATCTTCCTACATTATTTTGGGGTTATGCTCTCATAACCGCTGCGTTCACACTAAATAGGACTCTGTCTCGATCAGTTGACAAGACACCACACGAGGTATGGTTTGGGAAGCCTCCCATCTTGTCATTTCTGAAGGTTTGGGGTTGCGAGGCTTATGTAAAGCGTTTACTATCTGATAAGCTCGCACCTAAATCAGACAAATTTTTCTTTATAGGTTACCCCAAGGAAACAAGGGGTTATTATTTCTACAATCCTGTTGAGAACAATGTCTTTGTTGCTCGAGATAGTGTCTTTTTGGAAAAGGATTTCTTTTCCAAGAAGTCAAGTGGGAGAAATGTTCAACTTGATGAGATTCATCACAAGCAACAAACCCTACAGCATGAGAAAATAGAAGATTTCACAGAGGGACTTGATTTTGGAGGCATACCTTCTCGAAGGGAAACCACCCATATTCAAGATGGTATTCCTCAAGTAGATGAAGCACTAGAGATCCCACATACTGATGTGCTTGATCCTCCCGTTAAAGTCTCTCCAGCTGTTGGACCCCTTTAGAGATCAAACAGGCAAAGGCAACAACCTAGACGATATGAGGATTTTGTCTTCAATGCTCGCATTAACATTTTACTTTTAGCAAATGTTGAGCCTGCTACCTATAAACAAGCAATGACGGGTCCCAACTCCGAAAAATGGCTTGAAGCCATGAAATCCGAAATGGAATCCATGTCTAAGAATCAAGTATGGGACTTGATAGATCTTCCTGATGGGGTTAAATCCATTGGAAGTAAATGAGTCTTTAAGATCAAGACAAACAAGGATGGAAACTTTTCTGTCTATAAGGCAAGATTAGTTGCTAAAGTATTTAGAAAAGTTCATGGTATTGACTATGATGAAACTTTCTCACCGGTCGTTATGATCAGGTCCATTAGGATAATCCTAGCAATTTCTTCTTATTATGATTATGAAATATGGCAAATGGATGTCAAGACCGCTTTTCTAAATGGATATTTAGAAGAAAATGTATACATGATGCAACCAGAAGGTTTTGAGGATCCAGAAAATCCTAGGAAAGTATGCAAGCTTAAAAAGTCTATCTATGGACTTAAGCAAGCATCTAGGAGTTGGAATCTTCGTTTTGATGAATTAATCAAAAAGTTTGACTTCATCAGATGCCAAGAAGAGGCATGTGTCTACAAGAAATTTAGTGGGAGCAAAGTGGCCTTCCTGATTCTAAATGTAGATGACATATTACTCATTGGAAATGATATTCCAATGATGGAGACAGTCAAGGAATGACTTAAAAGGAATTTCTCAATGAAGGATCTAGGAGAGGCAGAGTACATATTAGGCAATAAGATCTATAGAGATAGGTCTAAGAGGCTTATTGGTATAAATCAAGAAACTTATATAGATAAGATCCTTGCTAGATTTAATATGGCGAAATCTAAGAAAGGATTCCTTCCTATGCAACATGGCTTGCATCTCAGTAAAAGCCAGTGTCCTAAGACACCTATTGAAACTGAGAAAATGAGTAGGATTCCATATGCCTCGACCATAGGATCCATTATGTACTCTATGACTTGTACTCGCCCAGATGTTGTGTACGCTTTGAGTATGTGCAACAGATATCAATCAAACTCTGGAGAAGCACATTGGTGTGCAGCCAAAAACATTCTAAAATACTTAAGAAGGACTAAAGATGATGGCTTGGTGTATGGAGGTGATGACGAGCTAATCGTCAAGGGCTATATTGATGCGAGTTTCAAGACAGATAGAGATGATTTTGAATCCCAATCTAGATACGTCTTCATTATGAATGGAGGAACTATTAGTTGGAAGAGCTCGAAGCAAGGGACAATAGTAGATTCTACGACGGAAGCAGAATACATTACTGCTAGTGAAGCAGCTAAAGAGGCGGTCTGGGTTAGACAAGTTCATAGTTGAGCTAGGTGTTGTTCCTAGCGCTTCTCGAGCAATTGATATGTATTGTGACAACAATGACGCTATTGCTCAAGCTAAGGAACCTAGCTCTAGCTCCAGATTCAGACACGCCCAACGGAAGTACCACATAATCAGACACTATGTTGATAGAAAAGACGTGAGGATGTGCAAGGTGCACACTGACGACAATATTACAGATCCTTTGACCAATCCTATGCCTAGGCCCAAACATGATAGTCACACTTGGGCCAAAGGGCTCAAACACATTGTAGAATTGTTTTGAAATAATTTTGGATAAAATTTGTTTATTGTTATTACAGACATTTATGCTTGATTTACATATATGAGTATCATATTATTATTTAATCAATGTTTGGGATTAGATAAAGTATCCAAATAATTTAATAATTATCAAATGGGCTCATCAAAACTGTTTCGGTAAATGAAACCCCATTAAGTGAATTGATATTATAAAATTACTAATTATTCGTGGTCTGAGTCATTAACTTGGATACAAATGACTTAATTCAAGACCATATTGTGAGATTGATTGATAACATCGGGTTTAATGTGTTATAGGGAAATAGAAATGTTTAATCGATTACATAGGTATGTATGGTGATACATATCAGACAGACCTATCATAGAATTCTTCGGGTTCATTATGTAGAGTTCTAGGATTATTCATGATTAGTGAGTTCCTTAGACATGAGTATGATATAGACATCATTTAACTGTTGGTATGTCTTTGACGCTACCGAACGATGACCGTAACAGGCAGTTATAAAAGTAGTGATTGGAATTACTAAAAGTTGAGTAGGAGATATAGTCTTACTAGATTGAATATGTCCTCCTATTCCATGTACACCATGATACATTTGGAAAAGAATGGTGTCTCAGCCACTTCAAGAGTGAGAATTATGAAAAACGCATGGCCATGCTCAAATGGATTCCTAGTAATCATCTGTACAGACAATTCAATCTCAAGATTTCAAGAAACATATTTGACAGTAAATATGAATTTCATCATATAGTCAAATAAGACACTAAGAGACAGAAATTTTAACATTGCACACTTGTTTCAAGGACAAGTGGGAGATTGAAGGAATTGTGTCCTTTAAATATAATGTGAAATTACTAATTATGAAATGGGACACTTGATGAAGATTTACAATCTCATTATTTTAGGTAGTCGTAGTGCTTTGCTAGAGGCCAACTATGATTTATGAACTTTATGTTGTGAAGTTCATTGCTATTATAATTGAGTCCTACGAGGTCACATCCTAAGAGTTTATGGACTAGATATATTAGGGAGAATTATTAATAATAAAGAGTTATTATTAATTAAATGATAAATTTATTTGAAAGTTTATTATAATTATTGGATTATAATTAGGAGTCGGTTTTCTTTTGGAAAATTGAATCCGATTCAAGTTACCGAGAAAGAAAAAGTTGTGTTATAAAGTGGAGTCTGTTTCTTATGGAAAATTGAATTTCATTCCATTTAATAAGAAATCAAACATTACAATAATATTTAATTATAGAAATTAAATATTATTATAATGAGTGGATTATAAATAGGATTGCATTTAGGGGTGGGAATAGGCCAGACTAACTAACAGGGGCCTACGGCCTAGCCTAGATAGGCCCAGGCCAGACCAGGCTTTTTCTTAAATAGAAAAGGCCTAGGCTTTTTTGTAAGCCTATTTAGCTAAAGAGGCTGGGCCACAGGCCGTAAGAAAAGCCTTTTAAGCCTATCAGGCTGACCTATTTAAGAAAAACTCAATAAATTTATTGTTATTATTATATTCTATTTTGTACTTTTAATTTAAATACGAAAATAAAACTTAGTTATCTTGAAGAACTTCTGAAAATAAGTTGAAAAAAAATTATAAACAATTTCATAAGTTGTTTTCATAAGCTTTTTCATAAGTTCTCTCCAATAAATAGTATCACCAAACTTATACTAATATATAAACTTGAATGAGACAATGAAAACAAACATTTAATCTCATTGATCTTATAATTTGTTAGTTTATTTAACATTAGTTGAGTTTCTTATTTACAAATTACAAATGTTCAAATGAAGTAGGATTTTAAATAGGCTAGTAGGCCAATCAGGCCTTCAAAAAGGCCAGGCTTAGGCTTTGAATTTTTTAGCAGGCCAGACTCAGGCTTGGCAAAGCCTAGCTCGGCCTAGCCTATTCCCACCCCTAATTGTATTCCCTTTTAGAATGGACAACAAATCCTATTCCACTTTCTCAAAAACGTTCCAATTACTCTCCTTCATAAAGCTTTACGTATTCAACCTAGCAGTTGATATATAAGGATCCAAATTCTTGGCCGGGTGGACCAAATAGAGGAGTTTCAAGTGAGGCTCTTAATCTCTTTAAGAAGATTTTGAATACGCATCAAGAGGTAATTATCTCTTATTCCTAATCCAATTGATTTATGCAATAGATCTTCATTTAGATGTTAGGAAAATGTTTCCTGCAATTCCGTTTAGAGCATCTATAAACGTTCACTAATATTATATTTTGTGATGAAATTGTCGTAGGTACGACATGCTCGCGAGTGAAAGATTAATATTTGGTGAATACTTTGTTACTTTTAGATTTAGTTGGATACCGATACCTTCATCCAATAAAACAATTACATTCAATGCCATGTCATCTTTTATATATATTTTATTTAAAAATAAAATAATATTTTAAATCATTTTACACTAAAGATACCAATATCCAACTATTTATCATGGGTATCTAAGAATTTGCTTTAATATTTACCCTAACTTTTGTCCAGTAAAATTAATATAACGCTCGATAAAAGTTGATGGGTTTCACAAATTTGCTGATTATTTAAACATATTTTACTCTTTTTCTCCATATTCTCTCTAAAAAAATTTGTTCTAAACACTTGGATTTATTTCCACTATTTTTCTCTCATTAAACTTCAATTAACCTGTTAATGCTTGATCAGTACCATTTTTTTTATGGGAAACTAATTTCATTAAGAAGAGAAAAAATCAGTTACAAGATGACCATGTCCCTAACCATGTCCTGTCTCCCAAAAGATGACCAGCTCTAACCATACTATGATCTACAGAATTACAATGCCTGTTAACATAACTAGCAGAAGCCAAATTAAAACTACTCAGGAGGTTTCTACAATCCTCAGCAATAAGATCAATGGATGCTAAAGCATTAATGAGACAAATGTCACTATAGATACCTTTCATTGAGAAATCTCTTCAATTGGTACATTTAATTCATCTCCAAATTTACTATTCTTCTTATAGATTGTGATTTATCGTTGGTTTTTAATTTATATCTTTTAATTCATAAAGTTTCAAGAATTAATCACAAAATATTATAATACAACCAAAGAAACTTCATTATGGTAAATTCTTACCAATTGAGTACGTCTCAAAGAATTCAAATTTTTTTATCATTCATTTGGCTGAAGTGAAATATTGATTTTTGTCATCATACCAAAATAGTATGGCAATCCTAAATATTGGGGAAAATATATTGTTTTGGTATGATAATGAAGATCTACATGTTATATAATCCAATTGGAGCACCATGAAATAGGAGCTCCTAGATATATAAACATGTATCATGTAGTGCTTCTTCTGTCTACTTTGCCCCTGCACCAGTGTGAGTCTGAGTAGCATATCAGCTCAGCATCATCTGACGCTCCAGATGGAAACAAAATACTCTACCTCAGAGTCCCTTTTACATAACTTAGTATTCTGACGGCAGCTTGGTAATGTGACCACTTTGGCTTACCAATAAACCTACTTACCATTCCAACTGCATAACATATGTCAGGCCTGGTGTTACACATATATCTCAGAGGGCCAACCAATTGTTTGAAAGTTGTAGCATCTACATTCTCACTATAAGCATCAGAATCCAGTTTATGGTTTCTCTCTACAGGTGTGACTACAAACTTACAATTCATCAGCTTAAATCTTTTTAGAAACTCAAGATCATACTTTAGTTGGTGCATAATGATTCCCTTATTAGAGTTTAAAATCTCCATCCCTATAAAATATACCATGTTTCTAAGGGTAGTCATATCAAATACTTTCATCAGCACCCTTTTGAACTTGTTTATCTCAGAAGTACATCTTCCTGTCAAAAGTATGTCATACCATAAAGACATACTCCATTTCACATTTTTTGAATCCCTGTTGCTTGAAAAATGAATCAATTTCCAAATTTCAAGCCCTTGGAGCTTGTTTAAGTCGTACAAGGGTTTATGCAGCTTGTACACCATCCCTTATTTATTCTCTATCATAAATCCAGGAGATTGTAACACATAAAATTCTTCTTGCGATGGACCATTTATAAAAGCTGATTTTACACCTAAATGTATCAGAGGCCAATTCATATTTGCAACTATAGCAATAACCAGTCTTATGGTTTAATGTCTAGCTATAGTTACAAACACTTCAAAGTAATCTAAACCAAAATTTTGTAGGAATACTCTAGATACTAGACTTGCTTTATGCTTGGTAACTGAACCATTTGGCTTTAGCTTTGTCTTGAAAACCCACCCCACAGTGATGGTTTTCTTGTTCTTAGGTAGAATAGTTAATTCCCATGTTTTATTTTTTCCGATTTCCTCATGTTATTTCTTCATGGCCTTCATCCACACTTTATTCTTAAGTGTCTCATTAATGCTGACAGGTTCAGATTCGACCATAATGGCACACTATATGAATTCTCCTTCAAAGTCAATCTCAGTATCATGCATCAAGTCGAAGTCAGCAAGTATCCTTGGTATCTGTCTAATTCTCCAAGGCCTATGAAACTCCGCGCAAGTTCACCTTTATAGGTAGGTCCACCATCATAGACAAGTCCACCTTTAGAAGGTCTACCTTCAGAGGTTGGATTACCTTCAGAAGCATGATTATCTTCTAAGTCATACTGACCTTCAGAGTCAAAGTCACCTTCAGTGTCAGACTCACCTTCAGAGTCAAAGTCACCTTGAAGGTCAGAATCACCTTCAGACACAGAGTCACCTTCAGGATTAGACTCACCTTTAGAGTCAGAGTCACCTTTAGGGTCAGACTCACCTTCAGAGACATAATCTCCTTTAGAGTCCGAGTCACCTTCAGAGGCAAAATCAGACTCTCGTGTTGACACTACACTAGGGTTGGATTGAGACTTATTTCAATCCCATGTTTCTAATTCTTTCACTATGACATCTCTGTTGACTTCAACTTGTTGGTGACTGGGCTTATACGCACCTGTACAATGGTAACCTATGATCAACACGACTTTTCTTCTCTCATCCAATTTCCTTCTAGTAGCATATGTGTTGTGGAGTGTATGGAGCAGTCACCTAATGCTCAATTCCATGCTCCTAAGAGAACTTTAAACTATATTGAATTAAACTTACATCCACCATCGGTTCTAAGGATCATCAACCTTTGCCCACTTTGATTTTTATCCTTCACTTTGAACTTCTTGAACTCAGAAAACACCTTGTATTTGAACTTTATGAGTGCTACCCATGTCATTCTTGTGAATCCATCCACAAATGACATAAAATACTTGTTTCCCCCCAAGTGAAGGTACCTTAAATGGCCGACATACATCATAATGCACCACACCTAAAGCATGAGTTGCTCTTGGAGGCATTTCCGATGTGAATGGTAATATTGGTTGCTTGTCTCTCATGTATAAATCACATGATTTCAATGGATACACAATCTTTGGAATTCCATGTACCAAACTATTTGAACTCAGATGCCCTAAGCTTCTGAAGTTCAGATGTCCCAATCTCTTGTGCCACAACTCACTTTCCCCTTCAACACATATCACACAAAGGAATTGAGTTTTTGTTATTGCAACATTCACTTTGAATGTTTTGTTTCTTCCCAGTTCAGACTGCATAATTAACTTCTGATTACAATCATACAACTTCAAGAGATTGTCCTTCATGCTTACCGAAAAACCTTTTCAAACAGTTGATCTACACTCATCTTATTGCTATTCAGCCCAAGAACATATCATACATCCTTAATCAATGGAGTTTTTCTTTAATTTCACTATGGAATTTCCCATTCCTCCAGCATTCAGATACTCATCATTAACACATATGACCTTGGTTTTTCTAGCAGAGTCAAAGTCAACTAGCCATTGCTTGTTTCCAGTTAGCTGATTTGAGAAGTTAGTGTCCATATACCACGAGTCCACCATTTTTTCACCTTCATTCTCAAATTCCATCAATAGAATAGGCCATCCTCAGAATCTCCTTTGGCTATGTTGGCTTCTTCTCCCTTGTTTTTCTTGTTTGACCAGCAATCGGCAGCAAAATGGCCAAACCTATTACAGTTGTATCACTGAATCTTTCTTGTATCAAACTCTCATTTCCCATCTGAACATGATTAGAGAGATTTGACTTCTGATCACCACCACCATTCTTTTTTGTGTTCTCTATACATGCTTGCGACTTTTTCTTCTTGACAAAAAAGCTTTCAGAGCCTATTTTGTTTCCCTTTCAGAGTTTCTTTTAGTCAGACGCAATTCTTGTGCCTCTAAACTACTCTGAAGCTCTTGAATTCACAAAGTGATGGTGTCTTTCAAGTTTTTTATGGCTACAACAATGTATTCAAACTGAGGAGTAAGTGATCCTAATGCCTTTTTAATTATTACTTGTTTAGAGAGTGTTTCTTCCTAAGACTTCATCTCATTCGTGACCACAATCACTCTAGAGACGTAATCAGGAACCTTCTCAATGTTCTTCATACTAAGATTCTTTTATTTCTTGCATAGGGACTGCAAATTTACTTTATTCACTGACGAGTCATCACCATAGCACCACACAAGTGTATTCCACGCCACCTTCGTCGTCGTCAAGTCGGCAATCTTCTCAAACACCTTTGTATTCATACACTAATGGATATAGAATAATGCCTTTTGATTCTTCTTCCTCGTTTCACATTGCGTATTTCTTTGTGCTTCTGTTACAGTTTCTGCAACTGGCGTGTAACCATCATTGATGATATCGAGAACATCTTGAGTGCCAAATAACACACACGTCTGAATCGACCACCAATTCCAATTCTTTTTGTCGAATACTGGAAGCTTTGTATACAAGCTACCTTTTCTGCTGTTCATCTTTGTTCTTATGCAAATCACTCAGTTCTCATCAACACTAATCTTTCCCAATTCATGAGAATCAAGATTATGATTCTCTTTGATTTTGGTCTTCAATTCAGGGGGAATTTGAGGAACGAAATCAATCACACACCTCATGTACACTCGTGTTTCCCTGTGAATAAGAACCGGAGCTATGGATTGCAATTGTTGGAGTTAACAACGAAACTCCATTGTTGCATAAAAGGAAGAAGATGAAGAAGATTGAAAGAATTGAAGAGAGAGAGAGAGAGAGAGAGAGAGAGAGAGAGAGAGAGAGAGAGAGAGAGAGAGAGAGAGAGAGAGAGAGAGAGAGTGACTAAATTTTAGATCTAAACAAACTTTATTTCTCAATTGTCAATTTTGTTACAATTATAACTACTTTTATGTTTATATTCACTAACCCAAACTCAAAAGCAAACCAAATGAAAATTGAAACTAAACAACTTTAATTTGAATTACATTTAATAATTCCAAGTATGTAAAATAGAAAATAAAAATGTGAATAATAAATAGTTTCATTGCATGCTTTGGTTTTATCTTTTAAATATAATAATTAATAATTATTGCAACAGTGTGGTGGGTTAACATTATTTGACACAAGAATCATTATTCCAATGATTTATAATTTTTTTAGATTCTTTTTTATAAACAAATGTATTGTTTTGAGTAAGAGGGTTATTCTACCCAATTACAACAAAATTATCAAAGATTGAAAAAATTCAAAAGGACTTTTCCACCAATCATAATAGTTTCTACAACCAATTGACTTGATCCCCATTACATGTCACACCCAAGACATAATTTATATATTGCTAATAACATAATCCACCTCACACCTCTAATCATTAAAATGTATGTTATTCCTTACCAGCCATATGCACCAATAGGTTGCTAGCCAAATCACTATCTCCTTATTGTTTGAGACTATCCTTTTTAATCATCATATAATGCAATGCTCCATACAATCTTGGGCTTGTATCTGATCTATGGAAAACCAACCATAAATACCCTTCCAAATTATACAAGCAATTGAACATTCAAAAAACAAATGTTGAATATTTTCTTTCTCCCTAATAGGCATGGCAATGAGGCAGGGCAGAGGCGAGTTTAGCTAGCCCCTCACCCGCACCGCATCCCTGTTACAAACCCGCCGCGCCCCCAAACTCAGTCGGGGGTGAAAATTTACCACCCAGACCCACCCTCGATGGAAACGGATTTGGTCACACCTGCCCCCACCCGCAAAAGAATGATTTCTTTTAAATAGTAATAAAAATTAATAATTTTATTTAAAACTTGACCATTTTAATAATAAATTTGTTTCTAAAGATGAGAGTGTGAGTGAATTGTGAGAAATGACTAATGAGGATTTTTAATTACTTCTCCAAAAGTGAATAAATGCGTAGTAAAATAATTTAAATATGGGTATTAAAGTAAATACCATAAGACCGGGTGGGGCGGGGTGGGTGCTGGGCAGGAAGTAGCATCCCCCGCCCCCGCACCCGTAATTACAAACCGGGTTTTCCCCACACCCGCGCCCAATCAAACCGGGTTTCTTTGCATGCCTACTCCCTAAAGCACAATACACAGACAGTTCCATGAATGTTGTAAATAACTTAACTCTTTCTCAATTTATGTCTTGTAGGCAATTTTTGTAAAAACAACTTCCAACCAAACACCTTAATCTTCGAAGGTACCTTGGTCTTCCACAACTCATCCAATGCTCCTAGTATATCCACATAAATATTCTCTTTCCATTGACTCTGCAAAATTAGATTGTAACAAGACTAGGGGTGGGAAAACAGGTTTGGCCCGTTGGGCATGCCATTTTTTCCCACACTTTAGTGTGAGACAGGCAAAGGATTTAGGCCCTCACACTCTAATATGCCCGCATCGCTCCGTTTTCTTTGTAGGCTTCTACAGGTACAGGCATTTACATAATTTTTGTATTTTTAGGCTTAAAAGGTGCAATGCCCGCAGGCTTTCCCAGCCCTGCCCTCACTTTTTAGTAGGGCAGACCTAGGTTTTAGGCCAGCATCCTCAACTATACGCGTCCCACCCGCACCATTTTTTTGTAGGCTTTTGTGTGGAAGTCTTAAACGGGGCATGCATGCCCGTTTGCCACCCCTAAACAAGACTCAACTGAAAAGGTACAGTCTCCTAGGTTTCACCTCAGTCAGAATGTTTGTTAAATTCTCATACTGCATTAGAACTTCTTCCTCCAATTCCACTGATGATGGCTTCTCTGAAATCTAGGACCAATAATCACCAACCCACAAATCTAAATCACTTACTCGAGTCTTCTAGTTTAAATAGTGAATAAATATTGAAAAGCAGACATAAACGGTTTATTTCCAAGCCATTTATGTTTCTAAAACTATAATTCCTTCCCATCCCCTAACTTGCATGAGTATTTATTTATAACCTAATTAATATTTCCTATCAATTTATTACTAGGAACATTTCTCCACCATATGAAATCTTTCTTACCTGGATTGCCTAATGCATGACTGCAACCTTTCAGACCCAATCTTCCATATATATATATATATATATATATATATATATATATATATATATATATATATATATATATATATATATATCTGTGTGTGTGTTAGAAAACCTTTCTAAATAGCTTTTTTTATCAATTATAAATCTCCACCTCCACTTGCTTAGTAAGGCAACATTAAATGTTTCAACAGGTTTTACTCCCAACCCTTCTTCACTTTTTCTACTACACACCACTAACCATTTGACCCAATTTATTCCTTCTTTATCCTCCACCCCAAACCACAAGAATTCTCTCTGAATTTTTGTAACCTCAACCGCCACCTTCTTAGGAATTTTATAAAAAGACAACCAATAAATTGGAATATTTTTTTAAGTTGAATTAATCAACGTAAATCTCCCTCCTATTGAAATCATTCTATCTTTCCAAATTGATAACCTTCTTTTCAATTTATCCACTATGCCTCTCCAATTTGAAAACTCTTCTAGGATTTATACCAATAGATATTCCAAGGAAATTGAATGGGATTGACCCCAAACAACAAGAAAAAAAATTGTGAAGCAGCATCCATAAAATGAGTTTTTGTGTTTAAACCACACATCTTGCTTTTGAAGAAATTAACTCTTAGTCCAAATACCAACATTAATCCCCTCAATATTGACTTGATACCCCATTAATTCTGCCAACTGCTTTCTCCAACCAAAATAGTGTCATCGACAAATTATAGTAGTTGATATTTCACCTCATCAATAATTTTAAACCATTTAAAGTCTCCTATTTGAGCAACCTTATTCACCAAACCAGCTAAACCTTAAATTGCTAGGGTAAATGAAAAAGGGGACAAAAGGTCCTCATGCCTCAACCCCACACTTCCCTTAAAATCCATTGATGGACTACCATTTACTAAAACTGAATAGCTATTTTTAAATATACACACCTCCATCCACCTTAACCACTTCCCTCCAAACCCTACTTTATTCATCATAAATCTCATATAACTTCATAACACACAAACATATGCCTTCCCAAAGTATACCTGTAGCATAATGCATTCTCTCTTTTCTCTCCTCGCCGAATCTATTATTTCATTAACCACCACCACTCCATATTGTATTTTCCTTCCTGGAATGAATATAGTTTGACTTGGAGATATCAACTTACCTAACACTCTATTCAATATTGTTGCTAAAATCTTAGAAACAATCTTATACAAACAACTAATCAAACTAATTGGTTTAAATTCATCCAAAACCACGGGGTTCTTACATTTTGGAATTAAGGTTATGAATGCAGTAGTTATAGCCTTCAGGAGAACAATATTTGTATGAAACTCCTTTACAAATTCCACTAAATTATGTTCCATAATGTTCCAACATTTTTTCAAGAAGCCAAAGTTGAAACCATTCGGTCCTGGGTACTTCTCACCATCACATCCCCAAATTTCCTTCTTAATCTCTTCTATAGAAAATTCCTCTGCTAGACCATCCATCTCCTCCTCAGACAATCTTTTGAACTCAATCCCTTCTAATGTAGGCCTGTTGTTATTTTCCTCTTTGAATCTCTCTTGAAAAACACCTTTAATTCTTTTTTCAACTATTTCACACCCTCAATTTTGCCTCTAGGAGTATTCAATGCTACAAGTTTGTTCCCTATTCTTCTTGAACTCAATACATTATGGAAATATCTTTTATTAAGATCCCCTTTAGTGGTTTATCTTTGTCTCTCCTTTTGCCTCAAAATCTCTCACTCCTCTACTGATAATTCCATACCATATTGATCTTGTTCTTCCTTTGTTCCATGATCAACCGTATCTACGATTTGTGACATTTGAGTCATTAGACTATCTAGTTAATTTAGCTCTCACGTTGATTCCTCCACCTTCAAATCCATCACACCATACACCTCTTTGTTCCACCACCTTAGTCTAACCCTAAAATTTTTTTAGTTTTTATTTAATTACAAATACCCTTAAACCAGTCTCCTCAAACCCCTCCCACTCAACTTTAACAAAATTGACAAAATCCCCATTCTCAAACCACCTATTGATAACCCTAAAACGTTTAGGTCCCCAATTAACCTCACTACTCTTCAACCACACAGGACAATGGTAAAAGATGTCCCTTTGTCCTGTTTCTTGCCCTAATACTTTCCATAAGTTAATAACAATTTCTGACAACAAAATCATGTCTACTATACTCACCTACCCTTCCAAATTACTTCAAGTGAATCTATCTCCCAAGATTGGTACTTCTATTAACTAAATCAAAAGCTTGAATAAATTCATCAAAATCACCAGCCTCCCTCACATTCCAACTCAAAACACTCCATTTTCTCTCCTTCTTATGTCTAATAGAATTGAAATCTCCTCTTATACATCATTCCCCCTCCCCCACTATCGACTTCAGATCTAACAGTTTTACCCATAATTTTCTTTTACTCACTCTATTGCAAGAAGAATAAACATTTATAAAATGACACACCTTATTATTCAATAATGTTGAAATGCCTACAAACCCTTATTTTCAATGCATCAGAAAATAATAGACCAATTTATAAAAAATCCAAAAAATGATATTTATGAGTTATTAGGGCCATTGTTTAATTAGTTCAGACTTAAATGAGTCTAATTAATATTAAGTATGTGGCTAAAAGCATAAATGTTATGAGAGTTAAGATTAATGTGTAGATACCATAAGTAAATATCTAATTTGATGAGGGGACAAGTTGGAATATTGAAAACTAAGAAATAACCCTAAGGTCATATATATGGGTTATGGTCCCCATTTGTAGAGTGGACAAAAAACATGGTTCATCACGATTATCTCTTCATCCTTAACATAAGAGATTCAAGAAACCCTAAGGAACTCTACAAATTAGAATATCACATATCCGCGAACATGAAGGAGTCCTAATGACAAACATAAGTAAGTTTCCTCTTTCATTCTCTGATTAAATTTTGGTATGGGTTTACAGGATATGAGTTGATGGGTTATCAACTCATATGGATTAGTTTAGAGTTCAATTCTTGATTTCTATATGACTAGAAATCAAATAGTTATGAATATATCCAACAAGTGATATCAAAGCCACCCATATCTGATTCAATTTGAATTTGAGATTTTTTTATGTTAGGGTTCCAAAATTGGGATCCCTTTTGATCTTCCTGTTTTTTGTAAGGTTCATGACTTTTTTTATCGTAATTCATGATTTTGGTCTTAATTGATTAAAATTTAGTTAAAATTTTAATCATGTTGTCATCTATATATTTTTTTCAACTAAAATCCTAATTGTACATGAACTAGTATGCTTAGAAATCGGTTTCATGTGGTAACACATGCTGCAAGGTAACATGTTTTTAAATACCGCGACAGCAATAACATGAGTATCATTTGTTTACGTCAATATTCACATTAAACTAGGCTATTACATTTGTTGTAACAATATTTCATAATATACAATAATTATATTGTTTATTATTATAATTAATAATATATGTGATTTAATGTTAATTTTTTAAAAACTATTTTTGGCCTTTTATATAATTCTGAATTGCGGTGTTTTGTTGTGTTTTGCATAACAACACAAACACGAAGTGGAACATGGTTAGGTTGCGCTGGTTTGCATGTCTGTATCCCTTAATTGTTTTATCCATTAATTGTGGTACATTTATGTTCAAATTTTGGCTACAATTTATATTTTATACAATAGTTTAATATTTTAAGTGAGTCAGTTATAATAAAAAGGCACATCTTTTATGGAGATTACTCATGAGAGATGTTAAATAATTTTATTTTTTAAATTTTGTGTGTGTGTGTGTGTGTGTTTATCCATGCGAGTGTAAACTGACACAAAGGATAATAGATGTTTGGTCAGATTTCCTACATACCTGTGATGGTAAACATGTGATAATTATAAGGTTTCACATGTGAATGATAAAACAATTCAAAGATGGGTTTATTATTTGACATGTTTTTACTATCAATGTTTGATTATTACAAAAAGAGTACAATTAGCAAAAAAATATTACTATCAAAAAACTTGATATTGACGGTGCCCTATGTTTCTTGAGATAAGTTATGCCATAACCTGAACATATTAAAGATTTGGTTTATTTTTGTTGTTGTGAGTATATATATGGTATTTAATTTTGTTCTATTTTCAGCTTCAATTGCATCAAATCTGCTAACTTGAATTCTGTTCCGGTCCTTAATAGGACTAATTTTAAGGAATGGAAAGAGAATATGAAAATTATTCTTGGTTAGATGGATCTTGACCATGCACTAAGGAAGGATCAACCATCTTCTCCTATAGATTCTAGTACCTCTAAACAGAGGACGGAATATGAGAAGTGTGATTGATCCAATCGCATGAGTCTTATGATCATTAAGCGTGACATTCTTAAGGTCTTTAGGGGGTATTATCTCGAAAGTGATAACAAGAGCTAAACATTTCCTTGTTGAGATTAAAAATCACTTTACAAAAGGCGATAAGGTGGTAACAAGTACTCTTCTTCATAACTTGATTTCCACGAAGTATCAAGGCAAACAAAATATAAAGGAATACATTATGAGCATGTCTAGCATTGTTTTAAAATTTAAGGTAGTAAAGCTTGAGTTTTCGGAAGACTTGCTCATTCATTTAGCATTACTTTCTTTTCCTTCATAATTCAGTCAGTTTAAGATATCTTAGAACTGCCAAAAGGATAAATGGTCTCTTAATGAGCTCATTTCATTTTGTGTGCAAGAAGAGGAAACGTTGAACCAAGATAAGACAAATAGTACTCATTTTGTCAGCACATCTAAGGACAAGAAAATAAATAAACTCATGAGCCCAAGAATGAAACTGCAAATGCTTTGGTCTGTTTTGAGGTTAATTTAGCTTCAATACCTCTAAACACTATGTACTTAGACTCTGATGCAACTACTAACATCAGTGTTTCAATGAGGAGTTGTATGAACTATCGGAAGCCTAATGAATATTAAGTAAATTTGTGGCTAAAAGCATAAATGTCATGAGAGGTAAGGTTATTTTGTAGATACCATAAGTTAATATCTAATTTGATGAGGGGTTAATTCAAAATATTGAAAACTAAAAAATAACCCTAGGGTTATTTATATGGGTTATGGTCCCCATTTGTATAATGGTTAAAAAACACGGTTCATCAAATTCTCTTTTCATCCCCATCAGAAAATATTCAATGAACGCTAGGGAACTCTATAAATCAGAAAATCAATTACACGAGAGAGAGAGAGAGAGAGAGAGAGAGAGAGAGAGAGAGAGAGAGAGAGAGAATTTTAAATTTTCATGTGTGTGCACACTAAAAATAGTGGACACACGGGCACAAGTGTGTCTGTCTGAAAGCTAGGAATAATATTAGTAATAATAATAATGTTAATAATAATAATAAGTAATAATAAATAATAAATAATAATAATAATAATAATAATAGTATTAATAATATTAATAGTAATAATAACAATAATAATAGCAATAATAATAGTAATAATAATAATAAATAATAATAATAATAATTGTAATAATAATAATAATAATAATAATAATAATAATAATAGTAATATTAGTAATAATAATATATAGTATTAGTGATAACAATATTTAGTGCTAGAATATAATATTACGGCCGATTGGTATTGTTGTTGATGTGGCTTGGTATTGTTGTTGATGTGGCTTGCTTACTTGATTCAGAAACAACCAATATGATATTAGAGAACATTTGATAAATAAATTATGTAACTGTATTTTATGAAATTGAAAGATTTTCATCACCCAACATTTTTTAATAGGCGAGACAATGAATAAGGACAACTAAAATAAATAGCGGTTAGCAAAAATAACTCTTGTTGCAATACCACAACAACTTAACTCGATAGAAGAAGATAAAAGACACGAAACACAATAATTTATTTATCTAATTCGATGAAACGACATATTCGACAGGAGATAGTAGCTCTCTGATTTACTATATTTCTTAGTTATTTAATAAACCTTGAATTGATAGAGAGCAACAAGGTGGTTGATGATTAAATTTGACATCTCCAGAGTTTTAAGTCCCATTAGAAACATTATTTATCAACCCTAATCTAAAGAGTTGATTAATCCTTAAAATCTTAAGTGATTAAGAGAAAGGAAAAATGTTTTAAGATTGCTGAAACCCAACGTATTCATAACAAGCCTAAAATATAACTCATTAACGAAAGAATCCATGAACCAAAACAATGAAGCCTAATACATGCGAACAAAGAAAATCCAACCCCAAATTTGACAGACTAAATCTTCCACTGGACCAGGACCCACTATCGAGATGTCGTTGCCATCGGCCGTTGCACCAACTCTATCGCCTGCCTCACTCGCACACAACTATACATTACATCAACTTCAAGGATGATTTATGCTTTCAGCAATCTCAAAACATGTTTTCTTTATCTTCATCACTTATCGTTTTAAAGCATACTTCAACAATCTTCACCTCGAGTTGAAACTGTGGTGATGTTATTTTCCTCATCAACCACATTGTTTCTCTCTTTTAACTCAGCATCTATTGAACAATTTTTATAAAGGTCAAGCCTTGATTGAACCTTGATCTTTTCACTTACTTCCAACCATCGTTTTTTCCTTTAGTAGTCTAACAAGCCCACGTGTTTGGTTATTTAAATATCTTTGACTCCACCTGCTTTCGAATGCCTCCATGAAGGTCATTGTTTCTGAGTTTTGTAATCCTTCAACTAGATTCAAAGCATAACACTAAAGGTCTATATAATTATCACTTTGAGATGGTATAATCTTTCTCCTTACCTTATCACGATTTAAATGATAATCAGAGGTCTCTATAATCGTGTCCTCACTACTACTAGTATCCATAGTAGGAAACTTTACCTTAAACTAAGTTTTACCTACCATAACTTTTAAAACTCTTCTTCCCCTGACAGGACTCATAGAAATTAATACACTCGCGATTGATGAACTTCAATCCTCCAAGTTCCACTCCCTACAACTAATAATCCTTCCTACCTCTTGGATAGTCATTGAAGCCACAATTCACAACTTTACCATCAAGCTGATTTGTCTTAATTTGATCAATAAGAAAATTTTTGACAGCCTTCAAAATATAGTATATTATATTCTTCCTACTCTAATCCTCCATATGTGTTTATAAGTCTATTCATGTAAATGAATACCTATCGATCATGTAAGTTGTTTTGGCATCATCTTTATCCCAAAAACTCCATGACAACTTAATAGTCAAAATGCATTTTTATCTGTTGTCTTCTGTATAACTCATTAAAGTGCTTTGAAACAACCCTCAGGCATCCTTCATACATTGACCTCAAATCCCATAGCTTGTTCTTTTCATGAAAGTCTTCAATAGCTAATGATGAATGAACAAAAACATTGAAACCTTCTAAAATATATAACCCACAAATTTTAGACCTTTTTATCTATGATCATTTCATCAAGAGAAATCTTCAACGCCCCATGTTCAACTCTAGTACAATAACCTTGATCATCAAACATGCTTATGAATAATAATTTTTTCCTGAGCTCTAGAACATATCTCACATTGTGAAGAAGAAACTCACGGTCATCGAACATTGTAAGGTTGATTATACCTATACCATGAAACTTGCAAGCCTCATTGTCACCAAGGAGAACTACTTCATATTGCTCTAGCATCAAATCTCAAAATATTATTTTCTTGGACACATGTCATAAGAGCAACCTGAGTCCATGACCCAACACTCTTCCCTCTCCAAACCTAACACCACTAGTAAACCAACTTTCTCATAACTATCCTGACAAGAGGTAACATCAATCTGATTAGAATCTTCATTGTCTTGTCTTTAGGGACAACCCCTATTGAATTAGTCAGTTTCTGACAAATAAAGAATTTTAACCTTAACTTGCCAAGCCTATTTTATTTAGACATCCTTCTATGTTCACTTCTTCCTTTTGAGACACTCAAGCATTCACCACTACCGTCAATCTTCAAGTATTTCACCTTTGAATTTTTTTAATCTCACACCCGTTTGGACTTCATCAAAAGTAATATCAGCTTTCTTACCATAAATTAGGCTATCCTTAAAGTGTTCAAAATAAATGGTTAATGAGCTCAACAATGGTAGACTTTTGTTTTTATCTTCAATCCTCACATCAATATTCTTTAGATCATTAATGATCTTGTGAAATTCGATCAACTGCTCCACTATGGATTTGTTCCCTAGCATTCAAAATAAGTAAAGTTTTTGTTTCAAATGCAACTTATGAGCCAATGACTATGTCGTATATAATAATTCAAGTTTTGCCCACATTGAAATCACATTCTTCTCCTTTGCGACTTCCTTTAGAACTTTATCTCTGAGACATAAGATAATGGCACTTGTGGTTTGCTTAATGGTCATTACCTTATCGGTTTGTGATTATTTTGTCCTTTAATGAGACATAAGATATTGACAAGAAAATATGCTTTATATAGTTAACTATTAAATTGATTTGACACTATATTTGACATCAAATATATGTACGACCAAATATCAAAGTTATTATGCATGTAGATGTCCTCCCAAAAGTTTACCTCAAATAAGACTATAGAATACGAAATAAGCATTATAATTTGACGCGTCTTGAAATAGTAGTGTTCAAAAGATTTGAAAGCTATAAAGGCTATCGATAAGTAGTATAATATGAGAATTATAAGATCAATTAACCACTAAGTGAAATTAAAGGACAAAATAATCACAAACCGATAAGATAATGACCACTAAGCAAACCATTGTTTTGCATATCATTTTTACTTTTTACTAATTGTCAATGTTGTGTTTTATCCAATGTTTCGATAATGAAAGGTCTTGTTTTGTAAGTTATGCATTAAGTTATAAAAGATTCTTCTTATGGTCATTAACAAACGGAATCCTATTGGAGGAATCTTGTAATGTCTACTGAATGAGCAAGCATTAACGAAATGATGATAGTGATATTTACATACGTTTATACATAAAATAATAATAATGATGATGATGTATATAGCTAAGTTGAGTGCTAGAATATAGCAATAAACTTTTGAGATCGATTGGTATTGCTGCTGATGTCGCTTGCTTACTTGATTGAGAAACAACTAATCTGTTATTAGAGGAAATTTGATCCAAAAACAAAAACCTATGTTTTCCAAGCTGACTAAAGGTCCAAGCTATCAAGGTATCAACCACCGGTAGATTTGATTGAACGACTCTCCGCAACGTACTTATGATCAAACGGAAACAATTTCAACTGTCTACATATAAAAGCTTTGTCACACGCCATACCGACAGAATCACATTCTACATCTTTTCAAACTGTTAAACTCTTCAACAGTTACTTCAAGGTCAAACTTCAAAACAAATGCAACCACAACTATGTGTTTGTAGACTAGAGATGCTCAGGAACCTTAAACAACTCCAAGCCAATCCAGAATGCACATATTTTAACTGAAATACTCCTCAAAATAGAAAAAAAAAAACTTGTAAGGTGCTCTGCCTGTAGATCGTTCAACACATAGAGTGGAATTACGCAGCATTCTCCGAGTCATGCCTCAGTCGGTCCTCATTAACACCATCTCTTCCAATGGAGGAGTCCGACTATTAGGTTTAGGGTGGCTACAAAATTAAACTATAGTTTATAGATTAAATATTCATACCATAATGTATATAAAATATCTAAATTGTAATAAACACAAATTTAAACATGAAATGATTAAAGAGTATTACTTTAAAATACCTTAAAATAATGTTTTATAGTCTTTTAGTAGTTTGAATCTGTTAGCTCCTAATTTCAACGCCTAATATTGGATTAAGAGAATTAATCAAGGAAATATGATTTCAGAGAAGATTTGGAAGACTTAGACTGGAATAGCGTTCCCAGGAATTCTAGTCGAAAGTGTCCTTGTGCAAGAGAGAAATATTTTATGGACTTAGAAATATTTCTAACAGTTTGGAAATATTGTTCGACGGGAGCATTGCTGATGACGTTCGATTCAGGATTTGAATTTAAATAAGGGAGAGAACTTTGTTCTTATCGAATTACTGGCAGAAGACACGTGGAGCGCATTTAGGATACGAAGACATGCAGAATGCCATTTGTCTTGCTCTAGTTAGTAGGCCGTTAGGGGTAATTATTTTCGACTATTATAAATAGCAAGTCTTAGTGTTAGGATTTGTGTGTGTTCAAGTTTGTACAAATTCTTCAATTACTCAAAGTACCCGCGTGTAGAGAAACAAGTGTGTGAGAAATGTACGTTTGATGTAAGACCATCTCTTTTATTCAATGCAATTTAGTTAATCTTTGCCTAGAAGTTTATCTTTTACTTTTGCAAGTTATCTTCCAAGGCGCTTTCTATCATTTTCCTACATTACATTTTCTTTAGTATTGTCGAAGTAAACTTTATTTAAACCATGAATACTGTCGAAGTGTTTATCTTTTTCCAAATATTACTTTAATTTATTTAGCACATATCCTAGGATTTTGTATGGTCGATCCTGCAAGTTACCCAATTTCTTATTGATTTGGTAGATCAGAGGTTGTTTACTAATTTTCACGGTAAACAAATTGGCACGCCCAGTGGGACAGTGCTAAGTAATTTTTGAAAACAAATTTTCTGTATTTTTGAAAATTTATAATTCTGCATTCAATTGTCTTTTCTCTTTCGAAAACTTCGTTGTATGTTATTAAGAAGTGGTAAAGTAGCCATCACTAACGAAGATAGACCAAGGAGAAGATACACGAGGAAAATGGCAAGTACAAACTAGCCAAATAATTCGAACCCTCAGCCAAATAGTTTGAATCCTCAAACAACGCCCATTATTAATGTAGAACCACCCCCTGGATCTTCGATTGGGGACCAACGGTTTCAGCGCCTGTTTCTGAGACCATACCATCCATGGCGAGTTCGATCCCTACGCATTCGATTTCCCATACTCAGCCCATTATGAATTATGTCGGATCAAGGGGACCACCAAGGACTCCCCCACCGGTCGGGAATTCTAGTTTCCAACCATTTATTCCCCCTGGATTTTCGATGTCTTTACCTAGTCGAGACCCGCCTTTTGGGATGCCAACTTGGATGATGGCAAACTTACAGAATGCTCCTCCAGTATTTACGGAACCCATGGTAATGTCACCATTACAAGGGTCAGGATATGGAGTTAATATGGGTCGAAATAACCAATCCTTAGGAATGGGATATTCAACCCAAATGCCAAACTTAACAAATAGTACTGCAGCATACTTAAGGAAACAAATGGACGAAAGTAACCATCAAATGGTCCAAATGATGTCCCAGACTATGGGAGAAATTTTCCAGCCTCTCATTTAAAATACTACTCAGGCTAATTAGCAAATGGCAGCGCAGATGACGTACCTTACGGATTTCTTTGGTGTACCAAATCCTCATCGACATCCACCGAGGGAGTATATGACAGAAAACCAAGGGGTTGTTTTCGAAGAGGACCATACTATTAACCAATTCCAACAAAACCCAAAAAAACATACCCCAGGTGAATTTAGCAAACCAGGGACTAGTCGAACAACATAGAGTCGAACCCCCTAGGAATCAACCACATGTTCCTGCAGGAGAGGAACCAAGGGTAGTTTTGATAAATAGAAACCAAAATGCTGACAATGTCATACAGCAAGTTCGACGTAACGACGTGGCAGCAGATAATAATTTGGCAACCATGGTCGAAAGGATCATGGTACGGAATAGGGTAAACTTTGGTCTTCGAAGGCCAAATTACATATCACCGTTGTCAGGGTATATTCTTCAGTCAGATTTACCCCCTAGAACGAAAGTTCCTAAGTTTACTAAGTTTTCTGGGGACACCACTGAATCCACTGTCGAACATGTGGCTAGGTATTTGATAGAAGCCAGGGAGAATTCAAATAATGAGAACCTTAGGGTAAAATACTTCCCAAGTTCTCTTACAAAGAATGCCTTCACATGGTTCACAACTTTGCCACCAAATTCGATCCACAATTGGACCCAGTTGGAACGTTTATTTCATGAGCAGTTCTATATGGGACAAACTAAGATCAGTCTAAAGGAGTTGGCTAGTATAAAACGGAAATTTACCGAGCCAATAGATAATTATTTAAACAGATTCCGACTGCTCAAAGCTATATGTTTTACACAAGTACCAGAACATGAGTTGGTTGAAATGGCCGCTGAAGGCCTGGATTATTCCATTAGGAAGAAACTAGATACCCAATACTTGAGGGATATGGCCCAATTGGCTGACAGAGTTCGACAATTAGAACGCCTGAAAGAGGAGAAGGCTAAGGAAAATAAGAATAAAAGAATAGCCTACATCGAATTTAATGAAGAAGACGAAAGACCTTATAGTGAGTCATTGGTTTTCGATGAAAGCGAGATTAATCTTGCTGAATTAAAACAAGGCCCACCTTACTCTTGTAAGGTCTTGGCCCCTTCGAACGAAAAGAACCCTGTTGAACCAGAAAAAAGCGATAAATTTCCTAAGAAAACTTACACTTTCGACGTTACCAAATGTGACAAAATTTTTGATTTGTTAGTTAAGGATGGTCAAATGATAGTGCCTCTTGGTGCTAAAATAGCTCCTTTAGAAAAAAGAAAAAAGAGAGGTTTTTGTAAGTATCATAATTTCTTGGGTCATAAAACTTCTCAATGTTTTCTTTTCAGGGATCTTGTTCAAAATGTTATCTAGGAAGGAAGACTGAAATTTGGAGAAAAGTCGAAGAGTCAGATGGGGATTGACTCTGATCCATTGCAATTTGTTGACGCTCATTACACATAGATAACTGAAGTCAACATTACCAAGATTACTGAAGATCTTGACAACACTGTCAACATGGTCGAAGTCACTGATGACTTCAACAATAGAGCTGTTATTGTCAGGATTACTGAGGATCTCGACCAGGAGTTTATGAAACTTTTTTCCAGTGAGGCTACTCAAAGCTTCACTAAAGAAACTACTAATGGTTTCGATTTGGGAGTCACTGAAGACTCTAATGGAGGAATCACTGAGGATTCGAATTTAATGATGATAACAAAAGAAACTGCTAATGGTTTCATACGAATGGACATGGCTGCTGAAGGCCTTCAAATGAAGCTACATAAGTTGGACATCACTGATGATGTCAACATGGTGAAAATCTCACAAGAAGCCCCCATGGAAGTCGACGAGGAGCGTCAACAAGAGGAGCATAACAAAATAGCTTACCCAAAGCAAGGGAGACTCTGATGGATTTCCTCCATAGGTGCCAGAGAAAAAAATCAGAAGTGATGTTGTGTCCTCGATGCAGTGCTGTGTTTGATAAAAAGGCAGCCCAAAATCTTGAAGAAGTTAGGAAAGCCAAACAAAGGCGTGAAGAGAGAGCCCCTCATGGTCAACGAGGCTTCGACCCAAGGAGATTTTCTTCGAAGCAGGAACAAGCTAAGCCAAGAGTCCCAGGTGCAAGACTCACCATTTTCAAACCGTTTGTAGAGATTTCTAATGGAAAATGAACAAGACCAAACGAAAACAAGGGAAAAAGTAAGCAGAAATGGAAACGCTTCGACGTAGATAGAGGCTCATCAATGGCATACCGCAGAAAATGTCAGACTTCGAAGCAGTCAGCCTACATCTCAGAAAATTATAAGGGAAAAAATCCCATGTCCATATCACAATGGAGAAGGGAACAGAGAAGAAGAAAAGCTCAAAGAGAGGCTGGGGCAAAGGCGGAGTCAAGTACCAACCTGCCGACAGACAAGACTGACAGGGAGGAGCCAAAGCCTGTTGAAAAAATGTCGGTGGGAAGAAAGTTATTTGCCATACAGGAAGAAGAGGCCAAAGAAAAGCATGATCGAGCAGTTGCTGAGGATGAGATGCTTACTGACAATTTCGACTCAGGTTCGGAGCAGTCTTTAGATATCATAGTGAATGTGGTGTCAGTGCTCCCCAGGGAATTCGACCAAATAAATGAGGTCGAAGAGATAGATAATAATACTGAAATCGAAATGGCCGCGCATAAACCTGTGTGTTATTATATGATGAGCAACAGATGCGTTGAGAAACAGAATGCATTCTTCGAACGCCCATACGAGGCAATGAAAAGTTATTTGAAGCCTTTATTCATTACAGGAAAGGTCGAAGACGTTCTTGTTAACTAAATCTTAGTGGATTGTGGTGCGACGGTGAACCTAATGCCACACTTCATGCTGAGAAAAATCGGGAAGTTCAACACCGATACCAAGCCCCACAATATGGTACTTTCCAATTATGAAGGAAATGTGGGTACTACTTTGGGGATGATTCCGATCGATCTGACCATAGGTACTGTAACAAGACCGGCCATGTTTATGGTTGTCGAAACGAAAGCCAATTACAACTTGTTACTTGGCCGTGAATGGGTATATAGGATATGGGTTGTACCTTCATCAATGCATCAGAGGATAACTATATGGAGCCCAGACGGCATTGTGGAAAACATTGAAGCAGACCAAGGTTATTTCAAGGCTGCAATCAATCATGTCGACAGATGCAATTTCAAAAAGCACTTGGCTAACATTTCTCTATGCAACCCGACCAACTTTGTATTTACTCTGGATGACAACGCATATTGTTCATTGTACTTCCATCTGACAAATGGCTTTCAATGGGATCATGAGGTCGTAGGAGAAGATGACCTTGCATACGAAGGGACGTATGGAGTCGACCCTACAGGATGGGGAAGCAAATTTGGCGATGATGTCTGAGTTCGAAGCACTTAAAAGGATTTCGACTTATATAGCCGAAAACAAACTACAAATGGCCCTAGAGGCTGAAGTGAAACATATGGTTGTCGAAGCCAACAAAAGGTTACACCAAGAAGGTCCTGGTAAGGACTTCAATCCAGAACCACCTGATAAGGTTCAGGATAAAGTACAAGGCCAGAGGCATGACGCCATCTAAGATGACGAGCCTTTGGGTTTCGAGAAGGATCCGCTGGCAGCCAACATTAAAATGCTAACGCAAGATCCTCTGGAAGAAATCAACCTGGGAGAAGGGGAAACGAAAAGGCCAACATATATTAGTGCCAATATCAGCCCACAACTCAAGGTCGAAGTGATCTAATTGTTAAAGGAGTTTAAAGACTGCTTTTCATGGGATTACGACGAGATGCCTGGCTTAAGCAGAGATCTGGTCGAATTTAGGCTACCAATTAAGCCTGGGAAGAAGCCAATTAAGCAAAATCCAAGGCGGTTTGCACCGGCCATTCTCTCAAAGATCAAGGAGTAGGTCGAAAGGCTTCTTCGTTGCAAATTCATTCGAACAGCCAGGTATGTCGAATGGTTAGCAAATATTGTCCCTGTTATTAAAAAGAATGGTACTTTGAGGGTTTGCATAGATTTTAGAGATTTAAACTTTGCGACCCCACAAAAGGAATATTCAATGCATGTGGCAGAAATGCTAGTTGATTCTGTCGTTGGCCATGAATACCTTAGTATGCTCGACGGGTATTCTAGGTATAATCTAATATTCATCACTGAAGAAGATGTCCCAAAGACGATGTTTCGATGCCCTGGGGCATTAAGCACCTATGAGTGGGAAGTACTCATGCTTTTTGGTCTAAAGAATGCTGGAGCAACATACCAAAGAGTGATGAATTTGATCTTCCATGATTATATAGAAACTTTCATGCAAATTTATATTGACGATATTGTTTTTAAGTCCGTTTCAGGGAAGAATCACATTGACCATCTTCGAAAATCATTTGAAAGGATGAGAAGACATGGTCTGAAAATGAATCCTCTCAAATGTGCTTTTTGTGTGCAGGAGGGGGATTTCTTAGGCTTTGTGGTCCACAAAAAGAGAATCGAAATAAACCAGAATAAGACCAAGGCCATTATGGAAGCAAAAGCGCCATCAACAAAGAAGGAACTAAAGTCACTGCTGGGAAAGATAAATTTCTTAAGGAGATTCATCTCGAACCTTAGCGGAATAACTCAAGCCTTCTTACCTCTGCTTCGACTCAACAAGGAAGGATTTGAATGAGGGCAAGCTCAGCAAGAAGCTTTCGACAAAATCAAGGAGTACTTGAGTCACCCTCCAATTGTAGCACCACCTTGTAGAAATAGGAGTATGAGATTGTACATATCTGCGTCAGACAAAACTTTAGGGAGCATGTTGGCTCAAGAGGATGGAAATGGTATCGAAAGAGCCATTTACTATCTTAGTAGGGTTTTAAATGATGCAGAAACTAGGTATAGCATAGTTGAAAAATTGTGTTTATGCTTGTATTTTTCTTGTACAAAGTTGAAGCATTATATAAAACCTGTTGATGTTTATGTCTCATCTCATTTTGATTTCATTAAACATATGTTGTCTAAACCAATTTTTCACAATCGAATTGGTAAATGGGCGTTAGCTTTAATTGAGTATTCCCTAACTTACATGCCTTTGAAGGCTGTTAAGGGATAAGTGGTAGCTGACTTCATCGTCGACCACTCTATAAACGAAAATATGTTAAACTATGTTGAGCTCGAACCTTGGAAATTGTATTTCGACGTTTCTAGTCATAAAGATGGTACAGGCGTAGGAGTCTTGAATATTTCTTCTAATAAAATTCCAACAAAATTCAAGTATAAAGTCGAAGGTCTTTGTTCGAACAATGAGGCTGAATATGAGGCTTTAATAGTCGGACTTGAGATATTGTTGGAATTGGGGGCAACTCGAGTCAAAATAATGGGAGACTCAGAGTTAGTCATAAAACAAATCACAAAGGAGTACAAGTGTGTTAAAGAAAATCTCATTATGTTCTTTGTAATAGCCAATCGATTACTGAAAAACTTCGAAGTGGTGAGCATTCGACACATACCTCGACTGGAGAATCAAGTGGCTAATGACTTGGCTCAAATTGCTTCTGGGTACAAAATTTCGAAGGAAAAATTACAAGATGCAATCGAAGTCAGAGGAAGAGTTGTGTCAGCCAAATTGTCCCCATCATATTTGGAAACAACAAAGCTAGGATACGCTGACAAAGAGAATTTTGAAATCTTAGCAATAGATAGCTTGACGGACGAAGACTGGGGAAAACCAATAGTGGAGTATCTTCAAAACCCAACGGCATCCACAGAATGAAAAATTAGGTATCGAGATTGATTGTTTTATGGAAGTATGTGTATGTATGTGACTTGTTGAATTGGAAAAATTGTGAATTGTATGGTTACTTGAGTAATACTTGTTGATGAAACTTTGAAGTGTGAGATTGATTATACTTATGTTTGTATGCCTTACATTAATCATTATCTTATAATTTTAATAATTATGTGAAATCTCACCCTTCTGTTGAAATGATGTTTGATACGACATCGCTCAGGTACCGAGGAGTAGAGTTGCTCGTAGCGCGAGGTAGCCATTGGAGTAGCTGTTTAGCGTCTTTATTTATGTTGGGTCGAGTCATACTCTGATCATGTAACACTGGGATTGTTTGATTTATGTTTTGAGAGATACATTACGTACTCACTTTATGTTGCTATATTTATTTTGAATCATGTGGATCGTTGGCTTTTACGCCTAAGTATTGATTATGAATGTGATAAGCATGAAACTTTCTTTATGTCAATTATGATTAACTTGAATTTGCTGCTACATGCTAAAGCGAAATTTTTTGAAAAGTATGAAATTATCTAAGTGTTAATGAGCATGACAGGTGTTTGTGATGTATTGACAGTATATGTCGCACCCTTTTGTGAAATGCATGATGATTACACCTTACATAAGAAACCGAAGTTAACCCCTATTTCTAACTGAGGTGAAAAGCGTTTTTCATGGTAGTGGCATCATTAAGAAAGTTGGGTTGATCCTCCAGACATCCTTTAAGAAAGACCCTTGGTTAAGACCCACTCCCTAAAATATTAAATTCCCAAGTTTAATTTTTAAATTCATTCAAATTGATTTGATGGTGGGAAATATTGGTTTGGTGGATATCATAGACCTATATGGAATCTCAAATGGGGGAGACCATTCTTTCTTCGAGAGTTACTTGTGTTTGATAATCTTTTCTCTCTGTTCAGAAGTGTTACTCTATCTCAAGATAGAGATAAGTGAATTTGGAATCATTTGAGAGAGATTTTTTTATTTGTTGCCTTTGCTTCCCATGTTCTCTTGGCCGGTTCCTTGCCACCCCTTACAATTGAGAACTCGATCCCTCCCTTTATTTTGGTTAGTTGGACTCCTTCTAAAGATAACCTGTCTAAAATAGGGTAATTATTGTTTCTTGTTGGATCTAATGCCCCTTATGTTGGGATTCAATTGAGTTGGTATCACATTGTTTGTAACTTGTGATTTAGACATGTGTTTATGATATATGATCTTCTAGTGGTTGGGTTGACAGACAGTTCTTCATGGACACCATATGCTTCTTTTTGAGTTTTTTCTTTCTTTAGGAGGTAGGGCTAAAATTAGAGGTGGGTTTGTTGTGGTCTCACACGCAGTAGTCTAGACCATTTGGAGAGCCGTAATGATATCATCTTTAATGGAGTTTCAAAAACTGTGAAAGAAGTGAAGGATGAGAGTATTTTTTGGCTTAGAAATGGTTTATGGGTATATCAGGGTAAAATCATGTACTTTTTCTTACTAGCCTCAAAACATTATCATCTTCCTTAACAAATAGTGATAGAATATTTTCTTTGGTTCTGAGATATATATTGATTTGAAGTTTTGTTGCTCTCTTGATGAGTTATGATCTGTTGATAGGTGTTTGGGGTTTTTCCTGATTTGCTTTATTTGTTTTGTTGATTTGTTAGTTGTTGTTTTTATTGGAATGTTATTTGTATACTCAGTAATTTTTTATCCACTTCTTGTAGCTAGAGATTGTAATACCCCAAATTTTGACCACTTAGATTTCCCATCATTGTGAAAATCATCATCACAATATGGATGAACCATCATGCTTCATCAGTCTCCCCAAAGATGGGTGAGCATCCAATACAATCAAAATTAGGGTTTCAAGCCCTCTCTGAGTGCTTAGACAAAGGATCAATCAAGAAATGACATGATCTTTAACTTGTATAACCTCTTAAACATCCACAATGGATCAAAAGGACTCCCACTTCAAGGATTAAGCACAAGGCTGCTCCCTTCTAGGTGGATCAAGTCTCAAGATCGACAGTGTCACCAAATTAGGGTTTTGGTCGGCCAGGGCCTCCAGATGGAAATTTTCATCTGGGAACAAGGCAATGATCCAAAACATGACCTAATATACTTCATGGAACCTCATGAACCCATGCATCAAGTCAATTTTTCCTCAGGGGATGCATTCATCAAAAATCAGGAATTAGGGTTTCTTGACCTAATTCACCCCTAAGTTGACTTTTGGGACAAACCATGAGCCAAGACCTCAAGACATGATTTGAGGGTCTCTAATATACCATATTGATCCATTTGGAACAATGGATTGATCCAAGAAGCTTGAGCAACAAGTCTCAATTTCATCTGCACCACAATTAGGGTTTTAAGAGAAAAGTCAACTGTAACTTTGACTTTTGACCAGGGCATGCTCCCAAACCCTAATACATGATTGAATATACCCTATGACACCCATGGAACATGTCCATCAAGTTTGATTTAGGTCAAGGACATGATTTCCTGAAGAATTGCACAGTTTGGAATTCATCTGATAAAAAGTCAACTATGCATAAAAGTCAACTTTGACTTTTTGAGATTTTTCACCAAAATGGATTTTTAACCCTAAAATGATGTTAATGTATGATTTGAATCATCATTCATCAAGAAAAATCAAGAAAAGTGAGATAACTTGTAAAAGGGGTAACCATAAAACTTAGAAATTTTTCTAAGTTAAAAATAAAGTGGCAAGGGTACCAACTTTGGAGGACCATAACTCCTAAACCACAAGGCCATTTTTTCTCATCCAAAGATGGATTTGTAGCCCTCATTATCACCTACAAACACTTCAACTACAAGGCATTCCAATTCATTAAGGATTTTGAGTTATGGAGTGATCAAAGTGGCTGAAAAGTGAAAATGTCACTTTTTCCAACACTTAGTGAAATTTTCACTAAGTCAGATTCTGCCTCACTTTTTGCCAAATGTAGGGGGATTTTTCACTTGGAATCAAAAGAGATCAAAACCAAACTTGTTCAAACAGTTGTTGTATCATGTAAGAGCTTTCCAAAATGGCCAAGAACATTGCCAAATTCAACCTACACCAAGAGATACAACATTGGCAAGTTGCCTTGCTGAAATCTGTCAAAGCAAGGCAGAATTTGCAATTTGGCTCGATTTGCCAAAATCAGCCAATTTCAATTGCTCCAATCCACTTGGACACCTCAGAGGATTGAATCTAAAGGGGACAATCACTGAGCCAAGCCTCCAAGGTCCAAGGAACAAGGAATAGCATGTTGAACCTAGAGTTGCCAAAATAGGGACAAGACTTCAAATTTGGAATAAGGCATTCAATGGAACCATCAAGGTGGCATGGACTGAGCCATTCTCATCTGAAATCAGTCAAGACTTATCCAAGACCAAGGGGACCAAAGCTCTGTGCCCTAACCTCTAGTCAATGGCTAGAGGAGACTTGGATTTTCATTTGCCAACATTGGCCAAACCTACTTACCAGCTGCCATTCACTATTCCTTGCAAAACAAACTTGCTCTACTATAAATAGAGCTCAATTGTGGTCAGTTTGAGTACACCAAAGCCATCTAACAGATGCTTTCATCAAAATCTCTTTCTCTTGGCAAAAATGCCTTTCTTAGCAAGGTAGCTATCGGGTTTTGAGTTTGAGAGCAATTCCAATCAAACCAATCACTCACACACCTCACATACATCACATATGAGCTGATCAAACACTCACATAACATCTGGAACATCAAAATCTCAAAATCACTTGCCATCCACACAAGTTTGAAGTGAAGTTGCAGCTGAGATGCCATAAACTGATCCAGTCCATTTCAATTCAATCCAAGTGTTCAAACACACTCCATATGGTGTAGGGAAGCTGTTCAGATCATCACAACTTGTCTGTAACACCTCCAACTCAAAATCACATTTGCTCTTGCTGTCACGACTTGGAGGTAAGCACATACTTGGTCATCTCTCAATCTATGCATATTTCCTCGCACAATAATTTGGCCATATGTTCATAATCATGCATGGAATGTTTTCCCTCAATTAATTGCATTGTTTGAATCGTGTATCAAAAATGATTTTGAGTTGATTCTTTTTTTAATAATTCACAAAAATGTTAAAATATTTTATTTTCACAAAAAATCCCAAAAATATTATTTATTTCATATAATTGATATTTTTGCAAAGAATTAATATTTTAATTGTTTTTGACATTTTAAATATTTTTTCTACATTGAATTTGCAACTTTTAATGCTTTCTAATTATTTTGTAGGTCAATACTTAATATTTGAAGCATTAATCCAAGATCACAATTTGTTTTCCATGTGTTAAACAATTTTTGATCATTTTTGTAGCGAGCGATTTTGGACGCGGTTCTTAAGCGCTGGTCGCTCTCTGCGGTTTGAGCTTTGACTACAGGTCGATTCATTTTTTATCCTATTGTGAGCTGAATAAGGAAGGGAAATAGATGTCTCCAATTAACCCTGCTTGCATACTGCGTTTAAACAGCGGTCTGTTAGGTTACAGATGCTATCAATGTGGGGGGGCCTTTGTACTAGTTATTCGTATTTCGCCAATACAGGTTTCTTTCTTTCGATCTGGGCAGAAGGTTTCTGGCGGGGAATAAGGATTAGGATGTCAGGACTGATGCTTTTGAATTACTGCTTTTAATTGATGGAGATATGGGATTTGGGTTTTTTGTTGATTGCGCTCGCTAAGATCTTTCTTTCGATCTTATGCCTACGTATTCCCGTTTACCGAAACAGGGAAATCAGAGCGTTCGTAGTTCCTCCTATTCTATGGGAGGAAATTGGTTTTTGGTGTCTTGTTCAAAGCCCAAGACATGAAGCGAAAGGTGATTTGTATCTTGTTCAAAGCCCAAGATGTGAAGCTGAAAGACCTCGGCTTTAGAGAGAATTTGTCATCTCTAAAGAGGGGAGAAGGAGAATTACTTTAACTGGGATACGCGGATCCGAGCAATGCCATAATTTCCGAAGAAAGGGTTTTAACCTGAAGGAGAAGACTTTAACTCAGTGTAGAGCAATGTCATCTTTCCTTAGGAATTTCTCATGCTAAAAGAGAGACAGTGGCATGGATGTAGATGATCCAGAGGCTTGCCGCTTACAGCGATTAGATGAAGGGAAAGGAGTTGTTGATGTTTGTGTACTGTGAACGAGGCACAGCTTTGATGCTAAAAGGTCGATTGGATCAACCAGTGGTTTTCTTATACAAAGCCTAAGAGGAGGCTAATTTCCGCTGGGGAAATCATTATACAAAGCCTAAGAGGAGGCTATTTTGTGTCTCGTACAAAGCCCGAGAGAGAGGCTAAAAGGTTTTTGACCCAGTGGGGCATATCGTTATACAAAGCCTAAGAGGAGGCTAGCAAAGAGTTGACTCAGTTGGAGAATCTTTTATACTCAGTAAGAGAGTGTTTTTGTATCTCGTACAAAGCCCGAGAGAGAGGCGAAAAGGTTGTTTTGACTCCACTGGGGAGAATTTTGGTATCTCATACGAAGCCCGAGATGGAGGCTATTGTAACTGTTTCAGTTGAGTGACAGATCCAATATACTGATTTAAAAGAGAAAATCAGTTCTTATATGAGTAACACTGTACACATGGATTTGATTTGAGGATCAGGGATATTTCCTTCTCTTTGAGGAAACGGGAAATCCAAAGTGTATCGAGACTATCCGAGTCTGCGGGTTTCCTTCCTATTTAACGAAGGGTGTTTGAGAATGTCTTTGAGACTCAAGGAAGTTAGACTGTCCAAGTCTAGAGTTTTATCTTTTGTACTATGCTTCGAGAAATAGTAGTAGACTCTATGAAAGGACTGTTCTATGAGGATGACTAGGTTCTGTTCCTATACCTCTAGGAGGTCGTCGGGACAATTTGTACGAAGCCCAAGAGGAGGCTGGAATCTTTTAAGAAGCCGACGGGTCCTTGTATGAAGCCCAAGAGGAGGCTATCATTCCCGGAGGAAGAGATCATTATACGAAGCCTAAGAGGAGGCTGTGAATACTTCTAAGAAGCCGTAGTGTCCTTGAATAATGTCCAAGAGGAGGCCGATGCTTTTAAGAAGCCCGTGGGTCTATCATCTCCTTTCCATTAGGAGAGATAACTCTTTTAAAGGTAAAAACCACTGGTAAACGTGTGAGGTTTACTATCCAACGACTTCTAGCTTTTGAAGAGGGTCCCTTAGTTAAGGTCCAAGATTATGACCGTAGTGGGTACCCAAACCCCGAGACATTCAAGGCAAGCTATCCACAAGGAATAGATCAAGTCAGGAAAGTTCGAGAATTGGGAAGAAACTCAAAGATGCCATTCACGGAGAATACATTCATCTTGGGGAGTAGAGCTTCTTGACGATTCCTAAGGAGGACAACCGAAGAGAAGACTGTATCTGGTGCTCCTATTGGGGATCTAGGCGTCTATTTCTACGAATAAATGAAACGGCGTCACCTAGTTCTAGACGTAGTTGCCGGGGAAACTCGAAATATCTATACTATTATTACACAGTAGATATGAGTTTATGAAAGGAGACTTACAGTGAGCAGCCCCACAATACAGTTTATAATATGAAAGCAGTAAATGAAAGCGATAACCACTTACTCGGTTGTAGTGCTTCCATGCTGTTTGGTTAGTTGTTCAACAAAGAAAGATTAAAAACAACAGTATATTCAAAATCAAAGGAGAAAGTGCTTTGAAAAAGAAAGATTTGGGGCTTACAGCTCAAGGAGAGGCCCAGGGTTTTATCAGTGAGCGCACTGTTTGAATTTATACAGCGGGACTTATACAAGTGACTGGGGCCCAAAAAAGGTTTTCTGTACAAAGGGATAGGTCTTACACTCTCTCAAGAGGCCCAAAAAGGTTTAAAGAAAAAGAGTGGGGCTTATAACACGAGGGTAGGCCCAAATGATTTTTTCGTTTAAAATGGCGATCGCGCCGAGGTTTTCTTTTAACGCAGAGGGACTTATACAATAAGTGAGGCCCAAAAATGTTTTTGGTTAAAAGGGGGATTGGGTCTTACACTCTAATAGAGACCCAAAGTGTTTTAAAGAAAAATAAATGGGTCTTACTACTCGAGGGTAGGCCCAGATGATTTTTGAAAAGGCGATGATCGCGCCGTTTGTTTTTTGACGATATCGGGACTTATACAATAAGTGAGGCCCAAAGATGATTTGGTCAAAAAAAGGATTGGGTCTTACACTCTAATAGAGGCCCAAAGTGTTTTGAAAATGATTTATGAGGGTTGAATTAATCCAAAACCCTAATTTATTTCCAAAAAATGTATTTAATTGAATAAAAATTCAATTAAATTGATCAAAAATTGTTTTACACATGGGAAACAAATTGTGATCTTGGATTAATGCTTCAAAAATTAATTATTGACCTACAAAACAAATAGAAAGCATTAAAAGTTGCAAAATCATTGTGGAAATAATATTTCAAATGTTAAAAACAATTAAAATATTAATTCTTTGCAAAAATATCAATTATATAAAATAAATAATATTTTTTGGGATTTTTTGGTAAAATAAAATATTTTAACATTTTTGTGAATGATTGCAAAAAGAACCAATAAAAAATGATAAATATTGAAGGAGTTATTAATTTTTCAAATCATTAAAAATAATAGTATGAAAAATAATAAAATAAAAAAAGTGATAAAAAGAAGTCTGGGGCGAGGGGGATTCGAACCCCAGACCTCTCGCTCGCTAATACACACAAAACCAGCTGATGAACCGCTGGGGCGCAATGCCAATTCATTAAATATATGGCAAGTGAAAAATATATAGAGAACTTGGTTGGTTTTCTGAAAATGGCGCCATGGCCATCTCCTTCCTCGAGCTCGTGCATGAAGCACCCTATCTCACTCATCTCTCAACCATTGGACATGATTCAAACACCAAACTCGTGCGTTTTTTCACAAGGAACAAGATGGCAATACCCAATTTTATTCATTTTCAGTGTGGAGTGAAATAATCATGATGAACACAGATGAACCCTAATTTGCAAAAGCAATCGTGCAAGCATGGTTATGAGGTCTATGATCAAATTTATTGAGGCAAAATAATCAACACATGATGGTAATCAAATGGCAAAATTATCATGCGAGGAAATATGCATGGATCATGGAGTTTGAGTTTGAAGCTCACCTTGATGCAAGCTGAAATGGAACTTTGCCCAGATGGTGTTCCAGTCGTGAATTGATGATCCCTACAGCTTCAATGGATGTTATGGAGTGTGTTGCAAGCTTTGGAACACTTTGAAATTCTCTGGATCAAGCTGGAGACCTCCACCTGCAAAACTGAAGCAAAATGGCTTGGTTGAAGAGTGATTTTGAGCTGGGAGTGTTACAGATGATGTTTAAGCACTTGGACACCTCAAATACATCATATGTGATGTGTTTGAGCAATTGGAATTGATTGCTTATGGCTGCAACTCAAAACCCGATAGTGGTTACTCAAAAATAAGAAAACTTGAAGTTCAAGAAAGAATGAGAGAAAGCAGTGCTGTAACTGGCTTTGGTGTGAGTTGAATGATCCATTGAGACCTCTATTTATAGGTGATCAACTCTTGTCTTGGAGGAATAGTGAATGGCAGCTGGATCAGATCACATTTGCTTGGATTGGCTTGGCATAAATGCCTCTTGAACTAGGCATAACAGCTGCTCCAAATAGATCAGCTATGCCTTCACTGAAATCACATTCTTCAGATGTTTTTAATGTTGTTTAATCAGATAACTTGACTGAGGAGAGTGAGAATCTTGACAATGCACTATTCCACATAAATGCACTTTGAATTCAAGGCAAAAAGTGCCAAAGTGGATGAATTTCAAGTTGGAAGGTTCTTTGGCTTTTTGACTCAGATTTATCAGTTGGATTAGATGCAATGTGATTGGTTTGAACACAAGTGGCATGCTGATCCTTAGTCTTTGGCTCAAAATCGTGTGAGATAAGCAAACATGCAAACTGATTTTTCCAAAATAGCTCGCAGCAGCATGACTTTGGGCATGGATTTCTCATGGCTTGAGTTGAATCAATTCATGCTGTTGAGCCCTTTGAATTCTTGGCAACATTTGCAACAACATTGGTGTTTAACTTTGGAATTGATTCAGCTTGCAACTATATGCAAAAATCCCACAAGTTTTGGTGTTTCAACAAAATTCTGTTTTAGGCAGAATTTTTCTAAGTGTTGGAAGATGGTATTCTTTCGCATTTTCAGCCACTTTGGCTCACTCATAGCTCAAAATCCATAAGGAATTGGAGTTAGGCCTAGTTAAAGTTTTTGTAGAGGGCAGTGAGATCTACAAATCAAGCTTTGGATGGAAAAAATTGGCCTTGTGGTTTAGGAGTTATGGTCCTCCAAAGTTGGTACCTTTGCCACTTTATTTTTTAACTTAGAAAAATTTCTAAGTTTTATGGTTACCCCTTTTACAAGTTATCTCACTTTTCTTGATTTTTATTGATGAATAATGATTCAAATCATACATTAACATCATTTTAGGGTTAAAAATCCATTTTGGTGAAAAATCTCAAAAAGTCAAAGTTGACTTTTGTGCACAGTTGACTTTTTATCAGATGAATTCCAAACTGTGTAATTCTTCAGGAAATCATGTCCTTGACCTAAATCAAACTTGATGGACATGTTCCATGGGTGTCATAGGGTATATTCAATCATGTATTAGGGTTTGGGAGCATGTCCAGGTCAAAAGACAAAGTTACAGTTGACTTTTCTCGCAAAACCCTAATTGTGGTGCAGATGAAGTTGAGACTTGTTCCTCAAGCTTCTTGGATCAATCCATTGTTCGAAATGGATCAATATGGTGTATTAGAGACCCTCAAATCATCTCTTGAGGTCTTGGCTCATGGTTTGTCCCAAAAGTCAACTTAGGGGTGAATTAGGTCAAGAAACCCTAATTCCTGATTTTTGATGAATGCATCCCCTGAGGCAAAATTGACTTGATGCATGGGTTCATGAGGTTCCATGAAGCATATTAGGTCATGTTTTGGATCATTGCCTTGTACCCAGATGAAAATTTCCATCTGGAGGCCCTGGTCGACCAAAACCCTAATTTGGTGACACTGTCGATCTTGAGACTTGATCCACCTAGAAGGGAGCAGCCCTGTGCTTAATCCTTGAAGTGGGAGTCCTTTTGATCCATTGTGGATGTTTAAGAGATTAGACAAGTTGAAGATCATATCATTTCTTGATTGATCCTTTGTCTAAGGCTCTGAGAGGGCTTGAAACCCTAATTTTGATTGTATTGGATGCTCACCCATCTTTGGGGAGACTAATGAAGCATAAAGGTACATCCATATTGTGATGATGATTTTCACAATGATGGGAAATCTAAGTGGTCAAAATTTGGGGTATTACAATTTTAATTGAATTTTTATTCAATTAAATACATTTTGAAAACAAATTAGGGTTTTGGATTAATTCAACCCTCATAAATCATTTTCAAACCTTTTTGGGCCTCTTGAGAGAGTGTAAGACCCATCCCCCCTTGTACAAAAACTTTTGGGCCTCACTCATTGTATAAGTCCCTCTGTACTAGTAAACTGCGCGATCGTCGCCCGTTTAAAAATCATTTTGGGCCTCTCCTTGAGCTATAAGACCCATTCAAAACACTTTGGGCCTCTATTAGAGTGTAAGACCCAATCCCCCTTTTAACCAAAACATTTTGGGCCTCACTTATTGTATAAGTCCCTCTGCGTTAAAAGAAAACCTCAGCGCGATCACCATTTTTAAACGAAAAATCATTTGGGCCTACCCTCGTGTTATAAGCCCCACTCTTTTTCTTTAAACCTTTTTGGGCCTCTTGAGAGAGTGTAAGACCCATCCCTTTGTACAGAAAACCATTTTGGGCCCCAGTCACTTGTATAAGTCCCGCGGTACAAAGTCAAACAGTGCGCTCACTCATGAAACCCTGGCCCTCTCCTTGAGCTGTAGGCCCCAAATCTTTCTTTTTCAAAGCACTTTCTCCTTGGATTTTGAATATACTGTTGTTTTCAATCTTTCTTTGTTGAACAACTAACCAAACAGCATGGAAGCACTACAACCGAGTAAGTGGTTATCGCTTTCATTTACTGCTTGCATATTATAAACTGTATTGTGGGGCTGCTCACTGTAAGTCTCCTTTCATAAACTCATATCTACTGTGTAATAATAGTATAGATATTTCGAGTTTCCCCGGCAACTACGTCTTGAACTAGGTGACGCCGTTTCATTTATTCGTAGAAATAGACGCCTAGATCCCCAATAGGAGCACCAGATACAGTCTTCTTTTTGGCTGTCCTCCTTAGGAATCATCAAGAAGCTCTACTCCCCAAGATGAATGTATTCTCCGTGAATGGCATCTTTGAGTTTCTTCCAAATTCTCGAACTTTCCTGACTTGATCTATTCCTTGTGGATAGCTTGCCTTGAATGTCTCGGGGTTTGGGTACCCACTACGGTCATAATCTTGGACCTTAACTAAGGAACCCTCTTTAAAAGTTAAAAGTCGCTGGATAGTAAACCTCGCACGTTTACCAGTGGTTTTTATCCTTAAAAGAGTTATCTCTCCTAATGGAAAGGGGATGATAGACCCACGGGCTTCTTAAAAGCATCGGCCTCCTCTTGGGCATTATTCAAGGACCCGTCGGCTTCTTAGAAGTATTCACAGCCCCCTCTTAGGCTTCGTATAATGATCTCTTCCTTCGGGAATGATAGCCTCCTCTTGGGCTTCGTACAAGGACCCGTCGGCTTCTTAAAAGTTTTCAGCCTCCTCTTGGGCTTCGTACAAATTGTCTCGACGACCTCCTAGAGGTATAGGAACAGAACCTAGTCATCCTCATAGAACAGTCCTTTCATAGAGTCTACTACTGTTTCTCATAGCGTAGTACAAAAGATAAAACTCTAGACTTTGACAGTCTAACTTCCTTGAGTCTCAAAGACATTCTCAAGTGACCCATTCGTTAAATAGGAAGGAAACCCGCAGACTCGGACAGTCTCAACACCCTTTGGATTTCCCGTTTCCTCAAAGAGAAGGAAATATCCCTGATCCTCAAATCAATCCCTGAGTACAGTGTTGCTCATATAAGAACTGATTTTCTCTTTTAAAATCAGTATATTGGATCTGTCACTCAATTGAAACAAACCTTTAGCCTCCATCTCGGGCTTTGTACGAGATACAAAAAAACTCCCTTGTTGAGTCAAATAGCCTCCATCTCGGGCTTTATACGAGATACCAAAAGACTCCATCGTCGGGTCAAAATCTTTTAGCCTCTCTCTCGGGCTTTGTACGGGACACAAAATAGCCTCCTCTTAGGCTTTGTATAATGATTTTCCTAGCGGAAATTAGCCTCCTCTTAGGCTTTGCATAAGAAAACCACTGGTTGATCCAATCAACCTTTTAGCATCAAAGTTGTGCCTCGTTCACAGCACACAAACATCAACAACTCCTTTCCCATCATCTAATCGCTGTAAGCGGCAAGCCTCTGGATCATCTACATCCATGCCACTGTCCCTCTTTTAGCATGAGAAATTCCTAAGGAAAGATGGCATTGCTCTACACTGAGTTAAAGTCTTCCCCTTCAGGTTAAAACCCTTTCTTCGGAAATTATGGCATTGCTCGGATCCGCGTATCCCAGTTAAAGTAATTCTCCTACCCCCTCTTTAGAGATGACAAATTCTCTCTAAAGTCGAGGTCCTTTCGCTTCACGTCTTGGGCTTTGAACAAGACACAAATAAACCTTTCAGCTTCACATCTTGGGCTTTGAACAAGATACAAATCACCTTTCGCTTCATGTCTTGGGCTTTGAACAAGACACCAAAAACCAATTTCCTCCCATAGAATAGGAGGAACTACGAACGCTCTGATTTCCCTGTTTCGGTAAACGGGAATACGTAGGCATAAGATCAAAAGAAAAGATCTTAACGAGCGCAATCAACAAAAAACTCAAATCCCATATCTCCATCAATTAAAAGCAGTAATTCAAAAGCATCAGTCCTAACATCCTAATCCTTGTTCCCCGCCAGAAACCTTCTGCCTAGATAAAAAGAAAGAGAACCGTATTGGCGAAAACACAAATAACCAGTACAAAGGCCCCCCACATTGATAGCATCCGTAACCTAACAGACCGCTGTTTAAACTCAGTATGCAAAGCAGGGTTAATTAGAGACATCTATTTCCCTTCCTTATTCAGTTCACAATAGGATAAAAAATGAATCGACCTGTAGTTTTAAGCTCAACCGCAGAGAGCGTCCAACGCTTAAGAACCGCGTCCAAAATCGCTCGCTACAGAAAAGTGGCGCCCACCGTGGGGCTGGTTCTTTCCTTCTTACAATTTAAACCTTAGGTAAGTCATTTTCATGGCGGTGGTCGCCAACAGAAAAGTGGCGCCCACCGTGGGGCCATTCTCTCTTTCTTACAATTTTGGGATGTTGACCTCTTGCTAGTCCATCTCTCTTTTGTGTGAATACCACAGATTGGGGCTTCCGCCGGGGAACCCATTTCTGTCAGGAACTTAAGAATCGTAGCTTTATAAGTCTAGGATGATTAGGACAAATATATATACTGCTTTTCCTAATTGCTATACGTGTTTATTTTTTTGCTAATGGGAATGCGGGTGATGCCGTATGTGGAAAGATTGAGTATACACCTAGAAAAGCTAAACCCTTTCGTAGTGCGGAAACTATCGGAAATAGTTGTTACGCGATACTACCCTCATTTGAGGCTGGTGATCTATTCTCGGTGAATGGCACTTACTCTAAGATTGCACACAACTCGCTGGCGATCCGCTTGTTGTCTGCCTTCCTGGGAGGAGCTGATGATAATGAGTACAGGTACAAAAATCACCCTAGTATAAACCTTTGGGGATGGGTAGAGGCTTAACTTCATGACAACGACCCTTTGACCCCATGTTTTTTCTATGTTTTTGTGTGCTGCATTCATGCATTCATTTAATAAAACATTAAAACATTCAAAAAACTTTCTCTTCTAGTCTCTCTGTTTTTCAAATTAAACTAAGACTGTGATTGCAAATATCAGAGAAAAAGATTACGCTAATGGATTTCGGTAGAAGGAGAACTCGCCAGTATACCTTCAAGGTTCCAAAACTAGGGGATTTGAGAAGGTTAGCAAGGATGATCGTTAACCCTGAGGCTTTCAGAGCCAAGCACGGTGGTCTGCTACCACTGTTAAGAGTCCATGTGATTAAGGGAATCATGGATGCGCTCATTCAGTTTTACGATCCGGTTTATCACTGTTTCACATTCCCGGATTACCAGCTAGCACCAACGCTGGAGGAGTATTCTCATCTGACTGATTTACATATTACTGATCGAGCTCCATTTTTTGGACTGGAAGAAATTCCAAAGAATCAGATCATTGCAAGAGCCATTCATTTGGACGAGTCTGAGGTCAGGACTAACATGACCACTAAGGGTGGCATCCAAGGTTTGCCAGCCCAGTTCTTAACAAAGAAAGCTCTGTACTTTGCTAGTATGGGGAACGGGACTGCTTTTGAAAGCATCTTTGTCTTGCTCACCTACGGGTTATTTTTGTTTCCCAACATCAATAACTTCGTCGATATCAACGCTATTAAGGTTTTTCTCATTGGAAACCCTGTGCCGACTTTGCTCGCAGATGCGTATCATTCTGTACACTTGGGAAATTTGTACAGCGGAGGGGAGATCACATGCTGTGTACCTTTGTTCTATAAATGGTTTATCTCGCACTTGCCCAAGTCTGCTACTTTTTGGGATTGCAAGAGTGTCTTACGTTGGTCGCAGAATATCATGTCTCTCACCAATTCCGATATAGATTGGTGTAATAGGATTTATGAGGGAATCAGAATCATTGACCGTTGTGGAAACTTCCCCAGCATACCCCTCATAGGAACTAAAGGAGGAATCAACTATCATTCGATATTAGTTCTTCGTCATTGTGGATACCCGATGAGACACATCCCACTGGGTGTTCATCTGGAAGGTCTTTTCTTCAAAGAAGGAGAAAATGACAGAGCACTAAAGATGGAAATAGTGCAAGCTTGGAAACAGGTTCATAAGAAAGGACGAGAGTCTCTGAGAAAACCGGACTGTGTCTCGGTGGAGCCTTATCTCCACTGGGTACAAACTAGAGCTCTCAAGCTAAAAATGCCTTATCCTCGTTACGGAATTCTTCCACCGAGGGAAACTGTCATGCACTTCATGACGGAAACTGAAAAGCTTCAGGTTACTCTCAACAAAGTTCAAAAGGAGAGAAGATATTGGGAGAACAAGTACCGCACCCTCGACGTAGAGTGTATCCAAATACAGCAACTACTAAAAGAGAAAGATGCTCTGATTGAAATTTTGGAGCAGCATGCTGTAGAGAATCAAGATGACCAAAGGAATTTGCTCACTCCTTTCACTTGGAAAAGGAATGATAACCCGACAACGGCCCAAGCGCCCCGGTCAAAGAAAAGGAAGATACCAGAATCAGCACCCGGTTTTTCCTCAGGGAGGACTCGGGACCCATTAGTTTAGGTTTCTGTTTCTGCACTTTGTAATCTACTGTATTTCCATTTCTGTAATCCTTTGAATTTCAATAAAAAGGGGTTTCCTCATTGTTTGATATTTGCAATCTAATTGTCGAAGTTTATTTTGATTAAACCAAAAAACAACAATTAATATAATCATTGCATTCATCATTCTCACATCGCGTATTCTTCTTCCCTACGAATCTCACGTTTGTGTCTCGATTCTAGAGTCAAACTGTCTCATTCGTATAATACTCGGGCCAATCGTCAGAAAAAGATGGATGATCTTGAGGAAGAAAACAGAGAGTTGAAAGAAGAGATCGACGCTCTAAGAGAGGATATGAGAAAGCTTCGTAACGACATGCAAGCCGTGGCAGAAGCTCAGCTACAAAGAACTGTGATCTCAGAGATCACCTCAACGCCCATCATATAAAAGTATGATCCTAAGTATCAGATGCCGAAAGATCGTCCGTGGGGCATGCCTGTTAACTATATCCCGGAAGGATATGTTCCGCCGATCATTGAAGATCAGGGAATCGCAACAGAAGCCGCTGGGCCTGAAGGTTACAAACTTCGGGAAAGCGAAGATGCCAGGGGCATACTCAAGACTCCTGAAGGTTACAAACTTCGGGAGGCGCCAAGACTTACTGCCGTAGTCACGGTACCACCCCCTGTAGTGCACACTGTCCCGGAAGGACAAATTCCACCAACACCTTCTGGTAAGAAGGAAACTATGTTTGACATAATGGATGAATTCTAGGAACAGTTCCTGGAAATGCAGAAAGAGCTGCAAGCCATTCGCGGTCAGGATCTATTTGGAAAGGACGCCGCAGACCTCTGCTTGGTTCCAAATGTAAAAGTCTCGCACAAGTTCCAAGTGCCCGACTTTGAAAAGTATAAGGGTAACTCTTGCCCTCAGAGCCATCTGGTGATGTACGCTCGGCGGATGTCAGCTCAGACGGAGAATCAGGACCTACTGATTCACTACTTTCAGGATAGTTTAACCGGTGCCGCACTCAAATGGTACATGGGTTTAAACCGTACTACGATCAGTACATTCAGAGATCTTGGTACTGCCTTCGTCCAACAATACAAGTACAATTTGGACATGGCACCCGACAGAGATCAACTCAGATCAATGTCACAAAAGGACAAGGAAACCTTTAAGGAGTATGCTCAAAGGTGGCGTGAAATTGCCGCTCAAATTTGTCCACCGCTTGAGGAAAAAGAGATGACAAAAATCTTCTTAAAGACCTTAAGCTCATTTTACTATGACCGAATGGTTGCCAGTGCGCCCAGTGATTTCACCGAAATGGTCGGCATGGGTGTACGTCTTGAGGAAGCCGTCCGGAAGGACGTTTAGTAAAAGATACTGGATTGACGAGCGGTACTAAAAAATACGGTAGTGCTCTCCCTATGAAAAAAGAGCAAGATATTGGGAATATCTCTCTCGGAAAGCAAAGGCGACGTTATCAGCCAGTATCAGCTGTTACTCCTGCTATCGGCCCCGCGCCTGTTCCTATGTATCAACCTCAGGTTGCGCAGAGCCAACCTGACCAACAAAGGACACAACAGCCTCTTCCGCAGGCTGGTCCTCCATATAACAACAACCGTACAACACGGCCACCAGGATTTAATCCTATACCTGTAAAGTACGCAGAGTTGTTTCCGTTATTGCTGGCTAAGGGGCACATCCAGACTAAGTCTCCCCTTTCAGTTCTGGAAAATCTGCCTTTTTGGTTTAAAGCGGATCAAACATGCCCTTATCATCAAGGAGGTTCAGGGCATAACATTGAGACTTGTCTCAATTTCAAATACGACGTGCAAAAGCTTGTTAGGAGCGGGCTCTTATCTTTCAAAGATACGAATCCTAATGTTCTCACGAACCCGCTGCCTCAACATGAGAAAGCTGCAGTCAATCTGATTGAGAAAAAGACTAACAATGTCTATCAAATTCATGATGTACTCTTGTTGAAAACCAATCTGGTCAAGATGCATTGTAGACAGAGTGGATATGGCCATGTGCCACCTCATAATTATCACCAGTGTGATATCTGCTCTAAAGATAACCAGAGATGTTCTGTAGTGCAAGCAGCTCTACAGGAACAAATGGATCTTGGATGGATCCAAGAGCACCGAGTTCGTGGAGTTAACATGGTTTACACGAATTCCAACGTCATTCAAAACCACGACATCCGTGCGATGAATGTCAACTTGGTGGCGATGCACTCAAGGCAAAGCCAGTATCATAATCTACCGCGGCACGATTAGAGTTCCTGTCTGATTTGCTCGGTAAACAAACAGGGATGCTCTTTCATACAAGAGGCCCTCCAGCGTCAAATGGATCTTGGATGGATCCAAGACAACCATGATAGGAACTCCTATCAAGTCAACATGGTTCAGATCTTCGACATCCGCATAATGAATACCAACCTGGTAGAGTTACATGCTGAGCAGGTCCGACTCGGATTCTTAATATCACATGATTACCAAAATTGTAAAGCGGGTTGCGAAAACGATCGAGGTTGTACCCTTGTCCAGGAGGCACTTCAGCACTTGTTAAATCACTGGTGGATGCCAATCTATATGGACGAAGATACTCAGCAGATTAGTATCAATAACAGGAATCCTACTCGTCGTCAAAGTCAGGATGTCTGATCAATGGAAGATAACCTAGTAAGGTTACATTGCATTCAAAGTGGGCGTGGCCAGGTGCCACCACACAACTATGACAGTTGTAGCGTCTGTTCGGAAAGTAACCAAGGGTGTTACCTTGTGAGAGCAGCTCTTCAGGGTCAGGTCGATCATGGAGAAATTCGTCCATATCCAGGTTCAGGACCCATCATTTGGTCACCGAACTACCTTGCCGAGCAAGTTGAGGATGTTGTCACGATCTCTGGTCATCACAGGACCAGGGATGTTTTTTCCATCATCCCTCTACTTGACGAATCTAGAGTTCCCAACCGGGAACGGATCAAGGTTACTTATGATGGTCAGAAAAATCAGAAGGTTCCCATAGTCATCTATCTACCGGGGCCACTACCGTATGAATCAGCTAAGGCAATCCCTTACAAATACGGTGCAATAATAATCGAGAATGGAAAGGAAATTCCATTACCCTCCGTCGTGAATATTGCAGACATCAGTCGTGTAACACGGAGCGGTCGAATCTTCAACCGAGGGGTTGGAGAATCCAACAAAGAAAAGGAACTTCAGGCAAAAATTCCTGATCCACTAGTCAGTCAATCTGGTAATCCCGACTTTTCAAAAGACAAAGATGAGATGCTGAAGCTCATCCAAAGGAGTGAATACAACATTGTTGATCAACTGTTACAGACTCCTTCAAAGATCTCGGTATTATCATTGTTACTCAGTTCAGAAGCACACAGAGAGGCTCTACAGAAAGTCTTGGAGCAAGCCTTTGTGGAACAGGATGTAACAATCAGACAATTCGATAGCATTATCTCTAACATCACTTCCTGCAATAATTTGGGATTTAGTGATGAGGAATTACCTGAAGAGGGTCGCCGTCATAACATGGCGCTCAATATCACAGTTAACTGCCAGGGCGATGCTTTAGCCAACGTACTGGTAGACACAGGGTCAGCCATGAATGTTATCCCGAAGTCCACCTTGATGCAATTATCATTCAAGGGCCCTCCGATGAGAGTCAGCGAGGTCGTCGTCAAAGCATTCGACGGATCCAGAAAAACGGTTATCGGCGAAGTTGATCTTCCCATAACTATTGGTCCTCACACTTTCCAAATCACTTTCCAGGTCATGGACATCCAGGCAACATACAGTTGTTTATTAGGAAGACCTTGGATACATCAGGCTGGAGCGGTTACTTCAACCCTCCACCAAAAGCTAAAGTTCGTCAAGAACGATCAACTTGTCACAGTTTGTGGGGAACAAGCCTTGCTTGTAAGCAACTTATCATCATCTACTTGTGTGGAACCCGAGGAGGTTATTGGAACTCAGTTCCAAGCACTATCGGTTAGCAAGGACAATCAGTTCGAAGAAGGAACTTCAATTTCTTCATACAAAGATGCTATCAATGCGGTCGAGAGTACCGATACGACTGGAGGGGGACGGCTTGTCATTCCTATTGACAATAAAACAAAGAAGGGTCTTGGTTTTTCTGCAACCTGTACTCAGACATCCGCCAACGATGAAAGTCTTCATCCCCTTCAAAACTTCTTCCACAGTGGAGGTTTTCTTCACCCAGTGTCTCAGACAGTTCATGCTATCAATGAGGAAGATCCCTCTGACACAGATGAAGAATGGAAGTCCTACCTTAACAAGGACGGCTATATGTCTCAGGGAGAGGTGCCTATGCCTTTTTGCTTTCCTACAGAAAGTCTGAGATTTATACCAAGATCAGATGTCGAAATGATCTACGGAGATTGTGATCTGGAAGGATGCCGTGCTCTGCCAAATTCATTAGAGAAAGACACTCTGATGAAAGACAACTTTCATCACAATTACTATGGCCCGATGGATGGCCTGCCAATGTGGCAGCCTTACCCAGGAGACTTGGGGCAAGAAAGTCAACCGAGTAACGAAACTCAGCTGAGCATCATTGAACAGAATACCTATGTCCCCACCCTGTCATGGGATCAACACTCAGGTCATTCGGAAACTACTCAACATGAAGATGAATTCGCAACGTTTGCAGGACTAGAATTCATCAACTATGCTTTTCCCGAGGTCAACGTCATCGAGAGAAATGACTCCTCCAGTTCCAAAGAAGTGTGGGACACCTTGGGACAACCAAGTGGAAAATACGACTTTATGGTCAAGTACACTGCTCCCGAAAGCTCTCGTATCAGGCTCGAAGATATCCAGTCAACTGGATGGGGAGATACAGCTGAGAGCTCCAATGTTATGCAAAATGCAATAGAGGAATCCTCCTACGACAATTCTGCTTGGGAGACAGATTCCAATGATCCTACTCCACCAGAAATCAGCGTCATTTCTGAAGACAAATCAAGGAAGGTGCCAGACTTTGTGATTCACCGAGGAGTTCGCCGCCAATGGGTTGCTGTCGAGGTTCCGAAGGTCGTTCATCAGTCAAAGTAATTGCCATCTTTAACCTTTCACCCTGCCCAGGTGAAACGGATGTTTTGATAGGGCTCGCTTTCTGTAAATTTCCCTCTTCGCTTTGCCCAGAGCGAGTGAGTTTTGTTTTATAGGGCTGTAGTTTCAAGATTCGACTTGTTCATTAATAAAATAACGTCGTTCTGTAATTTCTGCATTAATTGCTGTTTTCTCTTTTTGCTTTTTCAGAAAATGGTAATCCTAAAAAACAATTCAAAAATAAAAACAAGCAATAAAATCAAAACACTGCACACACTTGCATTTTCTCTATCTCTTCTAAACACGAATCATCACGTCATGCAGATTGCTTGTTTTATACCCCGTTGATACATACTATCCGATGCCTTCTTTCAACTTTGAGTTCCCGGTATTCGAGGCTGAAGAATAAAATGACAGCGAAATTCCAGAAGAGATCTCCCGACTACTCAGACAAGAGGAAAGGTCCATTGAACCTCACAAAGAGCCGTTGGAAACGATAAACTTGGGTTCAGAAAAAGAGAGAAAAGAAATCAGGATCGGAGCACTGCTCAGTCCAACTGTCAAAGAAAGTTTGATAAAGCTTCTCAAAGAATTCCTCGATGTATTCGCTTGGTCCTATCAGGATATGCCAGGGTTGGATACCAGCATCGTGGAACATCACTTACCGCTAAGATCGGAATGTCCGCCAGTAAAGCAAAGGTTAAGACGGACTCACCCGGACATGGCTATCAAAATCAAAGAGGAGGTACAGAAACAGAGTGACGCGGGTTTCCTCGCTACATCTGAATATCCTCAATGGTTAGCCAACATCGTACCCGTTCCCAAAAAGGATGGAAGGGTCAGAATGTGTGTTGATTACAGAGATCTAAACAAGGCAAGTCCAAAGGACAACTTTCCTTTACCACACATTGACATGCTAGTTGACAGCACAACAAAGTTCAAAGTATTCTCCTTCATGGATGGATTCTCGGGCTATAACCAGATCAAAATGGCGCCGAAAGACATGAAGAAAACTTCGTTCATTACCCCATGGGTTACCTTTTGTTACAAGGTAATGCCGTTCGGTTTGAAGAATGTCGGGGCAACCTATCAAAGGGCCATGACTACTCTGTTTCATGACATGATACACAAAGAAATCGAGGTATATGTCGATGATTTGATTGCAAAATCAAGAACAGAGGATGAGCACGTTGAACATCTGTCAAAATTGTTCGAACGTCTAAGAAAATTCAAGCTCCGCTTGAATCCCAACAAGTGCACCTTCGGTGTCTGTTCGGGGAAATTACTAGGATTCATCGTCAGCCAGAAAGGAATTGAAGTTGATCCTGACAAGGTCAAGGCCATTCAAGAAATGCCTTCTCCGAAAACTGAAAAACAAGTCAGAGGATTCCTGGGACGTTTGAACTATATCTCCAGATTCATATTCCTTATGACCGCGACGTGTGCGCCGATTTTCAAATTACTGAAAAAGAACCAGGACTGCGTTTGGTCAGAAGATTTCCAAACCGCCTTCGACAATATCAAGGAATATCTGTTGAATCCTCCGATTCTATCACCTCCAGTGGAAGGAAGACCACTGATCATTTACCTCACAGTCCTAGAGGACTCAATGGGATGTGTACTTGGCCAACAAGACGAAACTAAACGGAAAGAGTCTGCTATTTACTATCTAAGCAAGAAATTCACCGACTGCGAGATTCGGTACACAATGCTTGAGAAAACTTGTTGCGTTTTGGCTTGGGCAGCCAAACGTCTTCGCTAGTACATGATCGTCATACTACTTGGTTGGTCTCCGAAATGGATCCAATCAAGTACGTTTTCGAAAAACCTGCTCTCACGGGAAGGATTGCCCGTTGGCAGATGTTACTATCAGAATATGACATAGAGTACCATGCTCGGAAAGCCGTTAAAGGAAGTATTTTAGCCGATCATTTGGCTCATCAACCGATTGACGATCAAGAATCAATCGGGTTTGACTTCCCAGACGAAGATGTCATGTATCTAAAGATGAAAGATTGCGATGAACCGCTACCCAGTGAAGGGCCAGAACCAGGTTCCCAATGGGGACTTATCTTTGACGGAGCAGTCAATCATTATGGAAACGGAATTGGGGCAATCATTGTTACCCCTCAGGGTTCCCACATTCCTTTCACTGCCAGACTTACGTTCAAATGTACGAACAACGAGGCCGAATACGAAGCATGTATCATGGGTCTCGAAGAAGCAATTGATTTAAGGATCAAAAACTTGGACGTATACGGCGATTCAGCCCTGGTTATTAACCAGATAAAAGGAGATTGGAACACATACCAATCAGGATTGATTCCTTACAAAGACTACGTAAGAAGGTTGTTACCCTTCTTCAACAGAGTCGACTTTCATCACATCCCTCGTGACGAGAATCACATGGCTGATGCATTAGCCACTCTCTCTTCCATGATTAGTGTAGGTCGATGGAATGACATACCTAAGATCGACATAATGCGCCTTGAACGGCCCGCTTACATCTTCGCGATTGAAGCAGTCATAGACGACAGACCTTGGTATCACGATATCAAATGCTTCCTTCAGAAACAAGGATACCCACCTGGGGCATCCAGGAAAGATAGAAAGACCCTCAGAAGACTGGCTGGAAACTTCTTCCTGAGCGGTGACACTCTTTATAAGAGAAATTTTGACATGGTCTTGCTCCGATGCGTCGACAGACCAGAAGCAGACATGCTCATGAAAGAAATTCATGAAGGATCCTTTGGCACTCATGCCAACGGACACACATTGGCGAGAAAAATTCTCAGGGCCGGGTATTATTGGTTGACAATGGAATCCGACTGCTACAAGTACATGAGGAGGTGTCACAAGTGTCAGATATACTCCGACAAAATTCATGTACCGCCATCACATCTCAAGGTTCTTTCTTCCCCGTGGCCTTTTTCCATATGGGGAATCGACATGATTGGTATGATTGAGCCCAAGGCTTCAAACGGACATCGGATCATCCTGGTAGCCATTGATTATTTCACCAAGTGGGTCGAAGCAGCGTCATTCGCCAATGTAACCCGACAAGTGGTGGTCCGATTTATCAAAAACAATATCATCTGCCGTTATGGTGTTCCAAGTGAGATCATTACTGATAATGGATCTAACTTGAACAATAAGATGATGAAAGAGTTGTGTGCAGAGTTCAAGATCGAACACCATAACTCATCTCCCTACCGACCCAAGATGAACAGAGCGGTAGAAGCGGCTAACAAGAACATCAAGAAAATTGTTCAAAAGATGGTTGTAACCTATAAAGATTGGCATGAAATGCTACCCTTTGCTCTTCACGGTTATCGAACATCTGTCCGTACTTCAACAGGGGCAACCCCTTTCTCTCTAGTATATGGCATGGAGGCAGTTCTCCCCATAGAAGTAGAGATCCCATCAATTCGAGTGTTGATGGAAGCTCAGCTCACCGAAGCTGAATGGTGTCAAAGTCGACACGACGAACTGAACCTGATCGAAGAAAAGAGAATCACGGCACTATGCCACGGTCAGTTGTATCAACAGAGAATGAAGAGGGCGTTCGACAAAAAGGTCCGACCTCGCATCTTCAGGAAAGGAGACCTCGTGCTCAAGAAGATACAATCTTTTCTCACTGATTCTCGGGGCAAATGGACCCCAAATTATGATGGCCCCTATGTGGTCACGAAAGCTTTCTCAGGCGGCGCCTTGAGACTTGCAACCATGGACGGAGAGGAATTTTCCTACCCCACGAATGTTGATGTAGTCAAGAAATACTTCGCCTAAAACTAAAAAAAAAGTCTCGGTGGATTGAAAACCCGAAAGGGCGGTCCAGGAAAAAGTTAGAGACATGAAAAAAAATCATCCCGATGGATTGGAAATCTCATAGTACAATCCAGGCAAAAGTTAGGGATAATGGCAAGTAACTATGTTCAACAGAGGCAAGTCCCTCAGCAGCAGTTACATCATCTATCGGAGGAAATCTCCAGTCAAAGGTCATCTTCGACGGAAGCTCAGGATGTCCCGAACTCAAAGTTGGTAGAAGGATAGTGGTCGTTATGTTTCAACGTAGCCCTTTTCCCTGTAAATTACCATTTTCTAACTTTGTATATACTCTTTGGAATCACGCGTTTGGCTGATCTCCATCTTATCAATAAAATTTGAGCCCTTGTGCTATTGTTTGTAATTCTTTACTTGTTTTAGCTTTACAGAACGACGTTGTTTAAACTTAATCAGCGATTCTTGAAATAAAACGAAAATGAATTTACTTGTTAAAAACTTTTTCTGCTTTTAAATTAAAGATGGCATTTCTTTTGACTGTTGAACATCAGAAGAACATCGATCGCTTCTCCCGAAGTAAGCAAACTTCAAAGTGCAGAATCAAAGTACTCCTTCTAAACCAGTTCGCCTGAATGAAGGAATCAACTGTGTCAGGGACCTTGTTTCGTCTGACACCCTCGGCCGAGTTCTCATCTCCTAAGCCCGATCAACATAGCTCCCAACAGGACTATCTCCCCTAAGCAAGGTGGAATTGCTATTTTGAACCAACGGTACTTCTTCGCCCCGCGATGGCCGAGTATCCAATTGTGTTCATCCATTAGTCTGTATGTCGCGTCAGTTTTGTCAGCATATACATACGTACTTCATGCATTTTTTATTTGTGTTTACATTTCATATTGCATCGTTATCACTCTAGCCGGTCTTGTCCCCTAGTGATAAACAGTTTTCTCAATCGAGTTTGTCAGTTCTTTCCTCGTCAGGAAGTGTTGCGTCTGCACAATCTCGCCACCAGTGTATCTTTAGATCAAAGTCGGCACTTGGCCACTTTGATAACTTGAACCTTTGAAAGATCAGAGAATCTTCAACAGATGTCACTCTTCGCCATTGAAGATGATATCCTCGCTTTCCCGGATTAAGGAAAATCCACAGAGAAAGCCTCTTAAACAGAGATTCGGCAGTACATCAGTATTTCTCCGAAAAGTCGTTGATGGAAAGGTCATCGACACCTCAAAATTGGACCCCATCATATGGCGTTTCTCCGGGAAGATCCCGAGAAAAGTATGATGTAACCCCAAACGAAAACAGTCTCTCAAGAGACTCGCTTTCCCTAGTAGAATCGACAAATGACGTCTCCAAAACAGAGAAGTTTGTGTACCTCTACAAATCAGACGAATGGTTTCCCCAGCAAGTCTGACATCAAAACTTTTTCCACTCAAATGGCATCTCCCCAGGAAAATTCGGCGAGAAGTTTGAAGGAAAACCGCTACTCATAGCGTCCCTTGTCAATAGAGTTTATTGACAAAAGAAACTAAGACCAGTTCCTTGGTAGGAAACCAGGATCGAGGGGAAGTTTAAATCAGAAACTAAGACCAGTTCCTTGGTAGGAAACCAAGAACGAGGGGAAGTTGACAAAAGAAACTAATACCAGTTCTTGGTAGGAGACCAGGATTGAGGGGAAGTTTACCTTTTCTAAGCATCATTGCTTAGCTGAAGAAGATGAACGCGTAAGCTACCATTCATAACCACCATCAAAATTTCGGGTATTCCGATATTTAATCCTCTTGCACCCCGAATGCCCGAACACCTTCGTCATTCACACCTTCGGGTCCAAGAAGATTAAATAGGGGCATCTGTAATACCCCAAATTTTGACCACTTAGATTTCCCATCATTGTGAAAATCATCATCACAATATGGATGAACCATCATGCTTCATCAGTCTCCCCAAAGATGGGTGAGCATCCAATACAATCAAAATTAGGGTTTCAAGCCCTCTCTGAGTGCTTAGTCAAAGGATCAATCAAGAAATGACATGATCTTCAACTTTTCTAACCTCTTAAACATCCACAATGGATCAAAAGGACTCCCACTTCAAGGATTAAGCACAAGGCTGCTCCCTTCTAGGTGGATCAAGTCTCAAGATCGACAGTGTCACCAAATTAGGGTTTTGGTCGGCCAGGGCCTCCAGATGGAAATTTTCATCTGGGCACAAGGCAATGATCCAAAACATGACCTAATATACTTCATGGAACCTCATGAACCCATGCATCAAGTCAATTTTGCCTCAGGGGATGCATTCATCAAAAATCAGGAATTAGGGTTTCTTGACCTAATTCACCCCTAAGTTGACTTTTGGGACAAACCATGAGCCAAGACCTCAAGACATGATTTGAGGGTCTCTAATATACCATATTGATCCATTTGGAACAATGGATTGATCCAAGAAGCTTGAGCAACAAGTCTCAATTTCATCTGCACCACAATTAGGGTTTTAAGAGAAAAGTCAATTGTAACTTTGACTTTTGACCAGGGCATGCTCCCAAACCCTAATACATGATTGAATATACCCTATGACACCCATGGAACATGTCCATCAAGTTTGATTTAGGTCAAGGACATGATTTCCTGAAGAATTGCACAGTTTGGAATTCATCTGATAAAAAGTCAACTGTGCATAAAAGTCAACTTTGACTTTTTGAGATTTTTCACCAAAATGGATTTTTAACCCTAAAATGATGTTAATGTATGATTTGAATCATCATTCATCAAGAAAAATCAAGAAAAGTGAGATAACTTGTAAAAGGGGTAACCATAAAACTTAGAAATTTTTCTAAGTTAAAAATAAAGTGGCAAGGGTACCAACTTTGGAGGACCATAACTCCTAAACCACAAGGCCATTTTTTCTCATCCAAAGATATATTTGTAGCCCTTATTATCACCTACAAAAACTTCAACTACAAGGCATTCCAATTCATTAAGGATTTTGAGTTATGGAGTGATCAAAGTGGCTGAAAAGTGAAAATGTCACTTTTTCCAACACTTAGTGAAATTTTCACTAAGTCAGATTCTGCCTCACTTTTTGCCAAATGTAGGGGGATTTTTCACTTGGAATCAAAAGAGATCAAAACCAAACTTGTTCAAACAGTTGTTGTATCATGTAAGAGCTTTCCAAAATGGCCAAGAACATTGCCAAATTCAACCTACACCATGAGATACAACATTGGCAAGTTGCCTTGCTGAAATCTGTCAAAGCAAGGCAGAATTTGTAATTTGGCTCGATTTGCCAAAATCATCCAATTTCAATTGCTCCAATCCACTTGGACACCTCAGAGGATTGAATCTAAAGGGGACAATCACTGAGCCAAGCCTCCAAGGTCCAAGGAACAAGGAATAGCATGTTGAACCTAGAGTTGCCAAAATAGGGACAAGACTTCAAATTTGGAATGAGGCATTCAATGGAACCATCAAGGTGGCATGGACTGAGCCATTGTCATCTGAAATCAGTCAAGACTTATCCAAGACCAAGGGGACCAAAGCTCTGTGCCCTAACCTCTAGTCAATGGCTAGAGGAGACTTGGATTTTCATTTGCCAACATTGGCCAAACCTACTTACCAGCTGCCATTAACTATTCCTTGCAAAACAAACTTGCTCTACTATAAATAGAGCTCAATTGTGGTCAGTTTGAGTACACCAAAGCCATCTAACAGATGCTTTCATCAAAATCTCTTTCTCTTGGCAAAAATGCCTTTCTTAGCAAGGTAGCTATCGGGTTTTGAGTTTGAGAGCAATTCCAATCAAACCAATCACTCACACACCTCACATACATCACATATGAGCTGATCAAACACTCACATAACATCTGGAACATCAAAATCTCAAAATCACTTGCCATCCACACAAGTTTGAAGTGAAGTTGCAGCTGAGATGCCATAAACTGATCCAGTCCATTTCAATTCAATCCAAGTGTTCAAACACACTCCATATGGTGTAGGGAAGCTGTTCAGATCATCACAACTTGTCTGTAACACCTCTAACTCAAAATCACATTTGCTCTTGCTGTCACGACTTGGAGGTAAGCACATACTTGGTCATCTCTCAATCTATGCATATTTCCTCGCACAATAATTTGGTCATATGTTCATAATCATGCATGGAATGTTTTCCCTCAATTAATTGCATTGTTTGAATTGTGTATCAAAAATCCTAGCCTTCATGCAGAAATTAGGGTTCTTGAGGTCTCTTCGTGATTTCTTGTTGTATGTTTAATTTAAATGAAATTAAAGTACATAGACATGATCGTGAGGTTGAGACGAGCATAATGATATGTGGATTGCATGATATGATTACGTATTCATGGAGATTGAATAGAAAATGCAATTCTGAGAAACCAAGAACACGCGCGTGTTCTTCAGCTGTTCTTGGCGCCATTTTTGAATAATTCAAATATTTGAATTTTGTGATTTTGTTTAATTGATTCAAAAATTAATTTCTCTCTGAGTTTTAATGATTTTGAGTTGATTCTTTTTTTAATAATTCACAAAAATGTTAAAATATTTTATTTTCACAAAAAAATCCCAAAAATATTATTTATTTCATATAATTGATATTTTTGCAAAGAATTAATATTTTAATTGTTTTTGACATTTTAAATATTTTTTCTACATTGATTTTGCAACTTTTAATGCTTTCTAATTATTTTGTAGGTCAATACTTAATTTTTGAAGCATTAATCCAAGATCACAATTTGTTTTCCATGTGTTAAACAATTTTTGATCATTTTAATTGAATTTTTATTCAATTAAATACATTTTGAAAACAAATTAGGGTTTTGGATTAATTCAACCCTCATAAATCATTTTCAAACCTTTTTGGGCCTCTTGAGAGAGTGTAAGACCCATCCCCCCTTGTACAAAAACTTTTGGGCCTCACTCATTGTATAAGTCCCTCTGTACAAGTAAACGGCGCGATCGTCCCCCGTTTAAAAAATCATTTTGGGCCTCTCCTTGAGCTATAAGACCCATTCAAAACACTTTGGGCCTCTATTAGAGTGTAAGACCCAATCCCCCTTTTAACCAAAACATTTTGGGCCTCACTTATTGTATAAGTCCCTCTGCGTTAAAAGAAAACCTCGGCGCGATTGCCATTTTTAAACGAAAAATCATTTGGGCCTACCCTAGTGTTATAAGCCCCACTCTTTTTCTTTAAACCTTTTTGGGCCTCTTGAGAGAGTGTAAGACCCATCCCTTTGTACAGAAAACCATTTTGGGCCCCAGTCACTTGTATAAGTCTCGCGGTACAAAGTCAAACAGTGCGCTCACTGATGAAACCCTGGGCCTCTCCTTGAGCTGTAGGCCCCAAATCTTTCTTTTTCAAAGCACTTTCTCCTTTGATTTTGAATATACTGTTGTTTTCAATCTTTCTTTGTTGAACAACTAACCAAACAGCATGGAAGCACTACAACCGAGTAAGTGGTTATTGCTTTCATTTACTGCTTTCATATTATAAACTGTATTGTGAGGCTGCTCACTGTAAGTCTCCTTTCATAAACTCATATCTACTGTGTAATAATAGTATAGATATTTCGAGTTTCCCCGGCAACTACGTCTAGAACTAGGTGACGCCGTTTCATTTATTCGTAGAAATAGACGCCTAGATCCCCAATAGGAGCACCAGATACAGTCTTCTCTTCGGCTGTCCTCCTTAGGAATCATCAAGAAGCTCTACTCCCCAAGATGAATGTATTCTCCGTGAATGGCATCTTTGAGTTTCTTCCAAATTCTCGAACTTTCCTGACTTGATCTATTCCTTGTGGATAGCTTGCCTTGAATGTCTCGGGGTTTGGGTACCCACTACGGTCATAATCTTGGACCTTAACTAAGGAACCCTCTTTAAAAGTTAAAAGTCGCTGGATAGTAAACCTCGCACGTTTACCAGTGGTTTTTATCCTTAAAAGAGTTATCTCTCCTAATGGAAAGGGGATGATAGACCCACGGGCTTCTTAAAAGCATCGGCCTCCTCTTGGGCATTATTCAAGGACCCGTCGGCTTCTTAGAAGTATTCACAGCCTCCTCTTAGGCTTCGTATAATGATCTCTTCCTTCGGGAATGATAGCCTCCTCTTGGGCTTCGTACAAGGACCCGTCGGCTTCTTAAAAGTTTCCAGCCTCCTCTTGGGCTTCGTACAAATTGTCCCGACGACCTCCTAGAGGTATAGGAACAGAACCTAGTCATCCTCATAGAACAGTCCTTTCATAGAGTCTACTACTATTTCTCATAGCGTAGTACAAAAGATAAAACTCTAGACTTGGACAGTCTAACTTCCTTGAGTCTCAAAGACATTCTCAAGTGACCCCTTCGTTAAATAGGAAGGAAACCCGCAGACTCGGACAGTCTTAACACCCTTTGGATTTCCCGTTTCCTCAAAGAGAAGGAAATATCCCTGATCCTCAAATCAAATCCCTGAGTACAGTGTTGCTCATATAAAAACTGATTTTCTCTTTTAAAATCAGTATATTGGATCTATCACTCAACTGAAACAAACCTTTAGCCTCCATCTCGGGCTTCGTACGAGATACAAAAAAACTCCCTTGTTGAGTCAAATAGCCGCCATCTCGGGCTTTATACGAGATACCAAAAGACTCCATCGTCGGGTCAAAATCTTTTAGCCTCTCTCTCGGGCTTTGTACGGGACACAAAATAGCCTCCTCTTAGGCTTTGTATAATGATTTTCCTAGCGGAAATTAGCCTCCTCTTAGGCTTTGCATAAGAAAACCACTGGTTGATCCAATCAACCTTTTAGCATCAAAGTTGTGCCTCGTTCACAACACACAAACATCAAAAACTCCTTTCCCATCATCTAATCGCTATAAACGGCAAGCGTCTGGATCATCTACATCCATGCCACTGTCCCTCTTTTAGCATGAGAAATTCCTAAGGAAAGATGGCATTGCTCTACACTGAGTTAAAGTCTTCTCCTTCAGGTTAAAACCCTTTCTTCAGAAATTATGGCATTGCTCGGATCCGCGTATCCCAGTTAAAGTAATTCTCCTACCCCCTCTTTAGAGATGACAAATTCTCTCTAAAGTCGAGGTCCTTTCGCTTCACGTCTTGGGCTTTGAACAAGACACAAATAGACCTTTCAGCTTCACATCTTGGGCTTTGAACAAGATACAAATCACCTTTCGCTTCATGTCTTGGGCTTTGAACAAGACACCAAAAACCAATTTCCTCCCATAGAATAGGAGGAACTACGAACGCTCTGATTTCCCTGTTTCGGTAAACGGGAATACGTAGGCATAAGATCAAAAGAAAAGATCTTAGCGAGCGCAATCAACAAAAAACCCAAATCCCATATCTCCATCAATTAAAAGCAGTAATTTAAAAGCATCAGTCCTAACATCCTAATCCTTGTTCCCCGCCAGAAACCTTCTGCCTAGATAAAAAGAAAGAGAACCGTATTGGCGAAAACACAAATAACCAGTACAAAGGCCCCCCACATTGATAGCATCCATAACCTAACAGGCCGCTGTTTAAACTCAGTATGCAAAGCAGGGTTAATTGGAGACATCTATTTCCCTTCCTTATTCAGCTCACAATAGGATAAAAAATGAATCGACCTGTAGTTTTAAGCTCAACCGCAGAGAGCGACCAGCGCTTAAGAACCGCGTCCAAAATCGCTCGCTACAGAGATTACTTTACTTTGATGGTTATCCCCTCTTTTTGAATACATAATTTTGTTATTAAAAAACTATTTAAATATAATATTAAAATGAAATATTTATAAAAATTTTAAACTAAGTTTTATATTATTTCTTCTCTTCAACCCTATATCTAAATTAGATTTTTTTTAAAAATAACCTATTTATTCAGTTTAAATACCAAAATAACATTGTTTTCAATTTATTTATCAAAATAGCGTAGTTTCAAAAACAACAACAAGGGGGCACCATTTGAATTGGAGTATATGCAAAAAAAAGAGCTCATGCGCCATTTGATTTGGCTCATACATGCATGAATAGCCAAATCAAATGGTGCCTACACCATGACATGCCCTAATTGGGAGTGCATGCGCTATATCAAATGGCGCATCCTTCTTATATTATTATTTTTTATTTTTTTCATTAGGAAATGTAATTTAAAATAGGTTAAAATTTTAGAAAAAGATAAAAACAAATAGAAAACAAATAAAAATATTATTAAAATACATTAAAGGTTACAACAATTGAATAAAAAATCAATGTCCGGCCCGATCAAAACGTCCCTCGGTTCCATATCCCGACGCATTAGCATGCCTCTGAGGTCTACCACAATTTTGTTGAGGTATTTGTGGTCTTTGCGTAATGGCCTGCGGAAAAGGTATTTGGTGCGAGGGTCCCGACATATTTGACATATTTTTAATCATTTGACCCTAAAAGTTGGGGTGGTTACTGCCAACAGTGTTGCCGTAATTTAGTTTCGTGTCCATGTTTTCGAAGTTGGGTCGCAGTGGTTGGGTTAGGTGAGGACGGTATGGTTGACCGAATTGGTACATTGATTCGTTTTGGAAACGATGCAATGGTTGTTGTGGGGTAAGGAAGTCAAATAGTGGTTGGGTGTTTTGGTGGTGGGATGTATGTGTGTTCATTTGTGGGTGGCTATGGTGGGCTGAGGTGGAGTTGAATGAGTCATTGGGGCTATAGGAAAACGTGGTGTCGGTGTATGGGTGTTGGCAGTAAGGGTCAAACTCTTGTTGTTGTGTTTAGGTGGGTGGCATGAATGGGTTGCGGGTTTGGAAGTTTGATGGTTCGGTGTACATGGCACGCCGATGATGTGAGGTGGGTAGCTGGGATTGGGTGGGTATATATTGTTGTTGGGTGTGGTGCGGGGTTGGTTGTTGGGCAGGTGCTTGTTGTTGTGTGTATGACGATGAAGGACATTGACGCAGATCTATCAAATATGTCAGCTCAGACACAAATTATTGTGTTGTAACCGACCTAAACCAAATCATATATTGATGAATTGGTCTAGCCCCTTCCACGACAGGCTCGTTTAAGATGTGGCGACGTCGATTCTTCCAATGTCGACACATCTCTTTAGCAAAGTCTCTCCAATCATCATAACCCCATTGTGAATCTACTCTCATTTGATGTTAGTCTCCCAAACACGTCGAATCGACTGGAATATCTTGTTGCATGCCGAACTGCAGCTTCACTCGATCACTTTGGTGCATCTCTATTGTAGTGAACCGAATGATTGGTGGTTTTACTGTCCAGACTACAAGATCATCGGGGCTAGGCTGATGGTCGAGATCCAAATATGGCCTCCATACAAACTGCATAATAAAAATACATAATGAGAAGAATTGCAATGTGTTAATTTTATAGCCAAATTTATAGTAGTTTAAAATAAATTACATCGTTCGGTCCAATGTTGTCTAAAAGATTGCGGTACATGATTATTGTGTTTCAGGGACATCGTTGGTAATTCATTCCCAGAACTGACCATGTAACGCCCCGAAATAATTATAATGTTTATTTATTAAATTATTATGATTATGCGATGTTTTGGTGCTTAGTGATGATTTTATGGCATTGATGAATTATGCGATTTTGTGGGGTAGTCTTGGGTTAAGGGAACTTGGAGACCTTAGAGTTAGTAATTTAATTAAATTATTTTATTAATAATAATATTGAAATAATTTGAATAATTAGAATATTATTTAGATTATTATTATTATTGTTAATTAAAGTAATTAGGAGGTCATTGAGGGTAATACGGTAATGTTGAGGGGATTAGTGGAGGATAATGTGGTAAACAGAGATTAAGGCCCAAAACCCTTAGGTTTATCAAAAGAGAATTTGAGCGTTTTGAGATCAGAATTTGGCAACCCTAGGGAGTAATTAGAGAGCTGAGGAAAGGAGGCTAGACTTAGGAATCAACCGTAGAACCCCGAGAACAAGAATTTTCTGCTGAAGATTTCGAGGTATGGGGGGGTAATCCGGGTTAATATGTTTGATATGGGTTTAAGGTAGAGATAATTGTGTGTTTTCGTGTCTGATGATTATATGCTGATTTGTGATGAATTTTCGTGCCTGTATGTATATGATTTTCTATGATGAAATCTGTGTGATTTACTGCAATGACGTTGAATCTGTGTAATTGATGTTGTGACGAACTTTGGGTAACCAGATCTGTAAATCGAACCTAATAAAAACTAAATTCAGATTTAGTAATTAGGAATAATTGATGTAGATGATGAAGTAGGATGAATAACTTAGATTTGGGATGAATCGAAGGTGATTTGAGGCTGTTTCTGGTAGATCGAAGGTGTTGGGAAGAGGGATTTTGCGTGTAGATGCGAAATTTGGGTTTTTGGAGGAGTTTCTGGTGATACGCGTATTGGAAAAGGCAATACGCGTAATGGAGAAGGCAATGCGCGTACGGGGGAAGGCAATATGCGTAATGGGGGAACTCCCAAGGTGATACGCGTAACGTACGCACCTGTCCCCAAGAGCTGACACGACCCTCTGTTGATACGCGTACCATACGCGTAAGGAGGTTGGGCAATACGCGTAGCACAAGGCCATACGCGTAAGGAGATTTGAAGGAGAATTGGGAGGAAGAACCCCTCTGCTGATATGCGTATTGAAGAGGGCAATACGCGTAAGGGTGGGCGAGAAATTTGGGCCATACGCGTATCAGGGTGGTCCATACGCGTATGGGCAGGGGCATGGGCAGATTTTCCCATTTTTGTGATTTCTGTCCCGATTTCGCTTGTAACGAGGTTTCTTTGAGACGTAGGGTTATTATGAGATAATATGACACTAGTAAACTAGTAATGACGATGAATAGAATAAAAATCGGGGATTTTATGTGATGAACCAACTATGACGCATTGTGAGTTATAATGATGAACTTTAACGAGTGCGAATTGATGTGATGTTATGATGTTTGTTGATGATGAATTCATGAATGATGATGCAACCTGACGATATTATGACGATGTTTATTATGACGATTTTGCATCATGCATTCATGGCATAGTAAGGCTTCGGTCCATTTTGGTGGCTTTAATCCCATTGTGTGGATTGAAGTGTTTTATGACGTGCTCCGATTCTTATGTAGAATTGATCCTATTGGTGGGGATCTTTTAAGGGTGATGGCCCAGTGTCCATCGATTATGACGATGTTGGTACCACATGCATGAGTCTGACGTTGAATTGCATACTATGGGGCATTGCATTACATTGATATTATTGATGTGTTTTGATGTGTGTGTGATTGATGTTGATGCTACTTGTGCTTTATCTTTTACACATATCTTATATATTGATTTCGGAATTACTCACCCTGCCTGTTTGAATGTTGCCTCCATGTGGGTAACGTGCAGGTGATTATGTTTAGCTCCCTTGGCGCATGAAGATTTAGTTTTTGAAACATTTTGATTTCTCCGTCGATTTAGAGGGTCTTGCTCTGATATGTAACATCGGGTCGGGACATTTGAGTCGAACGATTTCGTTTTCTTGTTTTGTGGACATGATGTTTTTCATGAGTTTTATTTTGAAGAGTTTTTGAATTATAAAAGTGTTTTATTTAAACTTGATTTTCCGTTGCGTGGTATTTTCTTAATTATGATGGAAAAACCCGTGTGACGGGACAGGTGGATGTTTTGATGATTTATGGCGTTGTGTGATGCCCTTTTTGGGATGTTACTCTGAATTACTTGTCATGGTATTCGTGTTATTTTGTTGGGTAGAAAAAGGGTGTTACATTAGTGGTATCAGAGCCTAGTTTGTCCGTCCGGCCAGGTTTTACGTGATGTCAGTCCCGTGTCAATCGACGAGTGTGTGTACACTGTCGATGTTTTGTTTCTTCTAACCTTGTTGGTGGTGTGCAGGATGGCTGGAAGAAACGATCGTGCTATTGCTGATGCTTTGGGATCAGTTGCTAATGTGGTGGCGCAACTCAATCTGAATGGTGGAACTCCAGATGAGTTCCGTGCTTTGGGGGAGTTCAAGAGGAACAACCCACTGACTTTTGTGGGTACTCATGATCCAGCAAGTGCACACAAGTGGCTGAAGGCAATTGAGAAGATCTTCCAGGTGATGGGGTGTTCTGATGCGCAGCAAGTTCAGTTTGGAACGCATATGCTGGAAGAAGAGGCTGAGGATTGGTGGGATAACACCCGTCAGAGACTGGAAGATGTTGTCACTGTGATAACCTGGGCTGTGTTCAAGCAGGAGTTTCTGGGCAAGTATTTTCCAGAGGATGCTCGTGGCAAGAGAGAAGTGGAATTCCTTGAGCTGAAGCAAGGAGAGATGATTGTGGCAGAGTATGCCGCAAAGTTTGAGATGCTGGTGAAGTTCTGTCATCACTACAACCGTGCTGATGCTGAGATGTCCAAGTGTCTCAAGTTCGAGAATGGGCTGAGACCAGAGATCAAGCAGGGTATTGGATACCAACAGATTCGTAGGTTTACTAAGCTGGTGGATAAGAGTAGGATCTACGACGAAGATAGCCGGGCTCGATCTGCTCACTACAAGCAGATGAGCGAGAAGAATGGGCGGTATAGGAGTAAGCCTTATACGACTTCAACTGACAAAAAGAAGCATAAGGTTTCAGAGGGGAAGAAGACAAGTGGGGGAGCAGCTCCCGCTTCTGGAAAGTGTTTCAAGTGTGGCGGGCAAGGCCACCATGCTGATGGGTGAACCAATAATGTGGTGAGGTGCTACAGATGTGGTAAGAAGGGACATAGAGCTACTGACTGCAAGGACGAGGGTCCAACCTATTTCAACTGTGGTGAGAAAAGTCATATCAGTACTCAATGTCAGAAGCTGAAGAAGACTGCGACTGCTGCTCAGACCAGTGGCAGAGTGTTTGCTTTGAGTGGTGCAGAAGCCCCAGAGAAGGACAACCTGATTCGAGGTACGTGCTTTATTAATAATATTGAATTGATTGCTATTATTGATACTGGTGCTACTCATTTTTTATCTCACTTGAATGTGCTACTAGATTGGGTTTGAAGTTATCTGATATGAATAGTAACATGATAATAGAAACTCCAGCTAATGGTTCTGTTACTACTACCTTTGTGTGTTTGAGATGTCCTGTGACGATTTTTTAGAAGAGTTTTGTGATGGATTTGGTGTGCTTACCCTTGCACCAAATCGATGTAATCTTTGGAATGAACTGGTTGGAGTTTAACCGTGTTCATATCAATTGTTATAATAAGACTGTAGAGTTTCCTGAGCTTGGTGGGGAGTTGATGTTCTTGTCTGCTAAGCAAGTAGACGAACTTATGGAAGACGAAGCCTTGGTGTTTGCATCGCTGCAGATTGATCGTGAAGCTGTAGGTGTGGAGTTTCCTGTTGTCTGTGAATTTCCAGAGGTGTTCCCCGACGACATCAGTGATTTGCCTCCAGAACGTGAAGTAGAGTTTGCAGTGGACTTGGTACCAGGTATGAGTCTGGTGTCAATGGCTCCTTACCGGATGTCCGCTTCTGAGTTAAGTGAATTGAAGAAACAGTTGGAAGAGCTGCTTGAGAAGAGGTTTGTTCGACCAAGTGTTTCTCTGTGGGGTGCTCTTGTGCTGTTAGTGAAGAAGAAAGATGGAAGTATGAGGTTGTGTGTTAATTATCGGCAGTTGAATAAAGTGACTATCAAGAACAAATATCCACTTCCAAGAATCGAAGATTTGATGGATCAGCTAGTTGGTGCCTGCGTGTTTAGTAGGATTGATTTGAGGTCGGGTTATCATCAGATTCATGTTAAGCCTGATGACATTCCGAAGACAGCTTTTAGGACGAGGTATGGTCACTATGAATACACTACGATGTCGTTTGGAGTGTCCAACGCACCTGGTGTGTTCATGGAGTATATGAATTGGATCTTTCATGAGTATTTGGATCAGTATTTTGTGGTCTTCATTGATGATATTCTGATATATTCTAAATCAGAAGAAGAGCATGCTGAGCATTTGAGGACTGTGTTGCAAGTATTAAAAGAGAAGAGGTTGTATGCAAAGCTGTTGAAGTATGATTTTTGGTTAAAGGAAGTGACTTTTCTGGGCCACGTGATTTCGAGTGGTGGAATTGCTGTTGATCCTTCGAAGATTGATGTTGTATTACAGTGGGAGACTCTGAAGTCTGCTACTGAGATACAAAGTTTTCTTGGGTTGACGGGTTATTACCACAAGTTTATCGAGGGTTTTTCTAAGTTAGCATTACCTTTGACTCAGTTGACTCGAAAGGGTCAAGCTTTTGTATGGGATGTAGCTTGTGAAGAGAGTTTTGTAGAATTGAAGAAGAGGTTGACTACTGCTCCAGTGTTGATTTTGCCTAACCCAGGTGAATCTTTTATAGTGTACTGTGATGCATCGAAGATGGGTCTTGGAGGAGTACTAATGCAGAATGGCCAAGTTGTTGCTTATGCTTCCAGGCAATTGAGGGTCCATGAAGTGAATTATCCAACCCATGACTTAGAATCGGCAGCTGTGGTATTTATGTTAAAAATTTGGAGACATTACCTTTTTGGCTCTAGACTCGAAGTGTTCAGCGACCATAAGAGCTTGAAGTACCTGTTTAATCAGAAAGAGTTGAATATGAGGCAGAGAAGGTGGTTGGAATTGTTGAATGATTATAACTTCGACTTGAATTACCACCCTGGTAAAGCAAATGTAGTGGCTGACGCACTGAGCAGAAAGTCATTGCATATGTCGATGCTTATGGTGAAAGAGTTGGAGCTACTTGAACAATTCCGAGATTTGAGTTTGGTGTGTGAAGCGACTCCTGACAGTGTGAAGTTGGGAATGTTGAAGTTGACTAGTGGTATTCTGGAAGAGATCAGAGTGGGACAACAATCTGACTTGAAGTTGGTTGACCAGTTGACATCGATCAACCAAGGTAACGGAGGGGAATTCCGGATTGACGAGAATGGGGCGATGATGTTCAGAGACAGGGTGTATGTCCTAGATGCTCCAGATATTAAGAAGAGCATTCTTGAAGAAGGACACCGAAGTAGGTTGAGTATTCATCCCGGTGCTACGAAGATGTACCATGATTTGAAGAAGTTGTTTTGGTGGCCAGGTATGAAGAAGGATGTTGCAGATTTTGTGTATGCTTGTTTAACTTGTCAAAAGTCAAAGATTGAGCATCCAAAGCCTTTAGGTATAATGCAGTCGTTGAGAATTCCAGAATGGAAGTGGGATATTATTTCCATGGATTTTGTGGTGGGATTGTCGAAGACTGCTAAGGGAAATTATTCCATTTGGGTGATTGTGGATAGATTAACTAAATCGGCTCATTTCCTGCCGATGAAGATTAATCATTCTATCCAGAAGTTAGCCGAGATGTACATTGCGGAGACTATGAAGTTACATAGGGTACCTTCAAGTATTGTGTCGGATAGGTATCCGAGATTTACATCGAGGTTCTGGAAGAGTTTGCAAGATGCATTGGGTACTAAGTTGAGGATGAGTTCAGCATATCATCCGTAGACGAACGGTCAGACAGAAAGGGCTATCCAATCTTTGGAGGATTTGTTGAGGGCGTGTGTGTTGGATCACGGAGGATCTTGGGATAGCCATTTACCGTTGATTGAATTCACGTACAATAATAGTTTTCATGCTAGTATTGGAATGGCGCCCTATGAGGCTTTGTATGGGAGAAGATGTAGGACTCCCCTGTGTTGGCATGAGTCAGGTGAGAGTCTTGTACTCGGACCTAAAATTGTGCAAGAGACAACTGAGGAGATTAAGGTGATCCAAGAAAGAATGAAAACTTCGCAGAGTCGACAGAAGAGTTACCACGATAAGAGAAGGAAAGCACTTTAATTCCAAGAGGGAGATCACGTGTTTTTTAGGGTGACGCCAGTGACTGGTGTGGGTCGAGCTTTGAAGTCTACGAAGCTCACTCCATGTTTTGTTGTTCCTTAATAAATCTTGCAGAGGATAGGAGAGGTAGCCTATCAGATTGCTTTACAGCCGACGTTTGCGAATTTATACGACATGTTCCATGTGTCTCAGTTGAGGAAGTACATTCCAGATCCGTCGCATGTGATTCAGATGGATGATGTACAAGTGAGGGATAACTTGACTGTGGAAGCATTGCCTGTGCGGATTGATGGTCGTGAAATGAAGCAATTGCGGGGTAAAGACATAGCCTTGGTGAAGGTGTTGTGGGGTGGACCAGCGGACGAAAGTTGGACTTGGGAGCGTGAAGATCAGATGAAGGAGTCGTATCCGACTCTGTTTCTTTCAGGTAATTTTCGAGGGCGAAAATTCTTTAAGTGGGGGAGAGTTATAATGCCCCGAAATAATTATAATGTTTATTTATTAAATTATTATGATTATGCGGTGTTTTGGTGCTTTGTGATGACTTTGTGACGTTGATGAATTATGCGATTTTGTGGGGTAGTCTTGGGTTAAGGGAACTTGGAGACCTTAGAGTTAGTAATTTAATTAAATTATTTTATTAATAATAATATTGAAATAATTTGAATAATTATAATATTATTTAGATTATTATTATTATTGTTAATTAAAGTAATTAGGAGGTCATTGAGGGTAATACGGTAATGTTGAGGGGATTAGTGGAAGATAATGTGGTAAACATAGATTAAGGCCCAAAACCCTTAGGTTTATAAAAATAGAATTAGAGGGTTTTGAGATCAGAATTTTGCAACCCTAAGGAGTAATTAGAGAGCTGAGGAAAGGAGGCTAGATTGAGGAATCAACCGTAGAACCTCGGGAACAAGAATTTTCTCCTGAAGATTTCGAGGTATGGGGGTAATCTGGGTTAATATGTTTGATATGGGTTTAAGGTAGAGATAATTGTATGTTTTTGTGTCTGATGATTATATGCTGATTTGTGATGAATTTTCGTGTCTGTATGTATATGATTTTCTGTGATGAAATCCGTGTGATTTGCTGCAATGACGTTGAATCGGTGTAATTGATGCTGTGACGAAATTTGGGTAACCAGATCTGTAAATCGAACCTGATAAATACTAAATTCAGATTTAGTAATTAGGAATAATTGATGTAGATGATGAAATAGGATGAATAACTTAGATTTGGGATGAATCGAAGGTGATTTGAGGCTGTTTCTAGTTGATCGAAGGTGCTGGGAAGAGGGATTTTGCGTGTAGATGCGAAATCTGGGTTTTTGGAGGAGTTTCTAGTGATACGCGTATTGGAAAAGGCAATACGCGTAATGGAGAAGGCAATACGCGTATGGGGGAAGGCAATACGCGTAATGGGGGCACTCCCAAGATGATACGTGTAGCGTACGCACCTGTCCCCAAGGGCTGACACGACCCTCTGTTGATATGCATACCATACGCGTAAGGAGGTTGGGCAATACGCATAGCACAAGGCCATACGCGTAAGGAGATCTGAAGGAGAATTGGGAGGAAGAACCCCTCTGCTGATACGCGTATTGAAGAGGGCAATACGCGTAAGGGTGGGCGATAAATTTGGGCCATACGTGTATCAGGGTGGTCCATACGCGTATGGGCAGGGGCATGGGAAAATTTTCCCGTTTTTGCAATTTCTGTCCCGATTTCGCTTGTAACGAGGTTTCTTTGAGACGTAGGGTTATGATGAGATAATATGACACTAGTAAACTAGTAATGACGATGAATAGAATAAAAATCGGGGATTTTATGTGATGAACCAACTATGACGCGTTGTGAGTTATGATGATGATGAACTTTGACGAATGCGAATTGATGTGATGTTATGATGTTTGTTGATGATGAATTCATGAATGATGATGCAACCATGACGATAGTATGACGATGTTTATTATGACGATTTTGCATCATGCATTCATGGCGTAGTAGGGCTTTGGTCCATTTTGGTGGCTTCAATCCCATTGTGTGGATTGAAGTGTTTTATGACATGCTGCGGTTCTTGTGTAGAATTGATCCTATTGGTGAGGATCTTTGGAGGGTGATGGCCCAGTGTCCATCGATTATGACGAAGTTGGTACCACATGCATGAGTCTGACGTTGCATTGCATACTATGGGGCATTGCATTACATTGATGTTATTGATGTGTTTTGATGTGTGTGTGATTGATGTTGATGCTACTTGTGCTTTATCTTTTACGCATATCTTATATATTGATTTTGGAATTACTCACCCTGCCTGTTTGAATGTTGCCTCCACGTGGGTAACGTGCAGGTGATCAAGTTTAGCTCCCATGGCGCATGAAGATTTAGTTTTTGAAGCATTTTGATTTCTCCGTCAATTTAGAGGGTCTTGCTCTGATATGTAACATCGGGTCGGGACGTTTGAGTCGAACAATTTCGTTCTTTTGTTTTGTGGACATGATGTTTTTCATGAGTTTTATTTTGAGGAGTTTTGAATTATAAAAATGTTTTATTTAAACTTGATTTTCCGTTGCGTGTTGTTTACTTAGATGGAAAAACCCGTGTGACGGGACAGGTGGATGTTTTGATGATTTATGGCGTTGTGTGATGCCCTTTTTGGGATGTTACTCCGAATTACTTGTTGTGTTATTCGTGTTATTTTGTTGGGTAGAAAAAGGGTGTTACAGACCACCTAAAACAAAAAGTGAGAAAAATAATTTGTTACAAATAAACCTTTTATAAAAGTATACATGATTGATATTTTAAAATAAACTTACTTGTTTGCATAGGGGAATGTGTATGGATTCGGGTTGACCGGAGTGAGTGTCAGCATTCTTGACCAACCTCATTCTTGTATTAGAAAGGCGCAACCATAAAACGTACAAGTATCGTTTTTTGAATTTTTACACAAGGCACTATATAGATGGGCCGAAACAGCTAAACCCCAACTATAAGTGTCGACTTTATGAATGTTGCGTAACTACGAAAAATACATAATATTTAGCGTACTTTCAGGAAATAAAAAATGTCCAAATAAAATCATAATACAACACCGAGTTTTAATTATCTTATCATACTCGGTGGATTCGTCGTCTAATTTGATACTGTTATAATGTTCTCTAAGGTATTTTTAAATTTATACCTTGACCCCTGGGTTTACCTGCACGTTGTGTCGGATTTGTCTCTTCAAAAAACAAAAAGGGGCACCCAACTAATCTTCTTAAATTTGGTTATCAACCCAACTTTGCTGTTAACAGCCTTACCATCGATGCGTAGGCCCAACAACATATACATATCTTCCAGTGTGATGGTGCATTCACCGAATGAAAGGTGAAATGTGTGGGTCTCGGGTCTCTATCGTTCTAGCAAAGCTAGAATAAATTTGGCATCAATCGAGTACGAAACTATGTTTATCACATGATTGAAACCGCATGATGAAAGGTATGGTTGTATGATTGGGTCGTGTGGTATATAGTTATGGACACGACATCAAAATCTCCTTAAATCCTGACAAAAGATATAAAGAAACTAAGTTAGAAATACCCTTACATATATGTAAATAAATAAGTAAGGGTAGACAAAAAAAAATAAACCAAAAAACTTACAAATGTTGCAATATTCTCAATTGTTCCTCTATGTTCATCACCCATAGTAATGAGAGACATTTTTTAGTTATAGATGTGGCTTGGAATGAGGGTAGGTTGTGAGGAGAAAATTGAATTTGTGTGGATTAACAAAAAATATTACTTGGTGAAAGTTGTGAGGAGCAAATGGAATTGGTAAGGCATATTTATAGAGCAAGTCCTCACTTCACGTGTTTCGTATCGACCGAACGAATCCGACTCTGTATAAGATCTATTGTCGTAACGAGGTGTGCCCGTTCTGATTGACAACATCTTACCGGAAGAGGAGCGATTCTTGGAAGATAGGGTCTATGGGTCCAGAGCACACTTGTATAATCACCAATCCGATGCAGGATCGTCGCAAACTCAACTCTCAGTTGATATGCAATGAAATTTTGTCTGTCATTAGCGACAATCCGTCGTTGAAGGTGAGTACTATAATCTGGCATATCATTCAAAGATACAATTATACTCCGTCGTACAGGAAAACATGGATAGCTAGGATTAAGGCGGTTGAAACGGTGTTCGAAAATTGGGAGGAGACGTACAAAGAACTTCCAAAATAATTGGTGGCACTTAAGCAATATTCTCCAGGGACAGTTGCCATTTTGGAGACCTTTCCCGCATATACCCCAGACAAGACTTGTGTCAGTGGAAATGACATTTTCCACCGAATCTTCTGGGCATTTAAACCATGTATCAAATATTTTGCATACTATAAACCTATTATACAAATTGATGGAACATGGTTGTACGAGAAATATAAAGGAACACTACTCATGGCAGTGGCACAAGATGGCAACAACAACATTTTTCCAATTGCCTTCGCTTTAGTTGAAGGGGAGACTGCTGGGGGTTGGAGTTTTTTCCTAAAAAATCTTTGATTACACGTGTCTCCCCAACCTAACTTATGTTTAATTTTTGACAGACATCCATCAATCGAGAGTGCATATAAGAATCTTGATAACGGCTGGTAGGATCCTCCTTCAACATATGTCTATTGCATTAGACACATCGCTCAAAATTTCATGTGGGAGATCAAAGACAAGATGTTGCGGAAGAAGGTTGTGAACGTAGGGTATGCATTAACAGAGCCTTCCTTCAAACACTATCGTGAAGAAATCACATTGATAAACACATATGCATTAAGATGGATCGACAATATTGAACAGGAGAAGTGGACCAGGCCACACGACAATGGCCAACGATAGGGCCACATGATAAAAAATCTCGCAGAATCAATAAACTCTGTATTCAAAGGCATCCGAAACCCACTGATAACCGCTTTGGTAAGGGCAACATATTTTAGGGTTGGGGCACTTTTTGATATCAGACATTCAAAATGAAGTTCTGTCTTACAATCTGGGCAGCTGTTCAGTGATAGTTCGATGAAATTCATTAAGGACGAAGCTGCCAAAGTTAACACACATGTGGTCATAGTGTTTGAGCGTAATAAAGGTTGGTTTAGTGTGTGTTGAGTCAATGGATCACAATGAAGGGAGGCCGAGGGGATCCTACCGAGTGGAACTAGATAGAAGTTAGTGCGACTGCGGAAAGTTTCAAGCCTTTCGTATGCCTTGCTCCCATGTAATAGCAACATGTTCAAAGGCTCGTCAGGACCCTTCCAACTTTATGTCTGTTGTTTACCAAGTCATTAGTCTATGCAATGTCCACAACACTAGCTTTCAAGTAATAGCAAAAGAGGACTATTGGCCTGCATATGAAGGGGAAATTGTATGGCACAATGAAATTATACGGATAAAGAAAAAGGGTCGCCCTAACAGCACGCGTATTCGAACGGAGATGGATACGACAAATAAAATGGTAAGATTATGTAGTTCATACCATCAGCTCGGACACAATCGTACAAAATGTCTCAATGTTGGATCAAGCACAACATCATAATTTTAAATGTAACCTTGTCTCTTTATATCAACAACAACTTTCATTCCATTAATATCATAATATTCAATAGCAATAATTTAAAAACAACCATTAACAATAATTTAAATAATTAAAAAAACAAAACAAACAAATATAACGACTAAACAACATAACTAAGCGATTACAACCATCAATACAATTTCTTGAGAACTATACATCTACGTATAAACATCATTGTCGATTGTAATATTGTCCCAGAAACAAACTTCTCCATTTTGGTTGTACGTGGTAACAAGCCTTTCAATTCTTCTGATCTTTTCACCCTCTGAAATGTCTCCATCTAACCAGCGGTTCAGACTCCTGTTAAGATGTTCTAACGTCAATGTAATTCAAAGGCGAATCTTCATTGGAGGTTTGACTTAGGGGTGTTCGCGGCCCGGTTTGGTTTGGTTTTGAGAGAATTCGATACCCGAACCAATGAAAAATAAATGGATTGGTTTGGATTGGATTTTTATATTTTTGCAATAAAGCCCAAATCAAACCGATCCGAAAAACAATGGATTGGTTTGGATTTGATTGATCGGATATATTAAAAGTAAATATACAAAAAATATTTTTATAAAATTATTTGTTTTTTACACGCTAAAATATGAAAAATAAATATTGAACACATGACACATATTTTTAAGCAAGTTATGACCATCATAGTCATATAGTTGTTGTATATCACTTAAATATTTAATAACTTAAAACAATTTTACTGCATACTCATACTCCATTCCATAGCATAAAATTGAAGGTTTGAAGTTTGCAAATACTTGTGATTTGAGGATTTGCAATTTAGGGAGAAGCTTGTGGTTTGCGGATACTTATAGTTTGCAATTTATGAGTTTGAATTATAATGGTTGTGATATTAGGTTTCTCTATATTTTATCATTGGTTGATAGGCTTGTGATAATTTGAAAGATGTCGTTCCGTTTTTCATTAGAAATGTCCAGAGACTATGCCTCTTTATTTCTTTCATTATGGTTTGTACTTGTTAATTGTTATAACAATTATTCTCTTCATTCAAATATATTAAGTAATAACTCAATTAAAATAAATAATTTATTATATTAATTAATTATGTTTATTGTTATTGGTTTGGTTCGGTGTACGGGTAGCAAATTAGAAATCCGTTGCCGTAACCAATTAATTAACACCGATTTTAATTGGTTCGGTTTGGTTTTTTTCCCAAACTGAAAAAATGCCCGACCCAAACACATTGGTTTGGTTTAGATTCCAGTTTGGTTCGGATATGCCCGAATCAATGAACACCCCTAGTTTGATTGGCGAGAAAATTAAATCGACATTTCTCTTGTGAATATATGGAACCTTATAGAGATACGAGGAAGAAGAAGAGGAAGCCATTTTTGAATGAAAAATGGAAGACGAAATGAGAAAAATGAAGAGAAGGTGATGCAGTATTTATAGAAGGGATATTGTAGTAGTAGCCACTTGAAATGGTGTATACATGCATATTTTTAAAAAAAATACAATGAGGATGTGTCATTTCAAATGGCGCATGAGTATAAATTCAAAGGGGAGGCGCAATATGAAATTGCTTGATGAGCATGTAGAAGTCATTCAAAATGGCGCATGGGTATAAGTTTAAAGGGATGCACCATTTGATTTGGTGTATCTTTATTGATATACTCTAAAACTGTGTTATTTTCGTAAATTATTTAAAATGATGATTAATTTCGTATTTAATTTGAAAAAACAAGTTACTTTTATAAAAAAAAATTCTAAATTAGCTTTAGCATAATCTTTCACCTAAGATGGTGTCCGAAACAATACTTTATCGTGTCTTTATTTTTATTAATAAATCAAGTTTAGATTAGATTATTTTAGCTTTTATAAAGTTAACTATGATTAGAAGGGAATTTGAGAGGTGAATTTGTATGTTTGTTTGTGTCATGATTGCTTGAGAAAAATTAACACCATATATATATATATATATATATATATATATATATATATATATATATATATATATATATATATCATTTTTATGTGAGAATACGAGAATAAATTTGAATCATTAGATATTAAAATAAATGCTAGAGATTATGTGTGATTTTTATTTTTCTCTCTCATCCATTATTTATTTAAATAATGGCGAAGAGAGAAAAAAACTAACACATAATTTTCACCATTTATTTTAAAATCTAATGGCTCAGAATTATTTTTATGCTCTCATATAAAAATTACATTATTATATAATACGTCCCTTATATACAGGCCCGACCCTAGGGGTAGGCGACCGAAGCCACCGCCTAGGGCCTCAACTTTTTTTTTTTACTATGATTCAATATTTTTTTAAATTATTGTTTATAATAGTTAAACAATAATATTAATTTAAAATATTAATTAATTAACTTAAAAATTATTTTTATAGATTACAAAATTTAAGGACCTATTATATGACAAGAAGTTATTTACTGTTTTATTTTTAAAAAATTTGGCAATATTTTTTTAGATGATTTTTTTAAAATATGATGAAAAGAGCATTTAAATGGGTTAATTTTATAATAGATGAAAAATAAATATTAACAGAAATCAATTTTAATAATTTAAATAAATAATTTTTCATCTAAAAAACTCATTACAATTTAAATAAAAAATATATTAATTTTATTAAAATATTTATATTATATTTAAAAATTTTAATTTTAAATTTTGCCTTAGGTCTCCAAATGGGTTGGGCCGGCCCTGCTTATATATATATATATATATATATATATATATATATATATATATATATATATATATATATATATATATAGGGTTATGCTAATGCACACCCATGTAGGTGTGCATTAGCAACATACACCTTAGTGTATTTTTGTGTGGGGACCAATTTTGGATGGGACCCATATTAGAAAGATGAAGAAAAAAAATAGAAAAAAAATAGATGTAGTGTATTTTTGTGTGGGACCCACCAATTTTGAGTGTATGTTAGCATTTCTCATATATATATATATATATATATATATATATATATATATATATATATATATATATATATATATATATATATATATATATATATATATATATATATATATATATATTCACGGACAGAAAATATCTCTTTTGTGTTATTTGTGTTTGTCCTCGTATCATAATAAGACATATTAAATATCATCTAATAAAACATTTAAAAAAAAAAGTCTATTATCTCATTGGTATATTTTTAGTGTTATTTGTGCTTGTAGACATTTATATTTTCTTTTGAGAGTTAATAAAACATCCATTGACACGATTAAAATGCAAAATATCAAAATCAACTATCTCATTTCATATGTCACACTCTCATAACACAGTACCATAAATATATATATAAGAGGTGTAGCAAATTTTTGTCCTATTTTCACCCCATTTGGTGTGAACCCCTTTTCCAACATCACAACCAATTAATAACATGAATACTATATTTCTTTTTAAAAGTCACCAAACACCATCATTATATGTTTGCTCAAGTTTTCACCAAGTTAATTGCACGATGCATCATCTAAAGTATTTGTGTTTTATTCCGTCATCAAAATTAAAGGTGTTTTTAAATCCACGTATCGATCTAAGTTATTGATTCCACAAAATTCACCAATATGTCACCACCACTATTCCACTCTTTCAAGTGGACGCAATAATGTTAGAAGTTTTTTACGCACAACCATCCTCTATAATGTGAGACTATTATCCATACTACTCACACGTATTATATTATTTCCAACACTCTCCTTTAAATGTGAGTCCACAATGCTCCCCTTCATATAGAAACTCTTTTGTCCACATATATGTGTACCGCCGTTGACACTTATTACTAAACACCTCTTATTAGATATTTCGAATACACCTCTTTCTTTGACATTTTGATTTCAACGGAACACCACTTCCTGAGGCCTATGATACCATTTGTTGGAGGGAATTTTACTAGAGAACATTGATACATAGTGTATGACTAGACACCTTTGTGAGAGACACACCACTTGTCCACATAAAACCTTAAGGTGATAGGTGAGTGGATTCTCCCACTTATAAATGCTCAAGTCACCACATTCCTATCTAATGTGGAACTATTATCCATACTACTCACACTTATTATATTATTCTCAACAGTATCACACCCCTTAAACAAGAAAATAGGGATTATCTTATGTTTACCTTCTTCATCCACTTATTTTATCCTTCTTGAAATTATTTTATAGGAGATGTTGTTAGATCTTGTATTGGGTCAGTTGCAAAATATGAGAAGAAGATAAATATGATAGAGTGATAGATGCACAAAATAAATTCTAAAGTATGTGTTCATCCACTAAATTTTAAGTTTGATTTGTCCAATCAATTTAGTTAATAATAGTGGGGTGAATGTTAATAAGAGTGGGGTGAATATTGATTGTGTCTTTCTCATTGATATGAGTATCATATATATAAATCAAATGTATTCCAAATAATTCTCATGAATAATTATTTATAATAAACTCTAATAATATTACAATAAATTCTAATAATATTCTTTATATATTTACATAGTCCAATACACTCATGTAGTCGAAATTGAAGGTGGACGAATGTTGAGTCTATTTCAAAAGTTGTCAAAATGTTGTAGCAGAAGATCCTTTGTGAAAATATCAGCAATTTAAGAACGAGAGGGAACATGTAATTGGCAGATTTGACTGTGAGCCATTTTTCCTGCACAAAGTGTATATCCATTTCGATGTGTTTGATGCGTTGATGTTGAACTGGATTGTCAGAAAGGTACACGGCATTGACGTTGTCACAATAGAATAAATTTGCTTTTGTAACATGCAATGCAGTTCTAAAAGTAGGTTTCGAATCCAGCACGATTCTGACATTACATTAGCCACTCCTCGGTAATCGACCTCTACACTCGATCGAGACAAGGAATGTTGAGGTTTTACGGATCATGATAACAAATTGTCACCAAGATACATACAATACCTATATGTAGATATTATTGTGTCTGAACAACCAGTCCAATCAGCGGTTATGTAAGATACGAGTTTGTCAATGGAAGAAGAATACAGGTGGATGCCGAATTCAACAGTACCATGAATGTAACGAATGACGTGTTTTAAGACAGACATGCGTTGTATTTTTGGATCATGCATGAAGATGCCCACTTACTGAACTCCATATGATATATTTGGTCTTGTTAATGTCAAGTATTATAATGCACCTGTAAGACTTCGATATTTTGTTGGATCATGATAGGGATTACCTGAGGACCTGTTGAGTTTTGATTTAGTATCCATCAGTGTTAAGGCTAGCTTGTATGAAGACATTCCTACACACTCAATGTTCTGTTACGCATATTTTTTATGAGAGAAAAAAATACCTCATGAATGTCGCGTAATAGAGATGGCTAGAAAATTACTCAGAGGACGTAGATCTTTCATTGCAAATTCAAAACTCGGTTTGGATATTATATCCTCATAAAGAGAGTCGAATGAAACAGTGAGGATAAAGTTATATGCATAGACAAGAATGAAAGTCATGTCATTCCCATTATGATAAATAAATAATGAGTGATAAAAAATGTTGTGAGATAATCCCATTATAGCAACATAATTAGTGAACCACTGATATCAGACGTGTGGTGCTTGTTTAAGTCCATATAGAGACTTTTTAAGCAAACACAAATGGTCCAAGAATTGAGGATTACGGAAGCCTGAAGGTTGATGCATGTCCATGGTTTCATCAAGATTTTGACAAGGCAACATTGAGTATTGTGCGAATAGTAGCCGGTTTGACTACGGAGATGAAGGTTTCACCACAATCAATGACTGTTTGTTGGTTCGCTCCATTACCTACAAGGTGAGCTTTGTACTGCTTGAATGATCCATCAAAATTATTTTTATGCCTAAAAAATCACAAACTTTGAATAATATTAGCATTAGACGGACGAGGAACTAAGTCCCGCGTCTTATTTTCAATAAGAGCATCATATTCCTCTTTCATGACCATTTTCCAATTAGGGTCTTGTAATGCATATATAGGGTTTTTTGGTAAGAGGGATATGGAATTTTGAGATAAAATATGTAAGTTAAAAAGCTTGTGAGGTTTAACTATACCATGTTGGGCTCGGGTAGTCATTTGAGGTGAGAAATGTGGTAATATTGCTAAAGAAGAAGGTGTGGGCGTCAATGTAGTAGCAAAGGTTTGATGTTTACTTTGAGTTGAATGAGAAGAAGATATAGGTGGGAAGGAAGAGGTAGGTGGGGAGGTTTGGTTGGTATAGGGCGTAAATAACGGTGGGTTTGAGGTTGGTGTTTTTGATTTGTTAGATTGAAGGTTAGTTGGGGTTGGAGTATGTGGTGTAAGGGTGCCATAGGAGTAGGAAGGAAGGAAAAATGTGAAGTCATTATCTTAAAAAATATAGTCAACAACGTTAGGAGCATTTAAGTTAGAAAAGAGAAATGTATTTTCTTCAAATATGATATGCCTAGAAATAAAGATCTTACAACTGGACAACTCATAAGACTTATATCTTTTATGATTAGGTGGGTAGCCTAAGAATACACATGGTGTTGATCGAGGTTGTAATTTATTTCTAGAGGTTGAGAGAATTAGAGGATAACATAGACATCCTGAGACTCAAAGATGTGAACATGTAGGAACGTTTTGGTAGAGTATTTTAGTGGGTAAATATAGGGAAAACTTTTTTGTTGGGTGAATAGAGGCATGGGCTAGAAGGGTGCAGATGATCATATTTATGGTACATGCTTTTCTTTTAGCTTTTCCATTTTGAGAAGTAGTATGAGGACATGAAAACCTAAATGACATGTCATTGAGTTCACTGATTTTTTGAAAGAGAGAATTATCATATTCTTTCCTATTGTCACATTGAAAACATTTTATTTCTCATTCAAATTGGGTTTTAATGTGAGCGCAAAATTGAAGAATCATATAATGAACTTGAGATTTATTTTGTAATGGAAAAGTCCACAGAAAATCCGTGAGTTCATCTAAAAATAACACATAATAACAGTGTCCTCCTGAACTAAGAAAATGTGATGTCTATACATCACTATAGACACTATCAAAAGGCATTAAAGTATAAGACAAAAAATTAGAAAATGACAATTTTATTTGTTTCCTAAGTGAAAGAGAATGACAAAATAAATTGTTCTGAAACTTATTACATGTAAGAAAAAAATTCGATTTAGAAAATTGAAGACATGTGCTCCAGGGTGTCCTAAACGGTTGTGTCATATTTCATTTGATAATGCGACAAAGGTAGATCGTGGTTGGGTTTTAGAGTAAGGTCCGGTGGTAAGTGGATTGAAGTCGCTAGAGCTATTACATCTTATTATATGAATTCCTGTATAAAAACCCTTCACAAAGAAACCAAAGGGGTTAAATTCAACGAAAACATCATTATCAATGGTAAACTTTCTGACGGGGACGAGAGTTTTTATTAGCTTAGGGACATGTAATACATTGTGTAAATTGAAAGAGTATGGAGAAGTAGGTAATGATGCATGTCCATAACGAGTAATATTGATGCTCGTATTGAAATACGACATAAGACTACATATATTCTCCGTCATATGCTAATTACCCTGGTGTCCATATACCATTGATCATCTGAAGGAGAAATAGAGACTGTATGCACATAAGCCTAAATGTCTATTATGGTGTAGTGGTCACTACATGAGCGATCCCTGGTGACTGACCTGGTATGGTGTAGTGGTCGCTACATGAGCCCGATGATCTGACTTTTCCCAAGAATACTAGCTTGTTCGAGTTTCCAATTATTGGGTATGGACAGGGTGGAGTGGACCAAGGCTGCTGCCATGGTGAAAATTTTCACTTTTGATTTTGGTTGTGATATGATGGATAAGTCCATTGCTGTTGTTGATTTGGGTAGGGTAGTAAAGTCCACCATGGAGGTTGAGAGCGACCGCCACCACGTACATTGTTTAGTCCTCTTCCATGGTAGCCGTGACCATTACCTCCTCAGTCACAATTTCTATTAAATCCTCCACAGTTGGTGCAGAAGGTAGGATCATAGTATAAGTCGATGCATCTATTTATGAGGATATGAAGGCAACATTGTCAGTGGTGCAGGCTGCCTTTTTTGCTCTAGTTGTTTCTTCTAAGAAGATCATGGAGAGTGTTTTCTAAAAGGTTGGAAAAGGGTCACTGTGACGAATTTACGAGCCTATAGTAGCATAAGAACCGGTTAGGCTTGAAATGAGTTGAAGAGCCAGACATCCATTGGAGACAGAAGCCCTGATATTATATAGTTGGTCGGAGATGGATTTGAGATGCTGACAATAAGAGGATGCACCAGAGAATTGTTCCATATAAGCGCGTGAGAACTTTTTCTCTAGGTAAAGAGCCCTAAATTTTTTGTTCTCATAGAATATGTCAAACAGCTTGTTCCAATCAACTTTGGAGTAGAGTTGTGTTTAGTGATGGTATGGAGAAGGTCACTAGAAATTGTGTCGCATATCCACTATAACACGACGACATTAAGGCGAAGCTATAGTTCAGGATCAGTGTCTTTGAGTGAGGGAGTCGTGGGTGCTGTAGAATGGGAAGGTGGGATTATATGATCAAACACTTGATAAACACGAGCAAGAAATTTTAATAATTCCGACCACATATTATATTGTTCTATTTTGATACTCAGTGTGATTTTGATTAAGTTTATGATATTGGGCACAATTAAAGCAGGATGAATAAGAGTAGGCATAAGAGGAGTGACAGGTTGGAATTGAACTGTGAAATCATTATTACTGGAGTGGGTGGAAGAATAGTTGTTACTTTCGTCAACCATGAAAGAATGGAGTGGAAGAAAATGTGATTGAGAGGGGGAGAAGAGGCGATTTAGATATTAGGGTTAAGGATGGGAAGGGCGACACTAGGGTTTAATTGGAGATTAGTATCGAAGTTTACTGATACCATGATAGAGGGATGAATATAGGTTGTGCCTTTCTCATTGATATGGGTACCAATATATAAATCAATGATCGTCAACAAATTATTGAGTAATTATTTACAATAAACTCTAATAATATTAAAATAAACTCTAATTGTACCCTTTCTATTTTTACATAGTCTAATAGTTAAATTGGATGCAAGTGCGTAAACGGAATAATCTTCTTTAAAATATTTTGAAAATTTTAATATGAATCACACGTTCATATCAAGTTATTGATCAACGATATTTTTTAGAGTTTTCTCATTTATTTTTGTGCTTTAGAAAAATTAAAAAAAAAAATTACTTTAATATAATTTTTAACTCATAAAACATGTGAATTTTTGTTTCTTTATGGTTTAAAAATATCTCTATTTATAATAAAAAAATATGCATAACAATTAATGCAATTCTACAACTCTTTAAAATAATGATTATATCAAGTAATATATACTTTCAACATTCAATAAATATAACATAGATTGTAAGAGGTACGAACTACCTATCATCAAATATCGTTCTTACTCAAAGATTGTGATCTTGACGGTTGATCAGAACCTGAAGTGGACCAAGAAAGACGTCTGTGATGCTAGGTGTGTGAGATGAAGAAGGGGTGTACCTGCAAGGCACTTCGATGCTAAAGTAAGAATCGGGAGAGGAAAAAGGCAAGTACAAAAGTATGTGTTTCTTAGGATGATTTTTTATATCTGACCCTCTCAAATGAGAGGGTTTTTATACTACCCCCAGCGCGTGGCCAACGGTCCTGATAAGTGCAAAATGTAACTATTTTTGTATATAAGTTTTGTTGCACTTATCGATACTTTTTGGTTAATATCGTTCGAATAAACCCCGATATGTTTATAAATGCATTTACTTTACAATTTAGTGTATATATTGGTTATAGTGTAAATATAATTGAGTTTAATTGATTTTCCCTCATTTTTGCAGGTATTCAATCAAGGATATCTTGCCATTGTCGTATAGATCATTGAATAAGCTTTCCAGCGCTTCCTACAGTGCGTAAATCAGAGTTGTGGTTCAGAAGTTGTGGTCAAATAAGGGCTGGTTTGCTGTCAAGTTCACTTTGCGAGCTTGTCAACGAATGTTCGCTTTGCGAATGTCTAGTGAGTTCTCAGCGAAGGCTTCCAGAATTGGACAGGGGAGAAAAGGACCAAAGTTCGCTTTGCGAACTGTGCAGCGAGCATTCCCTTTGCGAATAAATCGTTCGCACTGCGAACTTCTGGAATTTTGCAAAGGTGGTTTAGCATTTCAGAGGTACTTAAGTGCCACTTTTTGAGGCTCGCTTTCCGAGTAAAATGTTCTCTTAGCGAACGTGACAGATTTTGTAATGTATATAAGTTCATTTTTACCATTTTTTAGGTTATGTTTTGGGGTATTTGTTCCCAATTCATCAAACCTTCATTCTTTGTAGTTTATAGCTTAGAAAAGCATCAATGGTGGTTGCAACTCGACGATTGGGGCGGATGATTCTTGGATCGTGATTGACACCGCGAGAGATTTTGATTCCTCTTCTCTCTTCCCTTTGTAGTTTCCATTGTTGTGAGTTTGTATGTAAGTTTACCTTGATAGTATGTATATTTATTGCTCATGGCTTTGTATGCGAGCTATTTTACAAATCTCTATTGGTGTTTGTAGCGAACGATTTTGGACGCGGTTCTTAAGCGCTGGTCGCTCTCTGCGGTTTGAGCTTTGACTATAGGTCGATTCATTTTTTATCCTATTGTGAGCTGAATAAGGAAGGGAAATAGATGTCTCCAATTAACCCTGCTTTGCATACTGAGTTTAAACAGCGGTCTGTTAGGTTACGAATGCTATCAATGTGGGGGGGCCTTTGTACTGGTTATTTGTATTTTCGCCAATACGGTTTTCTTTCTTTCTAGGACTTTCTAGCGGGGAACAAGGGTTAGGATGTTAGGACTGATGTTTTTGAATTACTGCTTTTGATTGATGGAGATACGGGATTTGGGTTTTTTGTTGATTGTGCTCGCTAAGATCTTTTCTTTTGATCTTATGCCTACGTATTCCCGTTTACCGAAACAGGGAAATCAGAGCGTTCGTAGTTCCTCCTATTCTATGGGTTTTTGGTGTCTTGTTCAAAGCCCAAGACGTGAAGCGAAAGATGGTTTGTATCTTGTTCAAAACCCAAGATGTGAAGCTGAAAAGTCCATTTGTGTCTTGTTCAAAGCCCAAGACGTGAAGCTGAAAGACCTCGACTTTAGAGAGAATTTGTCATCTCTAAAGAAGGGTTTGTCTGTCACAACTGTTGGGTGACTGGTTATAAAGGAGAATTACTTTAACCGGGATACGCGGATCCTAGCAATGCCATAATTTCCTTTAAAGGGGATTTTAACCTAAAGGAGAAGACTTTAACTCAGTGTAGAGCAATGCTATCTTTCCTTAGGAATTTATCATGCTAAAAGAGGGACAGTGGCATGGATGTAGATGATCCAGAGGCTTGCCGCTTACAGCGATTAGATGAAGGGAAAAGAGTTATTGATGTTTGTGTACTGTGAACGAAGCACAGGTTTGATGCTAAAAGGTTGATTGGATCAACCAGTGGTTTTCTTATACGAAGCCTAAGAGGAGGCTATTGGCCCAACAAGAGGGAGTTGTTATGTGTCTCGTACGAAGCCCGAGAGAGAGAGGCTAAAAGGGTTGACTCAACAAGAGAATCTTTTATACTCAACAAGAGAGTGTTTTTGTATCTCGTACGAAGCCCGAGATGGAGGCTAAAATTTTCACTCAACAAGAGAGTCTTTGTATCTCGTACAAAGCCCGAGATGGAGGCTAAAAGTTTGACTCAACAAGAGAGTCTTTGTATCTCGTACGAAGCCCGAGATGGAGGCTAAAGGGTTGACTCAACAAGAGAGTCTTTGTATCTCGTACGAAGCCCGAGATGGAGGCGAAAGGGGTGATTGACTCAACGAGGGAGTCTCTTATGTGTCTCGTACAAAGCCCGAGAGAGAGGCTAAATGTTGTTTGACTCCGCTGGGGAGAATTTTGGTATCTCGTACGAAGCCCGAGATGGAGGCTAAACGTTTGCTTCGCTGGGAAGAATCATTGAACAAAGCCCAAGAGGAGGCTATGGTAACTATTTCAGTTGAGTGACAGATCCAATATACTGATTTTAAAAGAGAAAATCAGTTCTTATATGAGTAACACTGTACTCAGGGATTTGATTTGAGGATCAGGGATATTTCCCTCTCTTTGAGGAAATGGGAAATCCAAAGGGTATTGAGACTGTCCGAGTCTACGGGTTTCCTTCCTATTTAACGAAGGGGTCACTTGAGAATGTCTTTGAGACTCAAGGAGATTAGACTGTCCAAGTCTAGAGTTTTTATCTTTGGTACTATGCTTTGAGAAACAGTAGTAGACTCTATGAAAGGACTGTTCTATGAGGATGACTAGGTTCTGTTCCTATACCTCTAGGGGGTCGTCGGGACAATTTGTACGAAGCCCAAGAGGAGGCTGGAAACTTTTAAGAAGCCGACGGGTCCTTGTACTAAGCCCAAGAGGAGGCTATCATTCCCGCAGGAAGAGATCATTATACGAAGCCTAAGAGGAGGCTGTGAATACTTCTAAGAAGCCGTAGGGTCCTTGTACGAAGCCCAAGAGGAGGCGGGGTTGCTTTTAGGAAGCCTGTGGGTCCTTGTATAATGCCCAAGAGGAGGCCGATGCTTTTAGGAAGCCCGTGGGTCCCCAAACCCCGAGAAATTCAAGGCAAGCTATTCACAAGGAATAGATCAAGTCAGGAAAGTTCGAGAATTTGGAAGAAACTCAAAGATGCCATTCACGGAGAAGACATTCATCTTGGGGAGTAGAGTTTCTTGACAATTCCTAATGAGGACAGCCGAAGAGAAGACTGTATCTGGTGATCCTATTGGGGATCTAGTTGTCTATTTCTACGAATAAACGAAACGGCGTCACCTAGTTCTAGACGTAGTTGCCGGGGAAACTCTAAATATCCATACTATTATTACACAGTTGATATGAGTTTATGAAAGAAGACTTACAGCGAAACAGCCCCACAATAAAGTTATATATATATGAGTTTGTGAAAGGAGACTTACAGTGAAACAACCCCACAATACAGTTATATACATATGAAAGCGGTAAATGAAAGCGGGTAAACACTTACTCGGTTGTAGAGCTTCCATGCTGTTTGGTTAGCTGTTCAACAAAGAAAGATTGAAAACAACAGTATATTCAAAATCAAAGGAGAAAGTGCTTTGAAAAAGAAAGATTTGGGGCTTACAGCTCAAGGAGAGGCCCAGGGTTTTATCAGTGAGCTCACTGTTGAATTTGTACAGAGGGACTTATACAAGTGGCTGAGGCCCAAGAAAGGTTTTCTGTACAAAGGGATGGGTCTTACACTCTATCAAGAGGCCCAAGTGAGTTTTAAGAAAAGAAATGGGTCTTACTACTCGAGGGTAGGCCCAATGGTTAATTTTAAAAAGGGCGACGGTCGCGCCGAGGTTTTGTAAACACTGTGGGACTTATACAAGTGACTGAGGCCCAAAATTTTGGTATTTACAAAGGGATTGGGTCTTACACTCTATTAGAGGCCCAAAAAGTTTAAAGAAAAGAAATGGGGCTTACAACACGAGGGGATGCCCATAGTCTTTATTTTCAAGATGAATATTCACTTTTAAAATGCTTAAAAACAATTAAAAATGAATTTATTCACAAAAATACCAACTATATTAAATAAATAATATAAATTTGATTTTTTTGTAGAATAAAATATTTTACTATTTTTGTGATTTTTCAGAAAAAGAACCAATAAAAAATAATCAAAATTGAAGGAGTTATTAATTTTCCAAATTATTAAAAGATAATAAGAAAATATAAAAAAGAAGGGTTGGGTCTTACACTCTATTAGAGGCCCAAAGTGTATTTTTGTACAAAAGATGGGGCTTACAACTCAGGGAGAGGCCCAAAATATTTTCAGTTTGAAAATGGCGATCGCGCCGAGATTTTTAACGTATCGGGACTTATACAATAACTGAGGCCCAAAATTGTTTCGTTAAAAAAGGGTTGGGTCTTACACTCTAATAGAGACCCAAGTGTTAAAAAATGAAAAGAAATGGGACTTACAGCTCAAAGAGAAACCCAGTTGATTTTCGTTTGAAAATGGCGATCGCGCCGATGTTTTTCTTTTAACGCAGAGGGACTTATATAATAAGTGGGGCCCAAAATTGTTTTGGTTAAAAGGGGATTGGGTCTTACACTCTAATAGAGGCCCAAAAGTTTTGAATGGGTCTTATAGCTCGAGGAGAGGCCCAAGGTTATTTCTTAAAAAGGCGACGATCGCGCCGTTTGTTTTTTACGGTATCGGGGCTTATACAATGAATGAGGCCCAAAAATGATTTGGTCAAAAAAGGATTGGGTCTTACACTCTATTAGAGGCCCAAGGTGTTTGAAAAAGATTTGTTAGGGTGAAAATTCAAGAAAACCCCAATTTCATTTTTTAGGCATTTTTCCAAGAAAAATTAAGTAAAAAATGATAAAAATATCAAATAAAATCATTAAATAATGATTAAAGTTTATGAAAAAATATTTTATCAACATAAATATTTAAAATCATTTTGGTTTTAAAAATCAAGAAAAAAAAGAAATCATTTTAAAAGCATTTAAAACAATTTAAAACACTATTTTTAAATATATTAAAAATAATACTTTTTTTGTGATTTTTTTGGATTAAAATATTATGGGGTACGAATTGAAAAATGATGATTTTTTGCTATGTGAAAAAAATTGGTTGAGTTTTGAAAATAAAAAATAAGAAAAAGAGAAAAGATATCAAAATATCATTTCCGACATTTCTTTTGGGGTAAAAACGAGTACCGAAACTTTAATTTTCAACACGTTTTTATCAAATTTCAAACACTCATAACTCTCTCAATTTTTATCGGAATCAAAATCCGGAAGTACCTACCTGACCGATTTTTCGCAAGGAATCCGATGGTATTACTCACGCGCACGGAAAATCGACGCACAAAATGCAGAAAAACTGCTATCGTTTTTGAAAATATCGTTCCGCGCCGAATTTCCAACACGCGTAACTCTCTCGATTTTTATCGGAATCAAAATCCGGAAGTACCTACCTGACCGATTTTTTGCAAGGAATCCGATGGTATTACTCACGCACGCGGAAAATCGACGTATAAAACGCAAAAATTAAAAAACAAACACTGCTATCGATTAAAAACATCGTTCCGCGTTGAATTTCAAACACGCGTAACTCTCTTGATTTTTAACCGAATCAAGATCCGCGAAAGCCTATCCTGACCGATTTTTCGCAAGGAATCCAATGGTATCACTCACGCACACGGAAAATTGACGCACAAAACGCAGAAATTAAAAAACAAAATCTGCTATCGTTGTTTTCGACGCCGTTTCGCGTAAAATTTCCAACGCGCGTAACTCTTTCAATTTTCATCGGAATTGAAATCCGTAAAAACCTATCTTGACCGATTTTTCGCAAGGAATCCAATGGTATCGCTCAAGCACGCAGAAACTCAACATACAAGACGCAGCGATAAAAAAACCAGAGCTGCTGCGTGTAAAAACATCGTTTCGCGTAAAATTTCCAACTCGCGTAACTCTCTCGATTTTTAACCGAATCAAGATCCGCAAGAGCCTATCTTGACCGATTTTTCGCAAGGAATCCAATGGTATTACTCACGCACACGGAAAATAGACGCACAAAACGCAGAAATTAAAAAACAAAAACTGCTATCGTTGTTTTCGACGCCGTTTCGCGTAAAATTTCCAACGCGCGTAACTCTCTCAATTTTCATCGGAATTGAAATCCGTAAAAACCTATCTTGACCGATTTTTCGCAAGGAATCCAATGGTGTTATTCACGCACTCGGAAACTCACTGTACAAATCGAAAAAAACAGAACCGCTATCGTTAATTCGACGCCGTTTCGCGTAAAATTTCCAACGCGCGTAACTCTCTCAATTTTCATCGGAATTGAAATCCGTAAAAACCTATCTTGACCGATTTTTCGCAAGGAATCCAATGGTGTTACTCATGCAAACTAAAACTTAATGTATAGAACACACCAATGAAGAAAAGACAGAACTGAACATGGTTTCAAAACAACCAAAATTCCACATAAAAACATGTCAAAATGCAAACAGTGGGAGGATCACAACATACACATTAAGGACTACATTTTTACCTCAAGAATTGTTCAATATGATGCATGTATGTGGACAACAAAGGAAAGCATGATTCAAAGAATTCAAGTTGTGGATTTTACCTCTTTTTTGGAGATTTTGGGCAACCTTCCAAGTGCTTTGTTCCAGAAATGATTTGATGCTTTGGACAACCTCAAATGACCTCTTAGAAGCTTTTAGGATGGTTGGAATCGGCTGGAAAGCTCTAGAGCAAGTTTGTGCACTTTCTCGCGAAATGGTAAAAAACGGCCAAAATGCCAACTCTCTCAAATGGTGTTCCAGATGTGTGGCACCATTTGGGATAGTTCAAGGATGATATTTAGAGTGTGTTTGAGGTTTTATCTGGCTTGGAAAGTGACTGAATCAAGACATGGCTTGAAAAATGCAAAAAAGTGTCATTTTGAGGTTTTGAGAGGTGACTTTGTGATGTTGTGATTACAGGTCACTTTTGATGGTTTGCACAGCTTACATATGATATATATGAGGTGTGTGTGTGATTAGTTTGAGTGAAATTGCTCTCTAGCTCAAAAACTCATAATTTCCTTACTAATGAAAGCATTTTGGAGTGAAAGAGAGAATTTGAGGAAAGCATCTGTTTGATGGCTTTGGTGTACTCAAACTGAGCACAAATGAGCTCTATTTATAGTGGAGCAAGTTTGTTTTGGGATCCACAGTGAATGGTGGCTGCAACAGGTGTTTGTTCCATGTTAGCCAATGGAAATCCAAGTCTCCTCTAGCCATTGACTAGAGGTTAGGGCACAGGCTGCTGGTTCCCTTGGTCTTGGATAAGTCTTGACTAATTTCAGATGAGAATGACTCAGTACATGCCACCTCTAAGCATCCATTAAATGCTCCAAACCAAAATTGGAGTTTTGTCCCTCTTTTAGGGATTTCTAGGCTTTGGCATGCTTTTCTTTGTTCCTTGGACTTGGGAGGTTCATGGATCAGATCATCCCACTTGGATTTGATCCTTAGATGTGTCCAAACTGATGACAAGGCTTGAAAATTCGTGTGGCACAAAAAATGTGCAAATCTGCCTTGAAAAATTCAGCTTCAGCAAGCCATTTTGTAAGATCCATAACTCCCTGCTCGAGTATGCTATATGGACGTTCTAGGACTTTTCGGAAAGCTTAGATGGCGTACTTCAACTTTGATGTTTAACATTAGACCTGGTTCAACTTGGATCATGGAGAAAAACGGCTTTGAAGTTGGGACATTGTGCTGAAAAATGTCAATTTTAACTTTTTAGCCATTTTGATCCAAGCATAACTCAAAATCCTTAATGAATTGGACTTAGGTCTAGTTGAAGTTTTTGTAGAGGGTAATGAGGGCAACAAATCAAGCTTTGGATGGGGAAAAATGGCTTTGTGGTTTAGGAGTTATGATCCTCCAAAGTTGGTACCCTTGCCACTTTTTTTCATAACTTAGAAAAATTTCTAAGTTTTTATGGTTACCCCATTTACAAGTTATCCCACTTTCTTTGATTTTTCTTGATGAATGATGATTCCAATCGCACATTAACATCATTTTAGGGTTAAAAAACCATTTTTATGAAAAATCTCAAAAAGTCAAAGTTTGACTTTTGTGCACAGTTGACTTTTTAGCAGATGAATTCCAAACTGTGCAATTCTTCAGGAAATCATGTCCTTGACCTAAATCAAAATTGATGGACATGTTCCATGGGTGTTATAGGGTGTATTTAATCGTGTCCCACGACTTGGGAGCATGTCCTGGTCAAAAGTCAAAGCTACAGTTGACTTTTCCCGCGAAACCCCAACTGTGGTTCAGATGAAATTGAAACTTGTTGCTCAAGCTTCTTGGGTCAATCCATTGTTACAAATGGATCAACGTGGTATGTTGGAGACCCTCAAATCATGTCTTGATGTCTTGGCTCATGATTTGTCCCAAAAGTCAACTTAGGGGTGAATTAGGTCAAGAAACCCTAATTCCTGATTTTTGATGTATGCATCCCCTAAGGCTAAATTGAATTGATGATGGGGTTTATGATGTTTCATGGAGCATTTTAGGTTATTCTTTGAAGCATTGGCTCATGCCCAGAGGAAAATTTCCATCTGGAGGCCCTAGTCGACCAAACCCTAATTTGGTGACACTGGCGATCCTGAGGCTTGATCCACCTAGAAGGGAGCAAACTTGTGCTTAATCCTTGAAGTGGGAGTCCTCTTGATCCATTGTGGATATTTGAGAGGCTAGACAAGTTGAATATCATGTCATTCCTTGAGTGATCCTTTGTCTAAGAGCTCTGCGAGGGCTTGAAACCCTAAATCCTGTTTGTAGTGAATGCTCACCCACCTTTGGGGAGACTAATGAGGTAAAAAGGTACATCCATATTGTGCTGATGCTTTGCACAATGATGGGAAATCTTAGTGGTCAAAATTTGGGGTATGACAGATGCCCCTATTTAATCTTCTTGGACCCGAAGGTATGAATGACGAAGGTGTTCGGGCATTCGGGGTGCAAGAGGATTAAATATCGAAATACCCAAAATTTTGATGGTGGTTATGAATGGTAGCTTACGCATTCATCTTCTTTAGCTAAGCGAAGATGCTTAGAAAAGGTAAACTTCCCCTCGATCCTGGTCTTCAGCCAAGGAGCTGGTCTCAGTTTCTCTTGAAATAAACTTCCCCTCGATCCTAGTTTCCTACCAAGGAACTGGTCTTAGTTTCTTTTGTAAACTTCCCCTCGATCCTGGTTTCCTACCAAGGATCTGGTCTCGGTTTCTGATATAAAATTCCCCTCGATCCTGGTTTCCTACCAAGGACCTGGTCTTAGTTTCTGATTTAAACTTCCCCTCGATCCTGGTTTCCTACCAAGGATCTGGTCTCGGTTTCTGATATAAACTTCCCCTCGATCCTGGTTTCCTACCAAGGACCTGGTCTTAGTTTCTGATTTAAACTTCCCCTCGATCCTGGTTTCCTACCAAGGAACTGGTCTTAGTTTCTTTTGTCAATAAACTTTATTGACAAGGGACGCTATGTGTAGCAGTTTTCCTCAAACTTCTCGCCGAATTTTCCTGGGGAGATGCCATTTGAGTGGAAAAAGATTTGATGTCAGACTTGCTGGGGAACCCATTCGTCTAAATTGTAGAGGTACACAAACTTCTCTATTTTGGAGACGCCATTTGTCGATTCTACTAGGGGAAGCGAGTCTCTTGAGAGACTGTTTTCGTTTGGGGGCTTACATCATACTTTTCTCGGGATCTTTCCGGAGAAACGCCATATGATGGGATCCAATTTTGAGGTGCCGATGACCTTTTCATCAGTGGTTTTTTCGGAGAAAAACTGTCGTACCGCCGAATCTCTGATTAAGAGGCTTTCTCTGGGGATTTTCCTTAATCCGGGAAAGCAAGGATATCATCTTCAATGGCGAAGAGTGACATTTGTTGAAAGTTTTCTTGTTTCTCAGAGGTTTAAGTTATCAAAGTGGTCAAGGACCGTCTCTAATCCAGAGATAAACGGGAGAGAGATTGCTTAGATGATTCACTTCCTAACAAGGAAAGATCTGACAACTCGATTGAGAGGACTTTTATCACTAGGGGACACGACCGACTAGAGTGATAGCGATGCAATACAAATGCGAATGCAAATAAAATGCATGATGTATGTATGTTTATGCGGACAAAACTGATGCAACATACAGACTAAGAGATGAACATGACTGGATACTCGGCCATCGCGGGGCGTGTAGAAATATCGCTGGTTCAAGATAGCAATTCTGCCTTGCTTAGGAGAAACGGTCCCTGTTGGGGGTGACGCTGGTCGGGCTTAGGAGATGAGAACTCGGCCGAAGATGTCAGATGGAACATGGTCTCTGACATTATTGATCCTTCACTCAGGCGTACTGGTTTAGAAGGAGTACTTTGATTCTGCACTTTGAGGTTCAAACACCTTTGGAGACGCGATTGATGTTCTTTTGATGTTCAACAGTCAAAAGAAATTGCTATTTTTATTAAAAAGCAGAAAAAGTTTTAACAAGTAAATTCATTTTTGTTTTATTTCAAGAATCGTTAATCATGTTAACAACGTCGTTCTGTAAAGCTAAAACAAATAAGAATTACAAACAAAAGCACAAGGGCCCAAATTTTATTGATAAGATGGAGATCAGCCAAACGCGTGATTCCAAAGAGTATTTACAAAGTTTGAAAATGGTAATTTACAGGGAAAAGGGCTACGTTGAAACATAACGACCACTATCCTTCTACCAACTTTGAATTCGGGACATCCTGAGCTTCTGTCGAAGATGACCTTGACTGGAGTTTTCCTCCGATGGATGCTGTAACTGCTGCTGAGGGACTTGCCTCTGTTGAACATAGTTACTTGCCATTATCCCTAATTTTTGCCTGGATTGTACTATGATGTTTCCAATCCACCAGGATGATTTTTTTCATGTCTCTAACTTTTGCCTGGACTGCCCTTTCGGGTTTTCAATCCACCGAGACGTTTTTTTTTTTTTTTTTTTTTAGTTTAGGCGAAGTATTTCTTGACTACATCAACATTCGTGGGGTAGGCAAATTCCTCTCCGTCCATGGTTGCAAGTCTCAAGGCACCGCCTAAGAAAGCTTTCGTGACCACATAGGGGCCATCGTAATTTGGGGTCCATTTGCCCCGAGAATCAGTGAGAAATGATTGTATCTTCTTGAGCACAAGGTCTCCTTTTCTGAAGACACGAGGTCGAACCTTTTTGTCGAACGCCCTCTTCATTCTCTGTTGATACAACTGACCGTGGCATAGTGCCGTGATTCGCTTCTCTTCGATCAGGTTCAGTTCGTCGTGTCGACTTTGACACCATTCAGCTTCTGAAAGCTTAGCTTCCATCAATACCCGGATTGATGGGATCTCTACTTCTATAGGGAGAACTGCCTCCATGCCATTCACTAGAGAGAAAGGGGTAGCCCCAATTCCGTTTTCGTAATGATTGACAGCTCCGTCAAAGATAAGTCCCCACTGGGAACCTGGTTCTGGCCCTTCACTGGGTAGCGGTTCATCGTAATCTTTCATTTTTAGATACATGACATCTTCCTCTGGGAAGTCAAACTCGATTGATTCTTGATCATCAATCGGTTGATGAGCCAAATGATCGGCTAAAATACTTCCTTTAACGGCTTTCTAAGCGTGGTACTCTATGTCATATTCTGATAACAGCATCTGCCAACGAGCAATTCTTCCCGTGAGAGCAGGTTTTTCGAAAACGTACTTGATTGGATCCATTTCGGAGACCAACCAAGTAGTATGACGAATCATGTACTGGCGAAGACGTTTAGCTGCCCAAGCCAAAGCGCAACAAGTTTTCTCAAGCATTGTGTACCGAGTCTCGCAGTCGGTGAATTTCTTGCTTAGATAGTAAATGGCAGACTCTTTCCTTTTAGTTTCATCTTGTTGGCCAAGTACACATCCCATTGAGTCCTCTAGGACTGTGAGGTAAATGATTAGTGGTCTTTCTTCCACTGGAGGTGATAGAATCAGAGGATTCAACAGATATTCCTTGATGCTGTCGAAGGCGGTTTGGCAATCTTCTGACCAAACGCAATCCTGGTTCTTTTTGAGTAATTTGAAGATCGGCGCGCATGTCGCGGTCATGAGGAATATGAATCTGGAGATGTAGTTCAAACGTCCCAGGAATCCTCTGACTTATTTTTCAGTTTTCGGAGAAGGCATTTCTTGAATGGCCTTGACCTTGTCAGGATCAACTTCAATTCCTTTCTGGCTGACGATGAACCCTAGTAGTTTCCCTGAACGGACACCGAAGGTGCACTTGTTAGGATTCAAGCGGAGCTTGAATTTTCTTAGACGTTCGAACAATTTTGACAGATGTTCAACGTACTCACTCTCTGATTTTTATTTTGCAATCATATCATCGACATACACTTCGATTTCCTTGTGTATCATGTCATGAAACAGAGTAGTCATGGCCCTTTGATAGGTTGCCCCGACATTCTTCAAACCGAACGGCATTACCTTGTAACAAAAGGTGCCCCATGGGGTAATGAATGAAGTTTTCTCCATGTCTTTCGGCGCCATTTTGATCTGGTTATAGCCCGAGAATCCATCCATGAAGGAGAATACTTTGAACTTTGTTGTGCTGTCAACCAGCATGTCAATGTGTGGTAAAGGAAAGTCGTCCTTTGGACTTGCCTTGTTTAGATCTCTGTAATCAACACACATTCTGACCCTTCCGTCCTTTTTGGGAACGGGTACGATGTTAGCTAACCATTGAGGATATTCAGATGTGGCGAGGAAACCCGCGTCAATCTGTTTCTGTACCTCCTCTTTGATTTTGATAGCCATGTCCGGGTGAGTCCGTCTCAACCTTTGCTTTACTGGCGGACATTCTGATCTCAACGGTAAGTGATGTTCCACGATGCTGGTATCCAACCCTGGCATATCCTGATAAGACCAAGCAAATACATCGGGGAATTCTTTGAGAAGCTTTATCAAACCCTCTCTGGTAGTTGGACTGAGCAGTGCCCCAATCCTGATTTCTTTTCTCTCTTGCTCTGAACCCAAGTTTACCGTTTCCAATGGTTCTTTGTGAGGTTCAATGGACCTTTCCTCTTGTCTGAGTAGTCGGGAGATCTCTTCAGGAATTTCGTTGTCATTTTCTTCTTCAGCCTCGAATACCGGGAACTCAAAGTTGGGAGAAGGCATCGGATCGTATGTTTCAACTGGGTTTAAAACAAGCAATCTGCATGACGTGATGATTCGTGTTTAGAAGAGATAGAGAAAATGCAAGTGTGTGCAGTGTATTTATTTTACTGCTTGTTTTTATTTTTGAATTGTTTTTTAGGATTACCATTTTCTGAAAAAGCAAAAAGAGAAAACAATAATTAATGCGGAAATTACAGAACGACGTTATTTTATTAATGAACAAGTCGACTCTTGAAACTACAGCCCTATAAAACAAAACTCTGTCGCTTTGGGCAAAGCGAAGAGGGAAATTTACAGAAAGCGAGCCCTATCAAAACATCCGTTTCACCTGGGAAGGGTGAAAGGTTTAAAGATGACAATTACTTTGACTGATGAACGACCTTCGAAACCTCGACAGCAACCCATTGGCGGCGAACTCCTCGGTGAATCACAAAGTCTGGCACCTTCCTTGATTTGTCTTCAGAAATGACGCTGATTTCTGGTGGAGCAGGATCATTGGAATCTGTCTCCCAAGCAGAATTGTCGTAGGAGGATTCCTCTGTTGTATTTTGCATAGCATTTGTGCTCTCAGCTGTATCTCCCCATCCAGTTGGCTGGATATCTTCGACCCTGATACGAGAGCTTTTGGGAGCAGTGTACTTGACCATATAGTCGTATTTTCCACTCGGTTGTCCCAGAGTGTCCCACACTTCTTTGGAACTGGAGGAGTCATCTCTCTCGATGACGTTGACCTCGGGAAAAGCATAGTTGATGAATTCAAGTCCTGCAAACATTGCGAATTCATCTTCATGTTGAGTAGTTTCCGAATGACCTGAGTGTTGATCCCATGACATGGTGGGGACACAGGTATTCTGTTCAACGACGTTTAGCTGATTTTCATTGTTCGGCTGACTCTCTTGCCCCAAGTTTCCTGGGTAAGGCTGCCACATTGGCAGGCCATCCACCGGGCCATAGTAATTGTGATCAAAGTTGTCTTTCATCAGAGTGTCTTCCTCTAATGAATTTGGCGGAGCACGACATCCTTCCGGATCACAATCTCCGTAGATCATTTCGACATCTGATCTTGGTATAAATCTCGGACTTTCTGTAGGAAAGCAAAAAGGCATAGGCACCTCTTCCTGAGACATATAACCGTCCTTATTAAGGTAGGACTTCCATTCTTCATCTGTGTCAGAGGGATCTTCCCCATTGATAGCATGAACTGTCTGAGACACTGGGTGGAGAAAACCTCCACTGTGGAAGAAGTTTTGAAGAGGATGAAGACTTTCATCGTTGGCAGCTGTCTGGGTACAGGTTGTAGAAAAACCAAGACCCTTCTTTGTTTTATTGTCAGTGGGAATGATAAGTTGTCCCCATCCTGTCGTATCGGTACTCTCGACCGCTTTGATATCATCGTTGTATGAGGAAATCGAGGTTCCTCCTTTGAAGTGATTGTCCTTGCTCACCGACAGTGCTTGGAACTGAGTTCCAATAACCTCCTCAGGTTCTACACAAGCAGATGATGATAGGTTACTCACAAGCAAGGCTTGTTCCCCACAAACCGTGACAAGTTGGCCGTTCTTGATGAACTTTAGCTTTTGGTGGAGGGTTGAAGTAACCGCTCTAGCCTGATGTATCCAAGGTCTTCCTAATAAACAACTGTATATTGCCCGGATATCCATGACCTGGAAAGTGACTTGGAAAGTGTGAGGATCAACAGTTATGGGAAGATCAACTTCGCCGATAACCGTTTTTCTGGATCTGTCGAATGCTTTGACGACGACCTCGCTGACTCTCATCAGAGGGCCTTTGAATGATAATTGCGTCAAAGTGGACTTTGGCATAACATTCAGGGCTGACCCTGTGTCTACCAGTACGTTGGCTAAAGCATCGTCCTGGCAGTTAACTGTGATATTGAGTGCCATGTTATGACGGCGACCCCCTTCGGGTAATTCATCATCACTAAATCCCAAATTGTTGCAGGAAGTGATGTTAGAGACAATGCTATCGAATTGTCTGATTGTTACATCCTGTTCCACAAAGGCTTGCTCCAAGACTTTCTGTAGAGCCTCCCTATGCGCTTCTTAACTGAGTAACAGTGATAATACCGAGATCTTTGAAGGAGTCTGTAACAGTTGATCAACAATGTTATATTCACTCCTTTGGATGAGCTTCAGCATCTCATCGTTGTTTTTTGAAAGGTCGGGATTATTGGATTGACCGACTGATGGATCAGGAGCTTCTGTCTGAAGTTTCTTTTCCTTGTTAAGTTCCCCAACCCCTCGGTTGAAGATTCTACCACTCCGTGTTACTCGACTGATGTCTGCAATGTTCACAACGGAGGGTAATGGAATTTCCTTTCCATTTTCGACTATTGTTGCACCGTATTTGTAAGGGATAGCCTTAGTTGATTCATACGGTAGTGGTCCCGGTAGATAGATGATTACGGGAGCCTTCTAATTTTTCTGACCATCGTAAGTAATCTCGATCCGTTCCTGGTTGGGAACTTTAGATTCGTCAAATAGAGGGATGATGGCAAAAATATCCCTGGTATGGTGATGACCAGAGATTGTGACAACATCCTCGACTTGATTGGCAAGGTAGTTCGGCGTCCAGTTGATGGGTCCTGAACCCGGATATGGGCGAATCTCTCCACGATCCACCTGACCCTGAAGAGCTGCTCTCACAAGGTAACACCCTTGGTTACTTTCTGAACAGACGCTACAACAATCGTAATTGTGTAGTGGCACCTGGCCACGCCCACTTTGAATACAATGTAACCTTACTAGGTCACCTTCCACTGATCGGACATCCTGACTTTGACGCCGAGTAGGATTCCTGTTACTGATACTAATTTGCTGAGTATCTTCATCCATGTAGATTGGCATCCACCAATGATTTAACAAGTGTTGAAGTGCCTCCTGGACAAGGGTACAACCTTGATCGTTTTCGTAACCTGCTTTATAGTTTTGATAGTCATGTGATATTAAGAATCCGAGTCGGACCTGCTCAGCATGTAACTCTACTAGGTTGGTATTCATCACACGAATATCAAAGATCTGAACCATGTTGATCTGATAGGAATTCCTATCATGGTAGTCTTGGATCCATCCAAGATCCATCTGACGCTGGAGGGCCTCTTGTATGAAAGAGCATCCCTGTTTGTTTACCGAGCAAGTCAGACAGGAACTGTAATCGTGCCGCGGCAGATTATGATACTGGCTTTGCCTTGAGTGCATTGCCACCAAATTGACATTCATCGCACGGATGTCGTGGTTTTGAATGACGTTAGAATTCGTGTAAACCATGTTAACTCCACAAACTCGGTGCTCTTGGATCCATCTGAGATCCATCTATTCATGTAGAGCTGATTGCACTACCGAACATCCTTGATTGTCTTTAAAGCAGATATCACACTGGTGATAATTATGAGGTGGCACATGGCCATATCCACTCTGTCTACAATGCATCTTGACCAGATTGACTTTCAACAAGAGTACATCGTGAATTTGATAGACATTGTTAGTCTCTTTCTCAATCAGATTGACTGCAGCTTTCTCATGTTGAGGCAGCGGGTTTGTGAGAACATTGGGATTCGTATCTTTGAAAGGTAAGAGCCCGCTCCTAACAAGCTTTTGCACGTCGAATTTGAAATTGAGACAATTCTCTATGTTATGCCCTGAACCTCCTTGATGATAAGGGCATGTCTGATCCGCCTTAAACCAAAAAGGTGGATTTTCTGGAACTGTAAGAGGGGACTTAGTTTGAATGTGCCCCTTGGCTAGCAGTAACGGAAACAGTTCTGCGTACAACATGGGTATAGGATCAAACCCTGATGGTCGTGTTGTACGGTTGTTATTGTATGGAGGACGAGCCTGCTGAAGAGGCTGTTGTGTCCTTTGCTGATCAGGTTGGCTCTGCGTAATCTGAGGTTGATACGTAGGAATAGGCGCAGGGCTGGTAGCAGGAGTCACAGCTGCTACCGGCTGATATCGACGCCTTTGCTTTCCGAGAGAGATATTCCCAATATCTTGCTCTTTTTTCTTAGGGAGAGCACTACCGTATTTTTTAGTACCGCTCGTCGATCTAGTGTCTTTTACCAAACGTCCTTCTCGGACGGCTTCCTCGAGACGTACGCCCATGCTGACCATCTCGGTGAAATCACTGGGCGCACTGGCAACCATTCGGTCATAGTAAAATGAGCTTAAGGTCTTTAAGAAGATCTTTGTCATCTCTTTTTCCTCAAGAGGTGGACAAATTTGAGCGGCAATTTCACGCCACCTTTGAGCGTACTCCTTAAAGGTTTCCTTGTCCTTTTGCGACATCGATCTGAGTTGATCTCTATCGGGTGCCATGTCCAAATTGTATTTGTATTGTTGGACGAAGGCAGTACCAAGATCTCTGAAAGTGCTGATTGTAGCACAGTTTAAACCCGTGTACCATTTTAATGCGGCACCGGTTAAACTATCCTGAAAGTAGTGAATCAGTAGGTCCTGATTCTCCGTCTGAGCTGACATCCGCCGAGCGTACATCACCAGATGGCTTTGAGGGCAAGAGTTACCCTTGTATTTTTCAAAGTCGGGCACTTGAAATTTGTGCGGGACTTTCACATTGGGGACCAAGCAGAGGTCCGCGGCGTCCTTTCCAAATAGATCCTGACCGCGAATGGCTTGCAGCTCCTTCTGCATTTCCAAGAACTGTTCCTGGAATTCATCCATTCTGTCAAACATAGTTTCCCTTTTACCAAAAGGTGTCTGTGAAATCTGTCCTTCCGGGACAGTGTGCACCACAGGGGGTGGTACCGTGACTACGACATTGAATCTTGGCGTCTCCCGAAGTTTGTAACCTTCAGGAGTCTTCAGTATGCCCCTGGCATCTTCGCTTTCCCGAAGTTTGTAACCTTCAGGCCCAGCGGCTTCTGTTGCGATTCCCTGATCTTCAGTGATCGGCGGAACATATCCTTTCGGGATATAGTTAACAGGCATGCCCCATGGACGATCTTTCGGCATCTGATACCTAAGATCATTCTTCTCCACTATGGGCATTGAGGTGATCTCTGAGATCACAGTTCTTTGTAGCTGAGCTTCTGCCATGGCTTGCATGTCGTTACGAAGCTTTCTCATATCCTCTCTTAGAGCGTCGATCTCTTCTTTCAACTCTCTGTTCTCTTCCTCAAGATCATCCATCTTTTTATGACGATTGGCCCGAGTATTATATGAATGAGACAGTTTGACTCTAGAACCGAGACACAAATGTGAGATTCGTAGGTAAGAAGAATTCGCGATGTGAGAATGATGAATGCAATGATTATATTAATTATTTTTTGGTTTAATCAAAATAAACTTCGACAATTAGATTGCAAATATCAAACGGTGGGGAAACCCCTTTTTATTGAATTCCAAAGGATTATAGAAACGGAAATACAGTAGATTACAAGGTGCAGAAACAGAAACCTATGCTAATGGGTCCCGAGTCCTCTCTGAGGAGAAACCGGGTGCTGATTCCGATATCTTCCTTTTCTTTGACCGGGGCTCTGGAGCCGTTGTCGGGTTTTCATTCCTTTGCCAAGTGAAATGAGTGAGCAAATTCCTTTGGTCGTCTTGATTCTCTACAGCATATTGCTCCAAAATTTCAATCAGAGCGTCCTTATCTTTCAGCAGTTGATGCACTCTACGTCGAAGGTGCGGTACTTGTTCTTCCAAGACCTCCTCTCCCGTTGAACTTTGTTGAGAGTAACCTGAAGCTTTTCAGTTTCCGTCATGAAGTACATGACAGATTCCCTCGGCGGAAGGATTCTGTAACGAGGATAAGCCATCTTTAGCTTGAGAGCTCTAGTTTGTACCCAGTGGAGATAAGGCTCCACCGAGACACAGTTTGGTTTTCCTAGAGACTCCCGTCCTTTCTTATAAACATGTTTCCAAGCATGCACTATTTCCATCTTTAGTGCTCTGTCACTTTCTCCTTCCTTGAAGAAAAGACCTTCCAGATGAAGACCTAGTGGGATGTGTCTCATCGGGTATCCAAATTGACGAAGAACCAATATCGGATGGTAGTTGATTCCTCCTTTAGTTCCTATGAGGGGTACGTTGGGGAAGTTTCCACAACGATCAATGATTCTGATTCCCTCATAAATCCTATTACACCAATCTATATCAGAGTTGGTGAGGGACATGATCTTCTGCGACCAACGTAAGACACTCTTGCAATCCCAAAAAGCAGCAGACTTGGGCAAGTGGGAAATGAACCATTTGTAAAGCAGAGGTACACAGCACGTGATCTCCCCTCCGCTGTACAAATTTCCCAAGTGTACAGAATGATACGCATCTGCGAGCAAAGTCGGCACAGGGTTTCCAATGAGAAAAACCTTAATGGAGTTAATATCGACGAAGTTATTGATGTTGGGAAACAAAAATAACCCGTAGGTGAGCAAGACAAAGATGCTTTCAAAAGCAGTGATGTTCACTATACTAGAAAAATACAGGGCTTTCTTCGTCAAGAACTGGGCTGGCAAACCTTCGATGCCACCCTTAGCAGTCATGTGAGTCCTAACCTCAGACTCGTCCAAATGAATTGCTCTTGCAATAGTCTGATTCTTTGGAATTTCTTCCAGTCCAGAAAATGGAGCTCGATCCGTAATGTGTAGATCGATCAGATGAGAATACTCCTCCAGCGTTGGTGCTAGCTGGTAATCCGGGAATGTGAAACAGTGATAAACCGGATCGTAAAATTGAATGAGTGCATCCATGATTCCCTCAATCACATGGACTCTTAACAGCGGTAGCAGACCTCCGTGTTTGGCTCTGAAAGCCTCAGGGTTAGTGATCATCCTTGCTAACCTTCTCAAATCCTCTAGTTTTGGAACCTTGAAGGTGTACGTATGAGTTCCCCTTCTACCGAAATCCATTAGCGTAATCCTTTTTTCTGATATTTGCAATCACAGTCTTAGTTTAATTTGAAAAACAGAGAGACTAGAATAGAAAGTTTTTTGAATGTTTTAATGTTTTATTAAATGAATGCATGAATGCAGCACACAAAAACATAGAAAAAACATGGGGTCAAAGGGTCGTTGTCATGAAGTCAAGGCTCTACCCATCCCCAAAGGTTTATACTAGGGTGATTTTTGTACCTGTACTCATTATCATCAGCTCCTCCTAGGAAAGCAAAACAACAAGCGGATCGCCAGCGAGTTGTAGAGCAATCTTAGAGTAAGTGCCATTCACTGAGAATAGATCACCAGCCTCAAATGAGGGTAGTATCGCGTAACAACTATTTCCGATAGTTTCCGCACTAAGAAAGGGTTTGGCTCCTCAGCTTCTCAGACTTAACAACCGGCCCATTGGCTAGAAGAGTGAATGGGTTGCGTTGATCAGCCTCCACTGAGGTTGATGGTCGACCCCGTCGCCATCACTTATCTTAAGTGTATACTCATTCTCACCACATGCGGCATCACACGCATTCCCATTAGCAAAAAAATAAACATGTATTCAATTAGGAAAAGCAGTATATATATTTGTCTTAAACATCCTAGACCTTTAAAGCTAAGAATCCTAAGTTCCTGACAGAAAATGGGTTCCCCGGCGGAAGCCCCAATCTGTGGTATCAACCAAAGAGGTGAAAAGGAGGAAAAAGGAAAGAAGCTGAAGAGATATGCCCCACGGTGGGCGCCATTTTTCTGTAGCGAGCGATTTTGGACGCGGTTCTTAAGCGCTAGTCGCTCTCTGCGGTTTGAGCTTTGACTACAGGTTGATTCATTTTTTATCCTATTGTGAGCTGAATAAGGAAGGGAAATAGATGTCTCCAATTAACCCTGCTTTGCATACTGAGTTTAAACAGCGGTCTGTTAGGTTACGAATGCTATCAATGTGGGGGGGCCTTTGTACTGGTTATTTGTATTTTCGCCAATACGGTTTTCTTTCTTTCTAGGACTTTCTAGCGGGGAACAAGGGTTAGGATGTTAGGACTGATGTTTTTGAATTACTGCTTTTGATTGATGGAGATACGGGATTTGGGTTTTTTGTTGATTGTGCTCGCTAAGATCTTTTCTTTCGATCTTATGCCTACGTATTCCCGTTTACTGAAACAGGGAAATCAGAGCGATCGTAGTTCCTCCTATTCTATGGGTTTTTGGTGTCTTGTTCAAAGCCCAAGACGTGAAGCGAAAGATGGTTTGTATCTTGTTCAAAGCCCAAGATGTGAAGCTGAAAAGTCCATTTGTGTCTTGTTCAAAGCCCAAGACGTGAAGCTGAAGGACCTCGACTTTAGAGAGAATTTGTCATCTCTAAAGAAGGGTTTGTCTGTCACAACTGTTGGGTGACTGGTTATAAAGGAGAATTACTTTAACCGGGATACGCGGATCCTAGCAATGCCATAATTTCCTTTAAAGGGGATTTTAACCTGAAGGAGAAGACTTTAACTCAGTGTAGAGCAATGCTATCTTTCCTTAGGAATTTATCATGCTAAAAGAGGGACAGTGGCATGGATGTAGATGATCCAGAGGCTTGCTGCTTACAGCGATTAGATGAAGGGAAAAGAGTTGTTGATGTTTGTGTATTGTGAACGAAGCACAGGTTTGATGCTAAAAGGTTGATTGGATCAACCAGTGGTTTTCTTATACGAAGCCTAAGAGGAGGCTATTGGCCCAACAAGAGGGAGTTTTTATGTGTCGCGTACGAAGCCCGAGAGAGAGGCTAAAAGGGTTGACTCAACAAGAGAATCTTTTATACTCAACAAGAGAGTGTTTTTGTATCTCGTACGAAGCCCGAGATGGAGGCTAAAACTTTCACTCAACAAGAGAGTCTTTGTATCTCGTACAAAGCCCGAGATGAAGGCTAAAAGTTTGACTCAACAAGAGAGTCTTTGTATCTCGTACGAAGCCCGAGATGGAGGCTAAAGGTTTGACTCAACAAGAGAGTCTTTGTATCTCGTACGAAGCCCGAGATGGAGGCGAAAGGGGTGATTGACTCAACGAGGGAGTCTCTTATGTGTCTCGTACAAAGCCCGAGAGAGAGGCTAAATGTTGTTTGACTCCGCTGGGGAGAATTTTGGTATCTCGTACGAAGCCCGAGATGGAGGCTAAACGTTTGCTTCGCTGGGAAGAATCATTGAACAAAGCCCAAGAGGAGGCTATGGTAACTATTTCAGTTGAGTGACAGATCCAATATACTGATTTTAAAAGAGAAAATTAGTTCTTATATGAGTAACACTGTACTCAGGGATTTGATTTGAGGATCAGGGATATTTCCCTCTCTTTGAGGAAACGGGAAATCCAAAGGGTATTGAGACTGTCCGAGTCTACGGGTTTCCTTCCAATTTAACGAAGGGGTCACTTGAGAATGTCTTTGAGACTCAAGGAGATTAGACTGTCCAAGTCTAGAGTTTTTATCTTTGGTACTATGCTTTGAGAAACAGTAGTAGACTCTATGAAAGGACTGTTCTATGAGGATGACTAGGTTCTGTTCCTATACCTCTAGGAGGTCGTCGGAACAATTTGTACGAAGCCCAAGAGGAGGCTGGAAACTTTTAAGAAGCCGCCGGGTCCTTGTACTAAGCCCAAGAGGAGGCTATCATTCCCGGAGGAAGAGATCATTATACGAAGCCAAAGAGGAGGCTGTGAATACTTCTAAGAAGCCGTAGGGTCCTTGTACGAAGCCCAAGAGGAGGCGGGGTTGCTTTTAGGAAGCCTGTGGGTCCTTGTATAATGCCCAAGAGGAGGCCGATGCTTTTAGGAAGCCCGTGGGTCCCCAAACCCCGAGAAATTCAAGGCAAGCTATTCACAAGGAATAGATCAAGTCAGGAAATTTCGAGAATTTGGAAGAAACTCAAAGATGCCATTCACGGAGAAGACATTCATCTTAGGGAGTAGAGTTTCTTGACAATTCCTAATGAGGACAGCCGAAGAGAAGACTGTATCTGGTGATCCTATTGGGGATCTAGTTGTCTATTTCTACGAATAAACGAAACGGCGTCACCTAGTTCTAGACGTAGTTGCCGGGGAAACTCTAAATATCCATACTATTATTACACAGTTGATATGAGTTTATGAAAGAAGACTTACAGCGAAACAGCCCCACAATACAGTTATATATATATATATATGAGTTTGTGAAAGGAGACTTACAGTGAAACAGCCCCACAATACAGTTATATACATATGAAAGCGGTAAATGAAAGCAGGTAAACACTTACTCGGTTGTAGAGCTTCCATGCTGTTTGGTTAGTTGTTCAACAAAGAAAGATTGAAAACAACAGTATATTCAAAATCAAAGGAGAAAGTGCTTTGAAAAAGAAAGATTTGGGGCTTACAGCTCAAGGAGAGGCCCAGGGTTTTATCAGTGAGCGCACTGTTGAATTTGTACAGAGGGACTTATACAAGTGACTAAGGCCCAAGAAAGGTTTTCTGTACAAAGGGATGGGTCTTACACTCTATCAAGAGGCCCAAGTGAGTTTTAAGAAAAGAAATGGGTCTTACTACTCGAGGGTAGGCCCAATGGTTAATTTTGAAAAGGGCGACGGTCGCGCCGAGGTTTTGTAAACACTGTGGGACTTATACAAGTGACTGAGGCCCAAAATTTTGGTATTTACAAAGGGATTGGGTCTTACACTCTATTAGAGGCCCAAAAAGTTTAAAGAAAAGAAATGGGGCTTACAACACGAGGGGATGCCCATAGTCTTTATTTTCAAGATGAATATTCACTTTTAAAATGCTTAAAAACAATTAAAAATGAATTTATTCACAAAAATACCAACTATATTAAATAAATAATATAAATTTGATTTTTTTGTAGAATAAAATATTTTACTATTTTTGTGATTTTTCAGAAAAAGAACCAATAAAAAATAATCAAAATTGAAGGAGTTATTAATTTTCCAAATTATTAAAAGATAATAAGAAAATATAAAAAAGAGGGGTTGGGTCTTACACTCTATTAGAGGCCCAAAGTGTATTTTTGTACAAAAGATGGGGCTTACAACTCAGGGAGAGGCCCAAAATATTTTCAGTTTGAAAATGGCGATCGCGCCGAGATTTTTAACGTATCGGGACTTATACAATAACTGAGGCCCAAAATTGTTTCGTTAAAAAAGGGTTGGGTCTTACACTCTAATAGAGGCCCAAGTGTTAAAAAATGAAAAGAAATGGGACTTACAGCTCAAAGAGAAACCCAGCTGATTTTCGTTTGAAAATGGCGATCGCGCCGATGTTTTTCTTTTAACGCAGAGGGACTTATACAATAAGTGAGACCCAAAATTGTTTTGGTTAAAAGGGGATTGGGTCTTACACTCTAATAGAGGCCCAAAAGTTTTGAATGGGTCTTATAGCTCGAGGAGAGGCCCAAGGTTATTTCTTAAAAAGGCGACGATCGCGCCGTTTGTTTTTTACGGTATTGGGGCTTATACAATGAATGAGGCCCAAAAATGATTTGGTCAAAAAAGGATTGGGTCTTACACTCTATTAGAGGCCCAAGGTGTTTGAAAAAGATTTGTTAGGGTGAAAATCCAAGAAAACCCCAATTTCATTTTTTAGACATTTTTCCAAGAAAAATTAAGTAAAAAATGATAAAAATATCAAATAAAATCATTAAATAATGATTAAAGTTTATGAAAAAATATTTTATCAACATAAATATTTAAAATCATTTTGGTTTTAAAAATCAAGAAAAAAAAGAAATCATTTTAAAAGCATTTAAAACAATTTAAAACACTATTTTTAAATATATTAAAAATAATACTTTTTTTGTGATTTTTTTGGATTAAAATATTATGGGATACGAATTGGAAAATGATGATTTTTTGCTATGTGAAAAAAATTGGTTGAGTTTTGAAAATAAAAAATAAGAAAAAGAGAAAAGATATCAAAATATCATTTCCGACATTTCTTTTGGGGTAAAAACGAGTACCGAAACTTTAATTTTCAACACGTTTTTATCAAATTTCAAACACTCATAACTCTCTCAATTTTTATCGGAATCAAAATCCGGAAGTACCTACCTGACCGATTTTTCGCAAGGAATCCGATGGTATTACTCACGCGCACGGAAAATCGACGCACAAAATGCAGAAAAACTGCTATCGTTTTTGAAAATATCGTTCTGCGCCGAATTTCCAACACGCGTAACTCTCTCGATTTTTATCGGAATCAAAATCCGGAAGTACCTACCTGACCGATTTTTCGCAAGGAATCCGATGGTATTACCCACGCACGCGGAAAATCGACGTATAAAACGCAAAAATTAAAAAATAAAAACTGCTATCGATTAAAAACATCGTTCCGCGTTGAATTTCAAACACGCGTAACTCTCTCGATTTTTAACCGAATCAAGATCCGCGAAAGCCTATCCTGACCGATTTTTCGCAAGGAATCCAATGGTATCACTCACGTACGCCGAAACTCAACGTATAAAACGCAGCGATAAAAAAACCAGAGCTGCTGCGTGTAAAAACATCGTTTCGCGTAAAATTTCCAACTCGCGTAACTCTCTCGATTTTTAACCGAATCAAGATCCGCAAGAGCCTATCTTGACCGATTTTTCGCAAGGAATCCAATGGTATTACTCACGCACACGAAAAATCGACGCACAAAATGCAGAAATTAAAAAACAAAAACTGCTATCGTTGTTTTCGACGCCGTTTCGCGTAAAATTTCCAACGCGCGTAACTCTCTCAATTTTCATCGGAATTGAAATCCGTAAAAAACTATCTTGACCAATTTTTCGCAAGGAATCCAATGGTGTTACTCATGCAAACTAAAACTTAATGTATAGAACACACTAATGAAGAAAAGACAGAACTGAACATGGTTTCAAAACAACCAAAATTCCACATAAAAACATGTCAAAATGCAAACAGTGGGGGGATCACAACATACACATTAAGGACTACATTTTTACCTCAAGAATTGTTCAATATGATGCATGTATGTGGACAACAAAGGAAAGCATGATTCAAAGAATTCAAGTTGTGGATTTTACCTATTTTTTGGAGATTTTGGGCAACCTTCCAAGTGCTTTGTTCCAGAAATGATTTGATGCTTTGGACAACCTCAAATGACCTCTTAGAAGCTTTTAGGATGGTTGGAATCGGCTGGAAAGCTATGGAGCAAGTTTGTGCACTTTCTCGCGAAATGGTAAAAAACGGCCAAAATGCCAACTCTCTCAAATGGTGTTCCAGATGTGTGGCACCATTTGGGATAGTTCAAGGATGATATTTAGAGTGTGTTTGAGGTTTTATCTGGCTTGGAAAGTGACTGAATCAAGACATGGCTTGAAAAATGCAAAAAAGTGTCATTTTGAGGTTTTGAGAGGTGACTTTGTGATGTTGTGATTACAGGTCACTTTTGATGGTTTGCACAGCTTACATATGATATATATGAGGTGTGTGTGTGATTAGTTTGAGTGGAATTGCTCTCTAGCTCAAAAACTCATAATTTCCTTACTAATGAAGGCATTTTGGAGTGAAAGAGAGAATTTGAGGAAAGCATCTGTTTGATGGCTTTGGTGTACTCAAACTGAGCACAAATGAGCTCTATTTATAGTGGAGCAAGTTTGTTTTGGGATCCACAGTGAATGGTGGCTGCAGCAGGTGTTTGTTCCATGTTGGCCAATGGAAATCCAAGTCTCCTCTAGCCATAGACTAGAGGTTAGGGCACAGGCTGCTGGTTCCCTTGGTCTTAGATAAGTCTTGACTAATTTCAGATGAGAATGGCTCAGTACATGCCACCTCTAAGCATCCATTAAATTCTCCAAACCAAAATTGGAGTTTTGTCCCTCTTTTAGGGATTTCTAGGCTTTGGCATGCTTTTCTTTGTTCCTTGGACTTGGGAGGTTCATGGATCAGATCATCCCACTTGGATTTGATCCTTAGATGTGTCCAAACTGATGACAAGGCTTGAAAATTCGTGTGGCACAAAAAATGTGCAAATCTGCCTTGAAAAATTCAGCTTCAGCAAGCCATTTTGTAAGATCCATAACTCCCTGCTCGAGTATGCTATATGGACGTTCTAGGACTTTTCGGAAAGCTTAGATGGCGTACTTCAACTTTGATGTTTAACATTAGACCTGGTTCAACTTGGATCATGGAGAAAAACAGCTTTGAAGTTGGGACATTGTGCTGAAAAATGTCAATTTTAAATTTTTAGCCATTTTGATCCAAGCATAACTCAAAATCCTTAATGAATTGGACTTAGGTCTAGTTGAAGTTTTTGTAGAGGGTAATGAGGGCTACAAATCAAGCTTTGGATGGGGAAAAATGGCTTTGTAGTTTAGGAGTTATGATTCTCCAAAGTTGGTACCCTTGCCACTTTTTTTCATAACTTAGAAAAATTTCTAAGTTTTTATGGTTACCCCATTTACAAGTTATCCCACTTTCTTTGATTTTTCTTGATGAATGATGATTCCAATCACATATTAACATCATTTTAGGGTTAAAAAACCATTTTTATGAAAAATCTCAAAAAGTCAAAGTTTGACTTTTGTGCACAGTTGACTTTTTAGCAGATGAATTCCAAACTGTGCAATTCTTCAGGAAATCATGTCCTTGACCTAAATCAAAATTGATGGACATGTTCCATGGGTGTTATAGGGTGTATTTAATCGTGTCCCACGACTTGGGAGCATGTCCTGGTCAAAAGTCAAAGCTACAGTTGACTTTTCCCGCGAAACCCCAACTGTGGTTCAGATGAAATTGAAACTTGTTGCTCAAGCTTCTTGGGTCAATCCATTGTTACAAATGGATCAACGTGGTATGTTGGAGACCCTCAAATCATTTCTTGAGGTCTTGGCTCATGATTTGTCCCAAAAGTCAACTTAGGGGTGAATTAGGTCAAGAAACCCTAATTCCTGATTTTTGATGTATGCATTCCCTGAGGCTAAATTGACTTGATGATGGGGTTTATGATGTTTCATGGAGCATTTTAGGTTATGCTTTGAAGCATTGGCTCATGCCCAGAGGAAAATTTCCATCTGGAGGCCCTAGTCGACCAAACCCTAATTTGGTGACACTGGCGATCCTGAGGCTTGATCCACCTAGAAGGGAGCAAACTTGTGCTTAATCCTTGAAGTGGGAGTCCTCTTGATCCATTGTGGATATTTGGAGGCTAGACAAGTTGAAGATCATGTCATTCCTTGATTGATCCTTTGTCTAAGAGCTCTGCGAGGGCTTGAAACCCTAAATCCTGTTTGTAGTGAATGCTCACCCACCTTTGGGGAGACTAATGAGGTACAAAGGTACATCCATATTGTGCTGATGATTTGCACAATGATGGGAAATCTTAGTGGTCAAAATTTGGGGTATGACAGTGTTATCCTTGTTTTAATCGCTTTATGCATGAATTTGAGTTGCGGTAGACATATCCTCCTTGAATCCGAAATTAGGATGAACATTTATTAGGTTCTTGACTCTAGAGATAGATTGAGGCTTAATATTCACATGAGTATCGATTATTAATGCTTCAGTGTGGTCGAGTTGCGTGAGACATCACCTCCGAGGCGATGCGGTTGTTCTCTCAACTTTGCGTTAGACATAACCTTTGTTGTGAGCGATATGTGAAAATGTTGACGAGTGATTTAGGTTGCGTGCAACTGAGTAGTAAGTTTGAGTATTTGATAGGGTAGATGAAATGCAAACCCGAGAGTTCCCTACTCTCCAAAGAATGAATTCTTTTTTGTTCAATAGTTTTATTTCTCGCATTTACTTTTAAACCCATTTTAAACCCAAACTCATTAACATTGAGATTATCGAACGACATTCTTTCCCTCAAACCGATCTCTGTGGACACGATAAATTCCCGGAACAATACTTCCAAAAATGTTTGTTGCTTACCGCTTTACCGCTTCAACAAAATGGCGCCGTTGCCGGGGATTGGTTTCGATATTGAGTCGCATTGCGATAGTTTCTTTATTTTTGAGTTTTGTATATATCGTATATATTGTCTATTTCCATTATGTTTGTTCAAGTGTTCACTACAAGAAAATTGGCAAATTGCGACGGTTCATTTTGGCAGATTACGATGGTTAGAACCGTCGTAATTTGTAAGTTACGATGGTTCAGTCCTGTCGCAGAAACGTGCGTCGCGAGGCCGTATTGCGACGGTTGTGAAAACTGTCGTACAAACCGTCATTATTTTCACGACGGGTAGCTAACTGATGTAATCTCCATATTGTGACAGTTTTCAACTGTCTTAATTTGCTTAATGAATTGTTGATTACGAAGGTATATTGTGGCGGTTTGAACCGCCGTAAGTTGCAAATATTTTTAAAAAAAAAATCTAAGGTATATTGTGGCGGTTTGAACCGCCACAAGTTGCAAATATTTTAAAAAAAGAATCTGCACTCAATTTTTCACGTAGAAGATACCGTCTATAAACCGCCCTACCCAATTCAAGTAGAAGATACCGTCTCAAGGCTTCCTCATTAACATTAAGGTGCCTACTAGAACAAAACCATTTAAAATAAAATAGCATAACACCCTCCAAACATACTATAATATGACTATATTTAAGTGATTCCAGATCCATACAATACAGTCACTGGGAGTGTAACTACAACATTTTCAAATTGCTTACTGAAACATGTAATGGACAAAAAAAATCAGAACTGAAAGAATGGCAAGTTCCCCCACCCAAAGAAACTACAGAAGAGAAATAAAATTAGAAAGTTGTGGAAAAAGGGCGATACGGCAATACCAACCTCTTCATAGAATGTCATTGCAGTAAGACGGTAACCAGCTATAAGCAAATATTCCTTTACGACACAATTAAGATCTTAACGCTCAGTATCCTTTAACGGACCCAAATCGGTGACGGAAGTATTATTTTGCTGATGAATTTGTTGCCCATCATTCACTGAAACATCTCCACTAAACTGCATATCTGCATTCAAAAAGAAATATGCCATAAAGCAGTGACAACTAGAAAACATCCCAATTATTCCAAGTCAGTATACAACAACCATGCCTTATTCCAAGAACTGAAAGAGATTTTTCAACAACAAAATTGTTAAGGTTTACATTATTTTAAGTTAATGTAGGTTTTTCGATGCAGTGAAGTTGCCTACTTTGTTTAAGGAAAAGGCTTTGCTATTTTGTAAGTATAAGATGATTAACCGGTGGGAAGTTGTCGTTTCTTGTTTTCCTGTAAGTACAAAATTGTTAAGGTTTACATTTTCAAATTGCACCTTAATTTTATTTTCAAGTTGTCCACATGCCGAGGCTATAAACCCTGTCGTGTTTTCACGTCATCGTAAGTTAGCATCTCAGAATCTTTAACTCAACATGGAATTAAAATGTAGGATAGAAATACCTAAGAACACAGGCGAAGGCCTTCCTGGTCTTGATTTGAACTCAGGATGGAATTGGACACCGATAAAATAAGGATGATTCCAAGACAAATGCCAAAGTACGGAATTCTGTTTTCTCGAGCATATTTAGCTGCGATAATTTTTCCTTGCACTCCTCTATCACTAAAGCCTCCGGAAATAAGAATACCATCAGCACCCGTTAATAACTTCCATGATGCCTTATAAGCATCAGGATTCTGCAACATTGTTAAATAAGAACAATAAAGATTAAACAGTGAATTTGTCAAAATTCACTGTGTGTACCACAGTAATTTTGACTAAGCTTCAACAAAATCAAAGTGTCACTAGTGATTTCATAAAAATTTGCTACTGATTAGGCAGTAGTACTTGAGAGACATATAAACTAACCTTTGGATATACCTGAGTTGGATATATATAGCAGTCCATGACTTTGGATTTACCTGAGTTGTGCAACGCGAAACTGCATCTCGAAGATTGTACTATTTCCTGCTATCACTTGTCCATTGTCCTCCATCCATACTACATAATCATAAAATCCAAAACATTATTTTTATTACTAACTGTTGAAATAAAATTATGAAAATGATGTATATGTGTGCAGAGATAGAGCATACTCACCCAATCACAAAGAAAGAGTAACCATCAAGATGGTAGCTTTGAAGAATGTCTTCGTCGTTTTGGAAAATAATCTCTACAGTTGCTTGTAGTCAGTTTTCATAACAGAAGTGTTCATGTATATATCGCCGCCACTTGGTCTATCAGATATGCTTCCGGGACGGTAAACACCTGATATCTTGAAGAAGTCAGCTAGCTTAAGAGGTGTGTCGGGGGCAATATAAGACACACTGTTAATCGTGTATCTTTGCTTTCCATTCACTTGTCCAGCTGAACTTGAAAGTACGATTGTTCTCGTTGTGTTTATCATACCATAATGGTATGATCCTTGCGGATTTGGTTTTGGTCCACTTGCTATCAGGTTTGTCCTGATAGAACGTGCCTGGTTCAAGGACCAGTCAATTTGGATTGTAGGACCGCCAAGAGGTGGGCCTGAAATTGCGCCTGCAGAGTTACTATAGCGAAGAACTCCGGCCGAGGTTAGTACTGGAGAAGTAAACCGAGAGGAAACAACAATGTAATAGTCTTGACCTGGTTGATCTGCGGTAACTAAAACGGAGTATGATTGACCAACGTGAACATCAAGGGAGGAGTAGGTGGTTTGAAGGGTGTGTGTTCCTTCAACTTCTACCAGCTTTAAATTGTTGTTTTGTATGCGAAAATTGAGTGAATTTTCCAAGCCGACATTTGATATTCTAAGCCTGTAAGTCTTTCCTGTAACATGAGACTCAAATTAAGTAAGAAATAATAATGGCATGGAGCATTTAAGGTGATGTGAAATGAGTACCTTGCTCGATATTGAAAGATGATCCTCCAGAGCTCCAATCTCATATGTGTAACCTAAAATGAAAATTAAAGGGTCAAGTCATGCATACCCATAACCAGGAAAATCAACCAAGTACCAACTATCATTTACACGAAAATGGTTAATCAATTGCATCTTCCCTACAAAAACTGATTAAAAAAACATCAAATAAAAAAGAAGGTTAAAACTTAAAAGATTCTGAAGGCATACGATCTAAAATAATAAAAGGGGGATGTCCAAAAAAGATGCATAATCATAGTTTTCCAAGTCAGCAATGTTTAAAAACATGTGGAAAGTCTAGGATATGGTTATCTTGCGTAGGAGAAAAAAATAATAAATCACATGCAAGGGAAAGGAAAGAAGAGACAGAAACATCCACTATGGCAACATTTATAAACACGCTACTCTTGATGCCTAGTCCTCCTTCCATAATAGCCTTAAATAATGATGCCCTTCCAACTAATTAAATAATGTCTCTAATATCCTCCAAAGTAGAAATCAAGTTGCAGAGTTTGAATCGTTGAATAAATAACAAATCAAGTTATAGAATTTGAACTCACGTGATGAAAAAAAACAACAAAGCACTGAGCACAAAATCGAGGATCTATAACCTATTAAGTAACTGCTGTCCATTATTGTTTCATAAAGATCACTAAAACTAATATAAACCATCAGAAAGCCTTGATTAAAAAGGGTTTGAAGACTGTACCATGGACGGATATCACTTCCATTTACTCTCAATATGTTCTCTCGCAATGCCAAACCAGTATAAAGAAATAGCAGCCAAGCGCCTAACAAAGGATCATACATAACAGGTTGCAGATAAATATTTCATGTAAGCAAGTCAATACTAATATGACATCAAACAAGAGGAGATCATCGGAAATACATGGTAAATCTATACGGGAAAAGCTGGCAAACATCCATCCCAAACCCATGATCTTAGAATGAGAAGTGCTGCCGGGAAAGGCAGGAATAGCAGAACAGTTCTATCCTGAACAAAAGAAATGTCATTTTCTTAAAATTTTCATAAACATCCCGTGTCATGCATGCATGCATGTAAAGAACAAAGTAGTGAATTGTGGGATTTAGTGGTTCTATTATCTATTGTGTCAACAGTCATGTATCGCTGCTGTGAATTCAGCCATGCTCCTAGGAAAAATCTTTCCAGGCGTCATATAGTGTATGACCATAGTAACGCAGGGTGTGGGGTGTGTGTTGGGCAAGTGGAGGCAGTTGATCATCTTTTTATTTTGTGCGAGGTTGCTTCAGCTATTTGGTATATAGTTTTTAAGTTGACGGGGCAGAAAGGGCCTATGTCGTAGTCAATCTTAGGGTGTTTAAGTTGTTTCAGGGTATAGGTCAAGGTAAACAACAGTCTTTAGGCCTGGTCTCAATACGGAATTATGTGGTTTGGACAATTTGAAAAATTCGCAACAATTTTTTTTCCAAGAAAGTATGACACTTAATCATTGTGTGTCTACAATTATTAACTTTCCATGGAAGTGAGTTCATACTCATGCTCCATATTTTGTCATTTCTCTATTAGATTAGGAGTGAGTCACGTTCACATGGTTTGGCTCTTACCGGTTAACTGGTATCCAACTTTCCTCCTTTTATTTTGTGTATGCGTCGTTGTACTTACCTCCCTCCAGCTAGCTCTCTTCTGAGATTTATTTGATCTTGTAATTTCTGGGTAGTTCATATTTTTGATTTGGTTGGCTTGTTTTTCCTACCTTTTGTCTGGTTGCGTTATGTATTTTTCTGTTGGTTGTAGGTATGATTTCGACTATTGATTCTTTTGTTTTGTTTGCTTCACTTGATCATTATTACTCTTTGTTCCTTTTAAGTAAACTGTTGTTTTTATTTTTTTTAATATAAAATTCTAATTTACTATTAAAAAAATAGAGTCAAATATTTTTTTAAAATATTCATAGTATCAAAGATTAATTTGAGAGTGCAAACACATAAGACTAATTTTCTTGCTTACTTAAAAAAATGTTAATGAAGTTAATGTGTCCAATAACAATAGTAGATGTTGTCAAGGATGAGATACATAATCACTTTGAGACTAGCTTTAAAGAGTCGAATTGTTATCGGCAAATCTTAGAGGGTATTGTATTCAATCATTTTAAGCAAGAGGAAAGTGTAGTTTTGGAATTTTCGTTTGAGGAAGAGGAAGTGAAGGCAGTTATTTGGAATTGTGCTTGCGACAAAAGTCCTGGTCCAGACGGATACAACATTAATTTTTACAAAGCTTGTTGGGATATTATTAAGTCAGATGTAATGAACTTCGTAAGATTTTTTCATCGGTGCTCGAAAGTGTCAAAAGCTGTTACAGCTTCATTTTGTACTCTTATTCCAAAATCGAAGAATTCGTAGTCTCTAGGTGATTATCGTCCAATCTGTTTGATTACAAGTCTGTATAAAATTCTTTCCAAATTGTTAGCTTCGAGAATGAATATATTCATGGATGGACTTATCTCAAGTAATAAATTGGATTTTCTTTCTGGTCGTCATATCCTTGATGAAGTACTCGTTGTTAACGAAATCTTAGATTATGCTAAAAGATTCAAGAAAGAGTGTCTTGTGGTTAAGGTGGATTTTTAAAAGGCATATGATTGCGTATCATGGAACTTCCTAAGATTCATATTAAAGAAGTTGAACTTAGGATCAAGATGGCTTAAATGGATGTAGGCACTTGTTTTCATGAGTTCTATGTCGGTATTGGTCAATAAGAGCCCAACTTCCGACTTTATTGTTGAGAGAGGATTGAGGTAAGGGGTTCCTCTTTCCCCTTTTCTGTTTCTTTTAATAGCTGAAGGTTTTACTGGCCTCATAAATTAAGCAGCTCTGTTAGGGGATTTCCAGGGTTTTCAAATGAAGAGGGAGGTTAGATATGAGGTGCTCCAATTCGCGGATGATACAATTCTGTTTTGTAATGGTGCAAGGGCCAATTTATGGAGTCCTAAAGTTTTGTTGCACAGTTTTGAACTAGTTTCTGGTCTCAAAATCAATCTCGCTAACATACCTATCTATCCTCTTTCTTTCTACAGGGCACTGAAGATGATTATTCAAGAGATCATTAGCATCCAACGGAATTTCTTATGGGGAGCCGATAGCGGGCATTGGAAAGTTTGTTGGGTGGGATGGGATTCGATATGCAAGACAAAGAAGAAGGGTGGTTTAGATATTAAGCATGTCGGTTTATTAAACCAAGCTCTTCTTAGTAGGTGGTTGTGGAGAATCATTGCCAATCCATCTCCTCTATGGAAAGACCTTCTGTTCGTTAGTTACGGTGATATTCATTCTAAAATCCTTGGTTCTCCCTTGCGACTGTGAAATAGAAGAAATTCGATTTGGTGACGCGATTTGATGTGTATGCATATCACAACTCTAACATCGGGGAATTGGTTTTCGGAACATGTCAGCTGTTGAGTGGGACAAGGTAATCTCATTAGCTTTTGGAATGCTAGTTGGTGGGGTAAAGATAATCTTTCTTCAGTGTTCTCACTTATTTATCGCATTGTCATCAATTAAGAGGCTAAAGTTAAGGACGAAGGTTACTGGTTTGATTCTCTCTAGTAGTGGAAGATTAATGTGAATTTGATATCGTTGTCGTACGAGGAACAGGTGCAGTTGGTAAATTTGTATCTGGCGCTGCCCGATGTCTCCCCCTTCGTTGATTCTGCTGATAACTTTATTTGGTGGCCTGCAATTAGGGGTGGGAATAGGCCAGGCCAGCTAATAGGGGCCTACGGCCTAGCCTACATAGGCTCAGGCCAGGCCTGGCTTTTTCTTAAATAGAAAAGGCCTAGGCTTTTTTATAAGCCTATTTAGCTAAAGAGGCTAGGCCACAGGTCGTAAGAAAAGCCTTTTAAGCCTATCAGGCTGACCTATTTAAGAAAAAATAAATAAATTTATTATTATTATATTTTATTTTGTACTTTGAATTAAAATACGAAAATAAAACTTAGTTATCTTGAAGAACTTATGAAAATAAGTTGAAAAAACATTATAAACAATGTCATAAGTTGTTGTCATAAGATTTTCTCATAAGTTATCTTCAACAAATAGTATCACCAAACTTATGATAATAAGAAAACTTGAACGAGACAATGAAAACAAACATTTAATCTCATTGATCTTTTAACTTGTTAGTCTATTTAACATTAGTTAAATTTCTTATTTACAGATGTTCAAATGAAGTAGGCTTTTAAATAGGCTAGTAGGTTAATCAGGCCTTCGAAAATGTCAGACTTAGGCCTAAAAATAAGCCTATGATAGGCTACAGGCCAGGCTTAGGCTTTGAATTTTTTAGCAGGCCAGGCTCAGGCTTGGCAAAGCCTAGCTCGGCCTAGCCTATTCCCACCCCTACCTGCAATGGAAAATTTTACGATGAAAATAACTTATTTTTTGTTGCTCGAGCATTCTGCTACCATTCCCACGGATGCTGCCAACATGATGCAACTGATTTGGAAGTCCGACATACCTAGTAAAATGCAATTTTTTTGTTGGAAATTAATTCTCAATCGTTTTCCATCCAAAGATATTTTGGTTCATCGTGGAATGCTTGCCGGAGAGAACCCGACGGTTTGTCAAAGTTGTGCAAACATTGAAAGAAGTGTTAGCCACATTTTTTATACTGGTTCTCTTTCGTCTGATATATGGGCCAGAGTTTGTGGTTGGCTGCACATAGAGTCGGTTGGGTTGGTTGATAACATGGTGGAGCATTTCGTCCGGTTTACGGAGAATGCGAATAAAGTTTATAGTAAAAAGATAGGTTGTTTGTTATGGAGTTGTGTGTATTGGAATATTTGGCATCAGAGGAATTTGGTCATTTTCAAGTCGGAGGAAGTTGCGAGTTGGAATTGTTGTGATAGTATTCACTACGGGAAAAGAGGGAAAAGAGGGGGCTTTTTTTGCCCTATAAAAGCGCTGTCTAAGCATGCGCTGTCGTAGGTAAAGACAGCGTTTTTTTATTTATGAAAAAGCGCTCTCTAAAAGGGGACTTTAGACAGCGCTTTTAAAAGCGCTGTCTAAAGTATACGTTTAAAATTTAAAATTTTTTTTTATATACTTTAGAAAGCGCTTTTTCCTTCAAAAGCGCTCTCTAAAGGTGCTTTTAGACAGCGCTTTTGAAAAGCGCTGTCTAATGTATACGGAAAATGATTTTTTTATATACCTTTAGAGAGCGCTTTTTCCTTAAAAGCGCTCTCTAAAGTATACCTATAATTTTATTATTTTTTCTACGTATAAAAAATCTCATTTTAGCCATTTTTTTTATGCAGAAACCTGCATAGTTTCAAACCTGCATTTCTTATAGACTTTCTTGCAACAACAGAATTCTTATACATTTCAATAAATAGAATTCTTGCAACAACAGAATTCATATACATTTCAATAAACACAGAATTTCCTTCTATTCACAAAACTAGAATTTACAACAGAATTCTTACAACAGAATTCTTGCAACAGAATTTACAATAGAATTTCCTTCTATTCACAAAACTAGAATTTACAACAGAATTCTTCTTGCAACAGAATTTCCTTATATTCACAAACTAAAATTTACATTCACAAAACTATACATTCAAAGAATTCTTCTTAGAAGAAAGAATTCGCACAATTCTTCTGTAATATAATTCAATTGTTTCCTTGTGTAACAAGAACACGCCATATCTTCGAAATACTACATAACAAAACAAAATACGCATTATTTAGTTAAAAATAATAAATTATATGACATATCCGATAAATATTAAAATAAATCCTAAGTTATAAATCCATACATACCATGATAGGAATCTCCAATTGATCCATTTGAATGATTTCTCTCATGAACCTCAAAACGAAGTACCCGCAGTCTATGCCATTACGCTGACGAGGGCACTACACATAGACAAACAAATTAAATAAGAAATAATATATAGATGTTTTGTGTTATCAAGTAGCATCACTAATAAGCAACATTGTGAAAATTAATATACCTCCACTTTAACCCATGTAACATTGGTTGCTCTAGCCCGTGCTACTCGAATCTCTCTTTATGCACGGTACACTAGTATAGCTCTATAAAAGAAAAACGTAAACTTAGAACAATGTCACAAAAATAATTAAATATACAAATACACACGAATATTTCGAACAATCTCACTTACGTGTCAACCACATCCTTCATATTTTGATACGTGGACCAATCGGTATCCAATGAATTAAGATAATATACCACTTCTCTTACAGGATTAATGGCAACCAACAGCCAGTGTCCACTGTAAAATATAACAAAAGTTTAGATGGATAATTTCTACGCAAAAGATACAAATTAAATATTAGAATGAAAATCTTACCCGTTTCCAGTATTATACGGTAAAAGAAACAGACTTTCTGTGTTGCTGGCCATAAATCTGTCAAGTAAGTGGCCTCTTACTTTTGCTGCATTCATATCAATTCTAGGTGCATTAACAATGTTGCAACAGAAGAAACGGAATTTGTTTGACAAATCCGTCCCCCACATGAATTTTTCATACATGCACCTTAAATAAAAACATAAACATTAGACTATTATCATTGAAATGTGTAAATAAATTATTCAACTAAATAAATAATAGATTGATTGGAGTACCAGATGTATGAATGCATAACACCGATGCCTAATTCAGTATGATTGAAAACCTGCTCCATGTCCTCTTTTCCGATTATCTCGGAATGAGGAAAACCAAAAACACCTTCGTCCATGTTGATTTGACGAATAGCACCTTGCATCAAATCTGACATTGACATAAGTGTTTCTAGACACGTCTGAAAGTGAGGTCTTTTTTCCTTCACGGTCCTTGTAGGAGCTTTTTTCTTGCCGGTCTGTTGTGAAGGTTGAGCAGGAACCTAACAATCATATAAGTTAGGTAAAGTAGAAAATCATGAAACTTTTGAATTCGGATAATAGAATAACACTTAAAAGCTACCTCTCTGTGTGATTCAACAGATCGTTTTGCCGCAAAACCCCTTTATTCTTTGCTGCGGGTTTTGTAGGAGTCTAACATTACCATGTAAAAAAAATGTAAGTAATGGTTCATAATGATTTTCATAATCGTTCAGAATTGACATTTGAATACTAAGAGATTCGTAATGGTTTTCAACATACCTCATCACCTATGGAAATGAGGTCTAACGGCCATGCAACAAACGAACCTATTGCATCCCGCAGCAATGTAACCTCTGAAACCGAGTCTGGTATCGGTGGTAACGCATCCGTATCTAAACCGATATCAACCGACACTTTCAGATAACCTTGTGGGAGCAGATGATGGTGAAGTAACGCTCCCACAAAGTTATGCACTTTTCCCTTGCCAACCATGCGATAAGTCGGAAACGACAAATACAGCTGGCAAGATGAAATGCCCTGAAGCAATAATAAATATGTAACTGTTAATATGTATAAAGGTCAATTAAAATAAATGTGTTAATTTAATTAAAATAAATATGTGCTAATTACCTCGGAAATTTTATTTGGAGAATTGATACTAGCTTTGTCACTAGCATCTTTCAAACCGGAACCGCGCCTTTCCGCCTCATATCTCTCTTTATCCTGCTGCAATGCTTGGACTTGCGCTTGTAGTGCCATCACAGTTTGCATGATTTCTTGGGTGGTGGGATTTTTTTCTTTGATTGCTTATACAAGGATGACGGAGTCACACCAAATCCTTTACCTCTCACCCGACCGGGATACTCAGGAACATTTAGTACTCGACTAAGAATGCTCCTGCAATCATCCTCATCTGCGGGTATGGATTTAGATAGATTCTCCTGAAATTCATTGACATATCGAAAATTATTAGTGGGGATTAAAAATTAATTATAATTTAATAAAATTTCAATTAACTTTGAGACATAATGTTATACTTACACATTCTTCATAAACATGCTGAACATCTTCTGTAACAGCTCCACCCTTACCCACGTGAGCTTCCTTCCACAAAACATGGTCCGGAAGTGATGATTCTTCACTTTTAGACTCTTCTAACTACACATTTAGTTAAATAATAAGTTCATCAATTATAACACAATAATACAATTAATAAAATCATAGCATTAATATATACTTACCAATTTTTGTTGTAACCGTGCATATCCCAAACGCCCTTTTCTATATGGATACGCGGGCTTTGATGCTCTTTCGCGGTTAATGGCACTCAATTTCTGGATAAACAAGTTTAAGTCATATCAAAACAAACTAATGAAACAAATATATAATACAATCAATAGACATGATAAGATAACATTACATTGAATTCTTTGGTTTTCCGTTTGTCTACAAAAAGGCTTCATTCTTCCGGTGTAATCAAATCCGCATACAACGGTGGAAGTTCTCCTTCAACAAAATTTTTGTCTTCATCCCTAAGATACTTGTTTGATAACAAGGCTCTAAACCCTCTGTGTCTCTTTCCGGCTAATTGAAGACAATACTTTTTTCGGCTTTCTTCAATATTAAAGGACCTCTACAAAAAAACATACACATATAAACATAAAGTGTGTTAGTATAAGTAAATTAAAGACTTAATCGTCAACAAAAATCTAATAACATCAATCATATTTGGTAAGTACCTCTATCTCGGTCCATATCTTTTCTTTACCGGCATCCAACGCTTTACTCCTCCAATTATCACAAGTGATTGGAATGTGCTGACGGATGAGTGAACCAATGTATGAAGCCAACATTGAACCGTTAGGCTCAACTAGTTGGTTCTGGTCACTCAAATGTACATCAAATCTCGTCCCTTTATCTCTAGCACGGATGATTCTCTTCATAATGGTTTTTCCTCTTTTTATTTCATGTTCTACATTCGAAGCTTCATTCTGAGCTTCCTTTGTATCATGTGTCTCGTGGGTGTCTTCCTGGTTATTAGACATTTTACCTGTAAGAAAGAAAAAAACAAAAATTAAATGACAAATATAAAAATCCATAATCCATAATCCATTGAATGATATAAGTTATATATAATTACAGTGGTGAGAGAGAACAACTAATTACCTTTAGAGATGTAAATTACATTCTAACAAATGTTTGAATCACATTCTAACCAAAAAAGGAATAACAGACAAATACCAACATTTAAAAGTAACAAAAGAATTAGTCAAATTGACTCAGCTATCATCATTCATCTATGAAGAATCTATTTCGAAAATAAGCAGTATCACTTGTTTAAAAACTAGACATTCTTGATTAAAAACTAGACACTGGAAAAATATGCAACCACAACAAATGCAACATAATTGTTATCAAATAATAGTGACTCATTCTTGATTAAAAACTAGACATTGGTTACATTCTTAAAACTCTATTCATATCACAGTAAATACCCTAAGAATTCCCCTAATTTTCTCTGATTCTATAATTTAAACAAAACAAGGTTGCATATTATGGAAAAATAGAATGAAAAATACTATTAATATATATGACTGATTACATAACAAGTCATTCTCTGTGTGGCATTACATCAAACATGTGATATGCTTATCGTCCAAGTTACTGAGAAGCAACAACAGTATCTTGAACATTTTTCTACGAAGGAAGTAATGCAAACTGAATATTGAGAACAAACAGAACATTTTTCGACAATATTATTATTATTTTTCTAACAATGACATTCAATAAGCTAGAGTTGTTAAATATCGCTCACAAAGAAGAACGAAGGACGATAATGGGAACTGAAGAATACCTGAACTGAAGAACAAAGGAGAGTTTCGAACGCTTCCTGAATGCAAGAACGACGATAATGGCAACAGTGACGGTAACGGCAACGGCAACGGCAAAGAACGACGGCAATAATGGCATACAAGAACGACGACAAGGGTTTAGAGAAACGGTCGAGAGAGAAAATGAATAGAAGTGTCTCTGAAAATGTTTAGAATTGTTTTATATTTTAATTAGTAAAGGACTTTAGAGGGCGCTTTTCCTTAGAAAACGCTTTCTAAAGTGAAAATAATTAGAGCCCTATAAGAGCGCTTTCTGAAAGCGCTTTCTAAGGTGGCCTTTAGACAGCGCTTTTTAAAAGCGCTCTCTAAAGTGATACCTATAGCAGCGCTTTTTGGAAAGCGCTTTCTAAGGTGGTCTAAGGTGGCAGTCTTTTATAGCGCTTTCTAAAGTCTTTCTTTTAATGCGCTTTTTTTTAGCGAAATTTTTTTATTATTTTTAGCAGCGCTTTTGTATAAAAGCGTTGTCTTTTAGGTGCTGTCTAAACATATTTTTGGCGTAGTGATTGTTAGATCTAGTTGGGAATAGATTATCATCCGTTGTAGAGCTGCTCATGCTGTTGGTTGGGAGGATTAGGTGGCCAATCCCTCTTGTTTGTTCTAGTTTTTCTATTGGCAGGTTTGCTGTTTTTTGGTTGTTTTAGTTTTTCTTTAACCTATTTATTGTTGTTGGGTTGTTTGTCTTTTTTTTTTTTTTTTTTTTATCGTCTTGTATTAAGGGTTGAGTACCCTTTGTATTCCGCATAATACATTATTGCTTATAAAAAAACAGTTAGTTATTGTTGGAGACATATGTTTGCTCAATTGTTACTCCATATTGAATTTGAGGCGGGGGTGGGACTAGTATTGCATAAACATGACCCTGCTTTGTTTCCATGATTAATTAACATATCTCTAGTCTAGTACTTGGTGGTTCACTATTTGAGTGGGGGGTTTGTTTTACCTTTAGACCAGTCTCATATTATTGTTGATATTGTGATTCATGCTTGTGAAACCAAGAATTTTGTTTTTGTGAAATATAAAATAAAGATATTGCTTCCCCAACTATCCAACTCAAACTATTTGAAATTACTTCTCTATGTTGATAATGCCTACAACTTTTATCAATACGTGTTATCTACAATTATTATTTATCTAACATTTTCAACTATGTGTCTATATATCCCTAATCCTTATCCTAACAATCTTAATATTTCTATTAGAGGTGTACTTTCTTTCCATACCTAATCACTTTACCCGTTTTCTAATCATGCAATTAATTGATAGTCAAGTAATTACACTCTCTGATCACTATTATAAACAATAAAAAATTGTTTTGTTCATTATATAATTAATGTATCTGATATATAATAATGATCAGATATGTCATTTATTCAATGAATCTAAAAAACTTTTTGTTGCTTATAATAGTGACCGGAGAGTAATCATAATTATAATAATAGAAAATAATAATAGAAAAGAAGATATAGCCACCTCGTTTTAGAGAAGCTATAGACTCATTAAAATTAATATAAACGATTTGTTACCTTAATTATCTTAATTATTGAAATTATTTTAAAGCGTCTTTTTCAAACATTAGGCCATGCTATATATTCTAATGACTTGCATATGCATGCATAATCTAGTTTTAAACTATATATATTAAGATCGCAATTTAATCCATTATGAGCTACCTAGCTAATGCTAACGCTATTAAACTTTTGGACACAATTTATAAAAAAGCCTAAGACAATTTATATGTAACTTTTCAACGTAAGTTTGATAAAAGAGCCAACATATGTAGAGTATTCTTTTGGTCCCACAATATTTATTACATTTGAGTGTTTTATATAAGATTAAGAGATAATTGAGAATTTATAATTTTATCTGCTAAAGTTTGGCTCATGGTCTAAATAGCTTCTGTCTAGCCATATATAGAATCATCTAGGAGCAATTCAGATAAGACATACATATCGGTGAGAAAGTTACTTCACATATTTCTAAGCAGGATTGCTATTCCTTTACACAAAATATGTACATCATATACACTCTTTGTTATATTTATACGGTACATAATATTTTTTTAAATAAAAAATATTTTTATAAACAGTGTGTGAACAGTGTTTGTATATAGTATTTATAAATATTAATTTTAAAATAGTAAAATAAAGTTGGTTGATGAAAAATATATAAAAATATTATTTAATAAAGTGATGAACTTGATTAACAAAATTCATATATTAAAAAAGAATTTAGTAATAAATTAAAATTGATTTATAAAAAATAAAAAAAAATTAGTAGTAACTTAAACGTTCAAATAATAAAAATAATTTTTAATAACAAATAAAAAATTAATAAATTATAAAATTGAATAAATACTCAATTTTATATTAATATTATTTAATCTAAATAAAACTATTAAAATAATAATTTTTTATATATTATTATAATATTTCACTAATTACCATATTGATGAATAAAAAAATACAATATAAATATACGAATTTGATGTGAAAATAACATTTTTCTTACACCGATTGATACACAGTATATATCTTCAAAACAAATTTGTCTTTCACTCAAACCAATGTAAAATAAATTATTAAAAAACAAAACTAGTATACATTATGTTGTAGGTGTAGGTGTCAAAAACCAATGTCAACCTTATCTTTTGCCCATAATATACTATAGCACCAAAATAGTAAAATATATTAAACATGTGATTTTTCCAAAACATTTTATACCATCAAACAATCATAACATCCAAACTAATACTTGGATATTTCTAAATAATACAAAACTTTAATCAGATTATTAAAAAAAAAAAATTATTTCTCATCTAATAATCACTTGAAAGTAGAAATATAGATAATGCGCATCTAGTGTCATTAGTGGATATTCGATAAAGTAATTAATTAATTTAATTATTCATATTTATATTATAACACTAATAATTTTGACTCTTATGCTAAACTTTGGGTATAAATATAGTGATTTATAACCATACTCTTCCACTCATCTCAAGCAAACATATATAAGTTTCTCTTCCTCAAAAAAAGAAAGAAATCATAATTAAGAGGAAGTGAGATTAATATATACATAAGATGGGTGAATTAACATGTTGTGAGAAGGTTAATGCATGGCTAAGAAACTCAAAGGTTTATTTGCTTATAATAAGCTTGCAATTTGGTTCTGCTGGCATGTATGTTCTCACCATGGATGCTCTTAATAAGGGAATGAGTCATTATGTTTTTGTGGTTTATCGTAATGTTATTGCCACTGTTGCTCTTGCTCCATTCGCATTTTTTCTCGAAAGGTATATAAATAAATAAATAATTTTTTTTATTAGCAAAATATTGAAAACTAACAATTGTAAAACTTTGTTCAGGAAAATTAGGCCAAAGATGACAGTGAGAATATTTTCGGAAATTATGGCACTGGGATTTGTTGAGTACGTAATTTCATCTTATTTAATTATATTTAAGTTGAATTTTTTTGTAAGGTTGTAGATGATATTAAATTATTTTTGATTCATATATATTTAATGTTATTTATAGGATAATACTTGATCAATGTTTCACGTTCTTGGGGATGAAGCTGACATCAGCATCTTTTGCATCTGCTGTTATGAATTCCGTACCTTCCATCACCTTTGTACTTGCAATCTTATTTAGGTAAGATTCTCATTTAAATTATATAATATATAGTATTATTATTATATTACTATTAAATAATAAGTAATATATAGTATTATTATATTGTTATTATTATTATTATTATTATTATTATTATTATTATTATTATTATTATCTTGTGTCCTTCAAGGATCCCACTCCACACTCACGCATGCACTTAATTAGTGGGCTTAGTTTATTTTCTATATAAAAAAAATTTAAAATTTAATTTTATAAAAAAAAATGATTGATGTACTTAAAATGTTTGATTTATGTTTGAGTAGATTGGAGAGGATGAAACTTAGGGAGATAGGATGTCAAGCAAAAGTGATTGGCACAGTGGTGAGTCTTGGAGGTGCTTTTCTTATGGCACTATACAAAGGTCCTGTTCTTCAAATTGCTGGCTCTTCAGCAGCAACACAGATGCACCAACCAGAAAATGTCAATGATCCCACTGGTTCACACTGGCTCCTTGGTGCATTGTTCCTCCTCATCGGTTGCGCCGGCTTCTCCGCTTTCTACATTTTACAAGTAAGTTTAAGTATATATACACAAATTCAAATTGACACCTCTAAACAATTATGTGTCTCGTCTCAGACAGGTATGTGTCGGTGTCTGAAATCTGTGTAGTATGTATTTGCGTGGAGTTAAAGTTACCTAACTAAAACATACACTTATGAATTACAGGCCATAACATTAAGAAAGTATCCAGCAGAAATGTCTCTTGCCACGTGGGTTTGTTTCATTGGTGCACTTCAAAGCAGTGTGGTAACTATTTTCGTGGAGCGTCACAGCCCCGAGGCTTGGGCTTTGGGCCTGGACTCTAGACTCTTCGCTTCCGTATACGCGGTTAGTAAAAAGGCCCAATAAGCCCATTTAAACTCAAAGGCCCAACCCAAGTTACATATTTAAGCAAATATCTTAAATTTTGTTTCTAACATAATATTTTTCTTCTAATGTTTTACACAGGGGATAGTAACTTCAGCAATTCAATTTTATGTGCAAGGATCTGTGATTAAAACTATGGGACCTGTTTTCGTGACCGCTTTTAATCCTCTTCGAATGATCATAGTCACGGGCTTAGCTTGTATCGTCCTCTCAGAAAAACTTCACCTCGGAAGGTACATTTTAGTAAACCTTTCAGCGTGTTCCTAACACTCGTCTTAATTTAATATGAAACAAATTATAAATTATGATTTGTTTTATGTACGTCGCAGCATTGTTGGAGGAGTTGTGGTGGTTACAGGACTATATCTTGTTGTATGGGGCAAATCTAAGGAACAAAAAAGTATCATGTTAGAGGAAGAGTCCCCGCAAAAAATCGGCATACAAGGACAACAACAATTACCCATTACGGTCTCCAAAATTGATGACAATGTTGATGTTAATAAAGCTCAATCTGTCACGATTGAAGATCCAACGAGTATTGAGAGACAGTGATCACAACAAAATTAAGTGGTCACATTGTTGGAATGTTTGTGACACTGGCTTAGGAACATGTTGTGCTGAATTATAAATATCCATTTTAATATTTGAATGATTTTGGTTTTGGTTTTGTTTTTGAGTTTTACTTCTGCATTTAACAAAATATGAAATTATGAAAGGGATATATTCCTTTTGTTTTTTGTATTGTTGACTTTAACAAAATAAATAAATAAGAAGAGACAGTTGTAAAGGTTATGTTCAAGAATGTGTCTAATCGCTTCATTATACTATGATTTATCTCTTAATTAGATACTCTGTTGATATGAAACACAAATTTATTGAAAGGTTACAAAATGACTCTTTGAAACAATGTTTCCACCTCTACCTCTAGTGATGGACCTGCCTTTGCCAAAGTTGCTCAAGTTCTAAATGGTTTGGTTTACCATTCTTGGGTGAGTTCAATGTGTCGTGCACTTGGTGATAAGATGAAATTTAAGTTCAGTTGAAATACAGATTAATCCATGTCGTTAGTAGTATGTTTGATCCTACTTTTCTAGCATGGGACCAGTGTAAATGTTAGGTCATTCCTATATTATTAATTATGTTTTTAAATCGATTATATAACTTATGGTGTTTATCGAAAATACATTTGGTGTATGTATCAATCTCAATGAATGCTTTACTCAAAGTGATTTGACGTGTATTTCTGAATTGATGCAAAACATCTAAAGTTTGCAACAAGATTTTAAGATATAGTTACTTAAATTTACTTTGAATATAAGATTCTAGGGAAGAAATTTGAAATTTACATTTCAATTCTCAATTGTAATTGTAGAAATAGGTGTACTTGTGAAAATGGATGGATCCTGAAATTTCAACTAATGGGGTTAACCGGTTAAGTTCATTTACTATAAATATTTATAGACAACAAAATGTATGAATACATAAGTGATATAATTATGTCAACATTAAAATTAAGAACTTTTTTCTAAGAGCACACAATTCGAATATTCAAAAATTGAAAAAACCTACATTCAAGAAATATAATTTCTGCCAAGACCAATCCAACATAATACAATTACACAAATTATCCTTAACATCCTTTACGAGATAGGAGTAGAGACAATGAATTTGACCACTACAAGAATTTTAGAGGCTATTAATAAGTGTCAAATTGATTAATTTAACATAAGCACTTATTAACTTAAATCACATATAATCACATGAAAATTGAGAAAATTTGAAAATATTGAGATTTGAGTTAAAATTAGTTGTCTATTTCATGATGTAGACATTCTCGCTAGACGAGTTTATGCTCTCATTAGGCAAGAAATGTGCAGCATGCAGATTTATGACATAATCAAGAACCAAACGGTATCATGAAAAAGTTTTGTTTAAATGCTTCATTCAAAGTTAATTTTTGTGATTATTTAGTGATAGCATGAGAGCGAAACCATTGATTGCTTAAAGTTAGATTTCATTACGTGTTTTGTGAAAAATTGTTGATTTAAATTTGAATCATTCAAAACATAACCAAATGAGGGCCGGCCCAACTTATTTGGAGGCCTAAGGCAAAATCTAAAATTAAAATTTTTAAATATAATATAAATATTTTAATAAAAGTAATATATTTTTATTTAAATTGTAATGAGTTTTTTAGATGAAAAATTATTTAGTTAAATTATCAAAATTGATTTCTCTTAATATTTATTTTTTATCTTTTATCGATTATAAAATTAATTCATTTAGTTGCTCTTCTCATCATATTTTAAAAAAACCGTCTAAAAAATATTGCCAAAATTTTTAAAAGTAAAATAGTAAATGTCAAACTTCTTGTCATCTACATAAAATGTAATAGCTCATTAAATGTTGTTATCTATAAAAATAATTTTTAAGTTAATTAATAAATATTTTTAATAAATATTATTGTTTAACTATTATAATAAATATCTAAAAAATTATTGAATCAAAATAAAAATAAAAAAAAAGTTGAGGCCCTAGGCGGTGGCCTCGGTCACCTACCCCTAGGGTCGGGCCTGTGAAAAAGTTGAGTGTAGATATTGCAAATAACTCATTTAATTTCGCATGAAGCTTGATATTTGTTTGCATGTATGATGTCATGGATATTTTTTGGAATTAAAGAATTTATTAACTCCAAAAACACGGAATACAAGCCGATCCGAGGATCCAGGCAGCACACTGACAAAAAACAAAACTAATAACCTCAAATCCTACTACAAAAGTCTACAAGTTTTCTATTTTTTCCTATGCATCTCTTAATCATATCCTTGACATCACTGCTACGGAGCTCCTTTGTACCATTTTGAAAAATCGTTTTGTTCCGCATATTCCATATATAGTATACCGACTCGGCTACGGATATTATCAAAGCATTATTTTTTGATTGAGTGAAAAACTACTTGGCCAAATAAAACTTACCTTGTGAGTATGTGATTCCTTGACAACCCTTTTGATGTAAAACATGAAATTTTTTTTGTTAAGTAACAACCTTTATGTTATGGCGCGAAAAATATTCGAGGCATGCTCGAAATTAATGAAGTCGCCACTAAAGTTTATTTGAAAAAGGGAAATCGTTGATAAAATCCTTAAAGAATAAAAAGTTGGTCTTCACAACCAAATTTAGGTACATGAGTCTTTATGCATAGGGAATGTATTCGTACCCTAACATCCATTAAAAAAAATGGTTACTTCTAGTTAATTTTGCAAAAGAACATTGTTAACCTTATTATATCGATTTTTTCCTAATCATTGGAAAATAAATAAAGTGTATTTACAATACAAAGGGAAAAAGTTTTTTTTTTTTTATAATGTGCTTGACAAGATGAAACTCTTGCTCCTACGTATCTCGCGGTGCGATGGAGAATTTCAAGATACGTAGTTCTTGGTAGAAAAATTTTGTGCATTGATTAATTTTAAAGAAAAATGTTTTGCTGGTCGTGTTAGTGCGAATAAAAGTGTTGTTTGTTGATCACGTTAGAGCTGATAAAACATTGTTCGTTGGTTGGTTGTGATTGTTTTTAGGAGGAAGACAAGTGTTATATTGAGAAAGCTATACAATTGTGTCCAAACACTCGAGAATAAAAGTGATATACATCCAATTAATCCTTTTATAATTCAATTTTATTTATAAAGGAAAACATTCAACATGAATCAAGTCGTAATCTCTTAAAGGAAGACCAACGTTAGAATAAGCAAGCTATACGACTTGTGTCCGAACGCTCGGGGATAAAAGTGATATCTATTGAATTAATCCTTTTTAATCTAATAAAAGAATAAACTTAGAATGATTAAGTTATTAATTAAAACTTTCTGAAAGAAAGACAAGCGCTCGAACAAGAAAGTGATACGACTTCTGTCCGAAGACTCGTGGATAAAAGGGATATGCATATCAAATTTATCCTTTTTAACCACATTTTGTTCATAAAAGAAATTATTCATTGAGAATTGAGTCTCAATATTTTAAAGGAAGACAAATGTTAGACCAAGCAAGTTATACGACTTGTGTCCAAATACTCGAGGATAAAAGAGATATACATTCAATTAGTGATTTTTAATCCGATAAAAGTATGAACTCCAAATGATCAAGTTATTGATTAAAAATTTTTGAAAGCAAAACAAACGTTTGAAAAAGCAAGCGATATGACTTGTGTCCAAAAACTCAAGGATAAAATGAATATATACATCCAATTAATCCTTTTTAATTAGGTTTTGGTTTATAAAAAAAGAGATTAAGACGATCAAGTCGTTATCTTACATGATTTGATCATATCTTGAGTTTCAAAACTCCATTGAGGTGGGATCAACGATAAGTTAAAGCTAACAAAAAGATCTAACTAGTTCCAATAATAATAATAAATGAAACAACAAAGATATGTTATTTATTACCACGGACAACACACAAACAACATAGATACAACAATAGCACATATACATCATGACATATATTCTATAATTTAATCATATCTTGAGTTTCATTACTTTGATTGAGGTGGAATTAATGACAAATGAAAGCTAACAAAAAGAGTTATCTAATCCCAAGATAAAAAATAAATCAGCAAAGTTATGAAATTGATTTTCACAGTACATAATGAGTTTTAGGAGTTGTGATCATTCTATTTCATTAGTTATCATCCTAAACTTGTAGCTATGAAGTGTTTAAAATATTAACTCAAACAACTAACATATATATAAAAAACAAAACATATTGAAGAGTGTAGCAACATATAAGAAAAAGAACTCAACAACACATAAAAGAATAAACATGTAAAATGTAAGAAACAAGGTTACCAACAATGAAGCCTTTGGAGATGGAGTATGTTACCAAATAGTGACAATAGGTGATCATAAGAAAAAGAAAAAAAAAACAAGAGTGTTACCTTGATAAAAACCAATGAAAAGAAAAATAAATAAAAAAAGAATAAAAAAAGAAGAAAGAAATAGTGTCAGAAGTAACAATTCAAAATAAAATCACCAAAAGAAATTATAAGTGGAAATAAAGAGAGTTTTTTAAATAAGTTGCATACAAATGAATTGACGTTCTCTTATCTACTAGGCACATTTGAATACAAGAAAAATCAATATTTTGTGTAGTCTGACCACGTTACAACCTGAATAAAAGACCTTAGTGATTTATGAGTGATTATGTATTTTGTGATATTTCTTAGATGAAATACAAAGTTGATTTATAGTTATTGCATTGTTTAAAAATGATAGAAACACTAAACAAACGAGTGATATTCAATGAGATCACGATTCAGATGAAAAACTAACCATTGATTTAAACATGTTTTGAAATCGTACTTTGGTAGGAAAACTTTTGATTTATGGATGATTATGCCATTGATTTTGATTTTTTTTTTCATTTAAAGAAATCATGCTTATATAATTGTTTTTCAAAAGTTTCTGATTCCATCTTCAACCTCATATGACACATGCATATTGAATTATTATAACCACTTGTTATTTATTATGATGATTTTTTTAGGACAAACAAAAATATAAGTTTGAGAGAGTTGATAAGTTCCAAATTTACTGATTTTACATAAGCATTTATAAACATAAATCACAAGTAATCACATGAATCCCCCCCCCCCCCAATTTATCATAAAAGAATATAAAACACATGTGTGAACATTTTAACTATGTTATTCCTAAGTACATGTGAAAATAATCAAGAATATCACAAAGTTTATAAGCTAAGTGAAAAATACCTTGATGGGAAAAACAGGGGCTCACCTAGCAAAAAAACAGAGCATTCGCTAAGTAAGGCATGGCTTGCTAAACCAAACATAGCGAAAACCTTCCAGGGATCTCCTCTCTAAGTCAAGAACATGGTCTCTCTATGCAAGCTATGGCTATTCAAATATTAATTCAAAGCCAAGTTACTTCACAATAAAGGATGACACTCACTAGGTGAGATATATGCCTTGTTAAGTGAGGTAAGGTGGTTTAGAGACTTCTTGGCTAAGTTAATTCAGAGTGAAAGAATGGTTTGCTCACTAGGAGAGAAATAACGGCTCCTAGGCCAAGTATGGCGGTCAAAAGCCACTTGGGGATGAGTTGGACATGAATTAGAGATGAATAAAGGCATGCTTGTTAGGTGAGCTAAATGTATCGCTAAGCGAGAATGCGTACGCAGAAATCTATAAATAGCATTCACAGCCATTCATTTGGATATATTTCTAGTTACCATTGTTACCATAGTTTTACACTAGAAAACTCATAAACATAACATAAAAGAACAGAAGAGGGAAGATTGAAGGCGAAAGCGTTATCCGAGAAACTAACATAAATGTTATTCCAAATCTTTCTTCTAGATCGTCATTGTATAGTTACTATAAGTAAGAGTGACTAAAATCTCTTTTGTTGGGGTTATTTGTAGTCGTCCAAATACTCATGTATCAATCTTGATCATGGAGTTTTATGTAATTTTAATTATGATTTAATACTGATGATTATCTTCATGCTTAATTCTTGTTTTAGAGTAGCTAACTAGAACATGTTTTTATGGTTTTTTTTATGCTTGTTTTAGAGTAGCCAACTAGAACATACTTTTTACTAGATCAAAGATTTTTATCTGCTAAATGCTAAACTCTAGAGATAGATTTAGTTTTGGCATCGACATATATTATTGAATCTTAATATTATCATATTTGTTAATAGGATGAGAGATCCTATATTAATCAATACAGTTGGTTTCACGTTGTTGATTTAGAGATAAACAACGAACACAATACGATAGGTGGTAATATTAACTGCTGATTAGAAATGTATTTTTTTATCACGGTGGTACATGTGGATGGGATAGTAAAATATAACCCCAACAAGCTTTCTCATCTATTAAAACATCGATTTCATTTACTGTTATTTCATTATTAAAGTTTACAACAAATAAACTTCTACAAACTTTTCTTAAAATCATAGAAATTATTGAACAACTTTTGAAATTACATTAGTTTTCGTGTAGACAATAATCTTAAATACTTACTTTTGTTTACTTATGAACAAAATGGAGTCGTTGAGGGAACACCATTTGGATTTTAAAAGCATCGTGATGATTTTTATAGTTTTAAGTATTCGTGTTCATAGTTGTTTATGTTTGTGCATATTTTGTTTATTCAACTAACATACTAAGAGTTATTTGCTAGTGTTGTCAAATCTGTTTATACAAAAATAATAACAAAACTAGATAAAATAAATAACTAGCCAAGACAATAGAGCGAGCAACAACATACGTTTCCACATCTTTAGTTAAACCATAAGAAATTGCATATAGTAGAAACAACAACAACAACAATGCTAATGATCCAAATGGAAACAACAACAATGCAAGTTGGGTTGTTTCCAATCTTTATGCTAATCCTTTTTTTGCAGGATTAGATCATGAAGATCTGTCACACCCTAATTTTTTACTCTAAGATTCCTTGTTTCTTGCATAGCATCTCTAGGTCTTTACGTGTTTTGTTTTTTCTATCACTAACCAATTTGAATAGGTTTGGCAATTTCAAGAAGAGATGAAAGGGAAGTGTGCCTCATAATCTTAACCAAATAGCTATTACATGATCATTTGCCTAAGACATTGTGAATGGATTCACTTCAAGGCATGGCATTTGGTTTTCTTAGTTTTTGAATCTTATTTCAAGTTGTTTAAAGCTTTGTTTAATATGTTTTGGAACTTACCCCAAGTGATCCTAAGGACGTGTATCAAGCAAGTTGGTTATATTGATTTGGTTGCAAGTTAATGGAGAATTTTAAATTAAGAGGTTTCATGAAATAATCAAGGGATATTGTTCAAGTTGTGGTGAAGGTTTAATTGAAGCATAAAATAAGTAGGGTTGTTGGAAAATCAAAGTTAAGTCTCTCAAGTTAATTCAAGTTAATTCAAGAGCATGGCTGGATTGTTTAAGTTGGTTCAATGTCGAATCATGCCTCTTAATTCAGGGTTGTGGTTTAGAATCATTTTATTGGCACAAATCTCTTTCACCAAGTTGATCCATAAGCTTAATAATCTTAAAAGCCCAAGATCATTTGTTCTTTACAAGACGATTTCCATATTGATTCCTTGCCAAAAAGTATAAGATCATTTACAAAATTTGAGGGTTCTCAATTCAAAATGTACAAAGACTCATTACAAGCATCTCTCCATGATAGAATTCAAGTTACAAAAGCAATGAGATTTCCATGTGATTTTGCATCATGTTTATTTCCAAGAAATTCAAATTTTGCAATTTATGGTAACACAAAATTCAAAACTCAAAGTCCATCCAAATTACAAGTTTAAGTTTGATTACATGGTTAAGGCAAGCTTGTTGCAAAATACAATTCAAAATCAAAAAGTTTGGTTTTACAAGGCAAATGAGAAAGAAAAGGTTACATTGAATGTTTGGAACTTATTATCAAATTCAAAGTTACATAAGGTGGTTCTTGACAAGGCTCACATGCTCACATATTCTTCACAACTTTCAAAAGCTACATGATATGTTTTAAACGTGACAAGCTTAAATCTTGACATATCCAGAAGAAGTATAAGGCTTCTTCCACATAACTTCTACATCAATCATGTCCATACCAAGCAGCAACCTTATTAATCTCTGGTCCGTATCTAGATAAACCTTTGACCAATCAAGATGTATTTGTTTTCAAGTACACGACGCAAGGGACGGTTTCCATAGTTATTTCCTGCCTCATCTCAATTCCTGTCATTTTAACACATTTCTTGTAATTGGAAAGACATCTCCAGTCACCTACCGGATTCTTGGACACCTGAAGACATGCCTTGTATTGGCATTTGGTTACACTTTACTCCAGGATCCATTCAGCTGCAGAAACATCATGGGCATTCTGTTTGGCCATGGTTGAGATGAGTCCATATTCTTGCTTTTGTACTCTTGAGAATCAGCAAAGCCGCACTAGCATCCCAGGCAAAGGAAGGCGAATTTGATCCTCATTAATTTGGAAAATGAAGCAGCGCTGAGGCTGATAATGTTGGGCGTATGTCCCCTGTATGGATCAAAGACAAAGACCATTATGTTCACGACCTCTATTAAATCATTGTGGAGAATCAATTATAGTTTCTTTAGAAGGTAAAAACCTGTAAACCATATGGAATTAGGATGATGCCAAAACCTCTCACTTCTTAGACTAGTGAGAAGACAATTACTTGGTCGTGTCACAACTCTCTTGGCCATAGCTCCAGTTCGCGAGCTTGCTGAAAAACCCAAATCATAATCACATAATTCAAGATACAATCCAAACATTCCAAATGAAAAACCTTTTCAGACAATTAATTTAAGTTTCCAAACCAACCAACGTTTTAGGCAACAATATCAAACACCATCAATGCTTAAAACATGTCTTAGACAGCATATCAACTTTCCAAAACTATGGGAGACAGCTTTCAGACAGCATCAAAACTTACCTAATCAAGACAGACATTGTTTCACACAAATTCAAGAGTATTTCAAACAAGTTTCTTGATCTATATAAGAGCTTACAAGAGGAGAAAAAAAGACATCAGAATAAAGCGAATACCACATCAGAAAACACGCTAGAGCACCTCACTAAACCTTACATCAAGTGCTCACACAAACCTTACATCATAGCACATTAGATCAAACGGTCGAGATCTGAGGGTCCATGGTGGACCCTCCCTCCCTTGCAAGCGCATGACCCCTCCGTCTTTATTATAACCTAAAAAAAATCCTTTTTCTTTTCTTAAATAACTTTTTCTTAATATATGATATCATACTTTTTTTTTCTTAAAAAAATAGAATTTTATAAAATAATATTAAATTTGTTTCCTAATATATAAAATATAACCTTTCTCTCATAATTAGAAATTAACTTTTTAATTAATGTAGGAAATTTCTTTTATGTAATTTAAAATTAACTTTTTTCTTAAATATTTGGAAATTAGACATTTTAGCATAAAGTAATTTTTTATAAAAAAAATGGAACTTTCTTCTCTTAATTCAAAATATAAACCTTTTTAAGTAGGCTCCCCTAAATCATTCTCTTAGTAAATGTTTCTCATAATCTTTTTATCTAAAATAATCTTATTTGATGTATGCACCTTACTTTTTCGTCTTGATTGTGCTCTAAACCTTTTTCAAAGAAGTAAAATTCTCGATCCAACGTCAAGCCACTTTTCTACCCATGTAAGTCGATTGCTTTTAAGCATCGCTATCAACCTTTCGGTCACTACATACAAGACTAACCCACTTTGCTAGTGTACACGTTTAAAACTCAATTCATTGTTTTGATTAATTGATGACGTCTATCATAACTTTAGCCTTAACGCTTATTACTTTTATACATATTCTTAATATAATCTTACTTGCATATATCCAAGGGAAAATCCCATGTATGATAATCATTTGTCGTACATGGTGCATTTCATCTGCATTTCATCCTCCCCTTAGTGGTTGTAGGTATCCCTTTAAGACAAGCATTTCTTAGACAACTTTAGGATAGATTTTCCTAAGTTAGTCCCCTGTAATCTTGATTAGATAATCAAACAACCGTAGATCACCTGATTCTCCACACAAGAAAATTAGATGTGAGTCATCTCTAGAAGAGATATACATCTCCTACCCCACAATATATTCAAGATGTGGATTCCTTTTCCACTTAGGAGAGGTATGTGGCATACTCGTCGATTTTATATCCGAGTTGGAGCCCTTCTCCTAAGATGAATCAAAGGTCCATTCTCATAAATCTGTGGTGGTTTAAACACTCTTCTTAAGATGACAACTCATCTTTTCTCTTAAACCAATTCAAGCTTTAACTCACCCTCAGAGAGGAACTACAAGTGCTCTGATTCCACTCCCGACAGGATATGTAGGCACAAGATGCGATATCTTGTCGAACACACTTAGGAATAAAACTCTAGGTTTCCTATCCCCATTTCACCCTTAGCAAACAGACAACAATTAGTAGATAACATAATAAAACAAGAGGTTCATGTCGAGTACTACAGATATCTAGGATGCTAGCACCTTCCCTAGGTATAACCAACCCCCGAACCTTAGATTCTCTAGCTTTGCATACTGTGGGTTATTCGATCTTTCTCCCTTCCCTTGGATAAATCAAAGACCGGTGGTGAATAATAATGTGCGATTCAAGTTAATCAATAGCTTGATATCTAATTCTCACCACGACAAGATCCATACACACATTTCACCAAGTTTTGTTAGTTTTATGGTACTCTTAGATCGCATGAAGCCGAAGAGGAAATGGTGTCTATGAAATTGTTTCATCATACATTGATTGAAAAGGCCAAATAATGGTATTTAGATCAACCAACACAAATAATGGTTAATTGGATCATACATGAGGAAAAGTTTTTAAACACGTTCTTTTCCCACAATAAGTTCATTGAAGCAAAGACTATCGTTGTTGTGTTCTTCTAAGGAAGATCAAAAACATTATGTAAAGCTTGGGAGCGATACAAATCCATGATGCGAATATTTCTGGACCATGGTTTTGAAGACCTTACTCAAATACACATCTTCAAAAATGGATTGCAACAATAACCAAAGCCTCTATTAGATGCTACTGCTAATGGTCCGTTCATGTCAAAGAGTGTCGAATATACAATCACAATAATAGAAAGAATGGAACTAAGTGATCATCAAGGTTAATACAACATAAATTTATCCCAAAGAAAGAATGAAATCATGGAGCTGAATACCAATTATTCAATTTTGGCAGAAAAAAGTTGTTAACTCAGACAATAGATGAGCTTGCAAACCAACTAACCAAGCTACATCAACAACTTAGAGAAACACATGAGGTACCAAAGCAAAGGTTATTAATCCAAAATAAAAGAAATAAAATAGAAATTTGCAAAAAAATATTAAAATGCTATTTTGGGCCTGAAACAAACTCGGATGAGTTAAAAAGCATTCCTACATCAGTCTCTTCCACCTCTAAAGAACTCGACCTTGAGTTCTCTTCTTGATAAAGAGCCTCATCTACCTAATATTCATGAATGTCAACAACATTGAAATTATTGGATATATTCATGAAATCTATGAGAGCTACCACATAGGTATTATTATTGATCTTTCGGGTCATTTTGAATGGGTCATACTTGTGTGGTTGTAGCTTGCTGTAAGAAAGAGCTGGAAACCTCTCCTTATGTAGAAACACCATGACATCGTCTCCCACATTGACAACTTTAACTATATTATGTTTATCTCTCATAGGAGGAAAATCGCTTGGTAGTTCATTTGTGGTAAACTCCTTGAAATTCTCTAGGATCCCTAACACTTCTTATGAAATTTTTGTTTCCTCCTTTACATCACTCATCAACATTTTACTCACCACTTGACAAAAACATCCATTTTCTTTAACACCCTCATCAAGCTACTTTTCACTCTGTGTCATCACCAAGAAACTAGACTTTTTTCCTCTTGGATTCTTATAAAAGTGCAAAACATGAGCCATAGCAATTTTATGTGTGCCCCGTGTAAACATCATCAAGTTATCCCATCATCTGTAAGTGATATCATTATCAAACTGCCAAGGTCTACTAAGTAAAATATGACAAACATCCATATCATGAACATCACAAAGTAGCTCCTCTTTGTAATATATTTTTGGTGGAGATAGAAACCTTGCAGGCTAGCGTTACTCGACTTGGGAGCCTTTGCTTACCCAACCAAGGGTGTATGTATTCTCATGGGGTTCTATGGACAACTTCAAATAATATCCTAGTTTCTTCGACACTAGATTTTCTTTACTGCCATTATTCACGATCAAATTACACAATTTGTTCTTGAAGAACAATGTGTTTTGAACAAATTTTTGCACTGCCCTTCATCTTTATATGGGAGTAAAATTCTATGTAACACAAAATTGACCCACTCATCAGATTCTTCTTATGCAAACTCAACATCGGCATATTCATCGTTCTCAACTGCAGGATCTTCTCTTTCCTCATCTTCCTTCTTTTCTTGCACAACAACATCGACTCTCCTTGTTGGACAAACATTTGATCTGTGACCACTTCCATTACAATGATAACATGTGTATCTAGTGTGTTTAGCATATGGATTATTCTTCCTCTGGATTGGTGTTTTACCCTACTGCATACTGCTAGTATTGCTAGTCCCCTTATTCTCAGGGTTGGAATCCCTAGTTGTTGCACTATTTTCCTTGTTGCATGCTGAATCAAAGTTATTATGTGGCGAATACCTAAAATATGATAAATTTAGAGGGGATTTCTCCATTAGTTCTTCCTTCAAAGCTAGAGTGGATGCCTAAGATACGGTCCATATAGTTTGTAAACCCATCTTCTCCGGCAAGGATCCCTTTAGGCCACAGATGTATCGAGCCACTTTCTGGCTATATAATTATCCCAATTCATTGCGCTAAAAAACTCAGGAACTCAATTGTGTATTCAGTCATAGATCTCTTTTCTTGAACACACTCAATATGATCTTATAAAGAATTTGTTCGTAGTTTTGTGGTAAAAACTGCTCCAGCATCAATTATTTCATTTTTCGCCAAGTTCTGACTGATTGATTCCTTTGTGTCTGCCTCTTAACAACAAATTTATCCCATCATACAACAACATTTCTCTTCAATCTGATCGCCACCATCTTAACTTGCTTGCTCCCAAGGACGTCTAAAATGTCAAAGAACCTGTTGAAATCGATCTTCCAATCCTGAAACTTCTCAAATCTCATCGTTCCATAGAATAATAGAATATCAGTCTTCACTCGATAATCATGTTTATGTCGATTTCCATGAGCAATTACCTCTTCCTCACAGGGTTCTTCTTCTTAAGAACTCGAATTTTCAACAATAACAACACAATGATTGTTTTCACCTCGCGGAACCCTAACCTATTCTCCTCCCCTGTCTCTTCGCTTATTCCCGTTGTTGTTGGCATTGTTCACCTGATTTGCTAAATTCACCGTTTGTTTAGTCAAAGAAGTTAGAGTCGCGGTAAAAGTCATTAGAATTCCCTCAATATATGCTCTAGTCATCGGTTGATCTTCTATGGTTGATCAAGTTCCAAAAAGAAATAGGAAAAACCTATTCTGATGCCACCTGACGCAGTCGAAAACACTAGAGAACAACAAGCGCTAAACCTAGAAAGAGAACATAAGATTGCAAGTGCAAAATGTGTCAGATAAACTCTGGAATCCACCACATAAATAAAATACTAAATTTTATTGAATCAAAGATAATCCGGAGTCATTCTCAAGTGTTTATATACAGGAAAAAAGTAAATGTTAATTGGTTTTAATTCAAAATAAAAATAAAATAGAAAAAAGAAACCCTAATATATTTTTAGTCCCAAAAAATAAATAAAACATAAATTTATGAAAAATATTAAAATATTATTTTTGGACTTGATTAAAACTCGGATGGTTTAAAAGCTTTCCTACATCACTTTGGATTTCAGTAACATGAAAGAATTACTCTGTCTCTATCCATATTTTCAATAAATGCATTGCTACTTTAAATATTATGACTAATCTCTTCCTTTATGATGGGATTTGGTCTATATGGTTGTTTAGTCAATGTACTCTATTTTTTTATTTAGTTCTCACTACTACTTATTATATTTCTCTATTTAATAATCCATTGTTTACTTTTAACTACTGTATGATTAATCATTTATACTCCAACATAAATAAAAAAACCACCCCAGCATGTATCACCAGTCAAAATTTAAATTTATTAATCATTTCCAACTAAAATTTATTAATTTGGCATAAGATATGCCTAAATTCAGTACATCACCGGTCAATGGAACATTGAAACAATGACTCCACCTCCAACAGAAAGAAAATACCACCCCAGCATGTATCACACTACCATAACCTCCACTTCAAAACCAGACAACACTTCATAAATCCTGACTCAAACTCTACCAATGAAAGCAGACTGCTGGATATGCTAAACAACTGAATATTAACTTACTCAAACTTGCTATCTTTTCACAATTACATAGTAACTACACCTTACTAGCTATTGAAATACCACAACACCAAATAGCAGCAGGATATTACCCTGCTATGATCCTCTTCTGCAGCGATGGTCGGGGGACATAAGTATGGCAAAAGACCCATTGTTAGCTTAGTCAACTGCCCCCACCCACTAATTCTTAGAGCCGCAATGGCACCCTTAGAATTCAGACCATTATCACCAAAGTGTGTCGATGATACTCCCACAAACCAATTACCGTTCCAACTCCATCTTTATATTCAACTACTGCTACTTGACCCTAAACCAAACCACCTCATAACTTGCACCAAATTCATGAGCATCTATCCGACCAACTTGAACAAACTATACCTATTCAGATCCTATCTAAGAAAGCTACCTCTAAGGGACCCCAACTATCACCAGACCTAGCCATCTCTTCATTTTAAACTTCCACATATTAATACGATCATTACCATACCAAGCCAATTTTCAAAATTCAATTCCTCTCAATCTTAGACCCTTACTTAACACCAAGCTTCTCAAATCCAACTAGCACAATCTCTGCCAACAATATGCCTGCTGTACCACCGCTATTTTACTAAACCAACTACAAAACAACATAACCATGCATCATCCATAGACAGTACGTAAACAAATAAAACTAATCCATAAATCTTATCAGTAACAATTAGACTTAATTAACAAAACATATTTATAACATAATACTGATATTATCCTTACAAACTAAAAAAGTCATCAACTTAGTTTAAAACACATACATAATTATACCAATAAAATATATATTCCAACTTAATCATTATACTTCACATGATCAGCAAACAAAAAATACTTTAAACTACCACAACCACATCATTCAAACATGATCATCATCCTTCAAAATCATTAGTCGCATTCAACGGTTTAAGATTTTGACATAAATTTTCTTCGCTGGAGGCGTGCGAATGATGAAGGCAAGCTTATCACCAGCTTTAAGTTCTCTTTTCATACCAGCCACGACCAATAAAAACTTCAGTGGAGTACTTTCTTACCGACCTGTGCAACTCACAATCATAGATTTCTCTCTGGTTTCCATCACACAACTTAATTTGACTTTCACCTTCTTTCTAACATTCTTTGATAACTCACCGAGGTAGTTGCTGTAAAAATAACCAACTCATCTGTAAATGAACATGTCTCCATTATAATAATACACTTTGATACAATTGCATTAAACATAACATTTACCAAAACATTATTCCTAGCTGTTTGCCCAGAACGAATCTTCCGAAACCACACATAGTACTTCAACCGACTACCAATCACTTTATAACAATCGTCATCATCATAACTAAAAATCATAACAAAACATGAGAAACACAATATACTATATCTCAAAAAAATTCAGCCAACCATCTTTAAAACAACTATAACTTTATTAAATTTTTCAATACCTTTCGCTATTAGATGATATGGTTATATCTGACACGTTCTTCTTCCCTATTTCTCCTTCAACAACTTCAGCTGCAGGTTCTTTTCCTTTCTCAGACGCCCGTATATCACTTTTTCCCCTACCTCGACTCCCCTCACCATACTCAGCCCTCTTTCTCTTCTTTACCCCATTGTATTCAAATGAAATTGTGTTGCCCTTCATTTCTTTCTCAAGCACATTTACTTTTTTCATAAATTAGAAATCGATATCTCCCACTCTAATTTGCAAATTTCCTTCTTTGTGCTTCTTTCCCTTGAGTTCAACAACAACTTCTTGTCCTACACCACATCCACTGTCCCCAATCCTTCTTCTAGAAGATTTCTCTACCACCGGCATTTCATTTCCTCTTGGAAACATTTACATAAAATATTAGACTTCTCTACACACGATAAGATTTACATAAACAGCAACTCAATTTTTAAAACACACAATTACCTTTTTTCTAAAGTTCCTGTCTCACCATTCTCTTTTTCTTTTCTGAATTCCTCAAATGACAATTTTTTTCCTTTTCCGCCAACCGCACGTATTCGTCTTCATAACTCATATATGCTAACTTTAGCTCTAAGTATCTACGCAGTTCTTCCCTGAAAATAATTAACATAATCAACATTAATTTATTTCAAATCATTTTATTCCTTTCTTTTCATCAAATCACATTACCAACAACTGAAATACCCAGACAGTTCAACATCCAACTTTCACTCAATTAAGATTTACACAACATGCAATCATTTTCACCTAGAAATCTGCATTATATATTTTCTACCAACACTACATACATTCACGTCAACAGAATTTGAAGGGATATATTTAGTCATTCAGTTACCAATGTCTACCTGTAATGCTATATTTTCTATTTTATGGATGAAGCCATTCAGCTATATTTTCAATTTTGCGGGGAGACCATAGTCACTCAGTAACCAACACTGCTAATATTTTCTACCAAATTTTGTAGGAAACTTCCTTCTCACCCAATGTTACTTTCAAAATATTTCTTAGGACAGTTTTGAAGTGCAAAAGTAGATGCAACTTTGATGTCAAATCAATGCAGAAACAAACATAGCAGGTTAGCAGGTTCATGTAAAAATGCACTATTGACTATAGGTTTAATAACAATTTCTTGAGTGTTTTAATTTACTAACAACTCAAATACCCATAAAGTTCAACAACTGAAATCATTTTAATCCTTACTTTTCTTTAAATCACATTACCAACAACTTAAATACCCAGAAAGTTCAACATCCAACTTTCACTCATTTCATATTTACACAACACGCAGATTCATTTACAATCTACACTTCAAAAACCAAAACCTAAAGCTACATTTTTTCCAAAATCAACATTCAACAAACATGCTAAAACACGGTTACAGGAACCCAAACATGAATACGCAATACTCACAAACACAACCTTCAAATAACATAAATCTATTACATCTTTACCTCTTCCATGACGAAGACGATCCCTGGTTTGCCATTCTTCACCTTCGTCTCCCTTCCTTTCTTCGACTGATTAAAGAACCCTTCACTATCAACCTTTCACGCTAACCCTAACAATTCTACATCTATACTTCATTGGACCCTTTTCTCTGCCTTTATCCCAAACAACTCCCCACACACTAAAACACGTCACACAACCAAACACTATTTCTGCTTTTTCGATTATTTTTAATTCTTTGGACCTACCACCACTATTTTTTCTTTTGCACCTCCTCTTTTCTACCTACCATCAGATTTTCCATTTTTCATAACATTATTTTATTTCATCTGTTTTTCAATTAATTCTCTAATTCCTATTTAAATTACTAAATATTCAGTTTTTATTTTTAAAAAGTTTTTAATGATTCAGATTATAATAATTTTAATTTCTATCATAACTTTTTAATCCTTTACAATTTTTTTTCATTCTATTTCAATTACTTTTATGATTTCTAATTTATTTACTACATCTTGATTATTTACTATTATTAATTTTTACATGTTTCAATATATATTCATTTTAAACTAAAGAACAATAACCCGTGTGTCAGCACGGGTTGCTTACTAGTTTTCTTAAAAACAAAACAGTACACATATTGCCAATGCTTGGCTCACTTGTTATGTTGTGCCTTCAAATGATCACACGGGCTCAGCATAATCTTTCACATGGTTTATGTTGTTTCTATTTTATGTCTATGTAAATATCAATTTTTGGTGCTGAGAGATTTGAAAGGTTGAAGATTTTCCATACTCAACAAACATGTCTTTCAGTTTTGTTATTGTTGTTACTTTTGTTTTATATCACAGTATCACAATTACATATACAGAGTTGTTCTAACATGTCCTCTTTTCACACCAAAAAATTTCAAATATTTAATTTTTATTATTTTTCATTAGCAGCATAACATTAGAGACCGATGCATAAAAGTGACTTAACATGAAGTTTTACTATGTGAAGTTAACTTATAAGAGAGAAAGCCTTTGTTTTGATGTACATTATAGTTGTTAGCAAAATGGAATGATGTAGAATTATGAAATAATACTCTATCATCCAGGAGAGGGATAACGTAGTTGAAATAGGAAGAGCAAAGATTGTTCAATTTAGTTTGGGGGTTTGGTTTAAAGTCCTAATCTTGGGATTAGGAACCTTCCTCCCCCTGGGATGAATCTATTCTAATCTCCTCTTGCAACTCTTCATTCCTCCTTGTTATTGGCCTGTAAATTTGTATCTCCTTGTATTAGTGTTTGCAAGTGTTGTATTAGTGTCTACAAGGGTTGTATTAGTGTATGCAAGTGTTGCAGCTATGGAGTGGAATCTAGTAGGTAAGAAGAGGAACTTAAACGGAGTGAGCCTGAGAGCATCAGTATGGAAAGATCTTAGAGGAAAAGGAGTTGGTGATAATGAGAGAACATCGGCTTTCTTCTTCACCAAATTCCTGGATAACATGGATGCAAAAAGGATGTTTGACATCTTTAAAGACTATGGCTTGGTATCCGAAGTTTATATTCCGGCGAGATTAGATAAGAAGAGGAAGCGGTACGGTTTCGCTCATTTTTGAAAAGTCGGCGACGAAAGAATGTTGGCAGTTAAACTCGACAACATTCAGATTAAGGGAAGGAAGCTCCATGCAAACATACCTAGATTTCAGAGGTCGGAAACTAACAGGAAGTCCCTTGGTCATCAAATGCATGCCAAACAAAGAACTTGCCAGCCTGATCTTGGAAGATTCAATATCAAAAATGGAATACCTAAGTTGCCTATTGGTAAAACGTACGCTCAAGTGCTGAGTTTGGAGCCTTCAATGATGGGGAAGAAACGAGTATCCGTTAAGCAAAGGGATGAAATATCAAAACCTCAGTTTGCTAACCTTCAATATAATATCAATAAAACAAGAACGACGCGATTCAGCAAAGCTTACGTGGGGGAGGCCTCTTCACCTGGTAGCACGTATAACATCCAACAGGCTCTGAACGAGGATGGTTTGTTTAACATAACTGCCATTCCTCTTGGGGCCAACTTATGCCTATTAGAAGAAAAAGAGGAACGAGCCATTATTTCAATCATCGAACAGAATAGAGGTTGGGTTGAAAAATGGTTCGATGATATTAGACAGTGGAGCCCGGGAGAAGTGGATAATGAACGGGTGACATGGCTGAAAGTTTATGGACTTCCATGCTACGCCTGGGATACAGGTCAGTTCAAATTGATAGGTGGTATGGTTGGATCCTTCATCAGGTGTAATAAGGCAACAACAAATATGAAGCGGTTCGACGTTGCAAGGTTCCTTGTTAAAACCAAATTTGCCATAAACATGAATGAAATCATGAACGTAGAGATTAACGAGAATATATTTAGAGTAAAAATCGTTGAAGACCACCATGGACCAATGTGGAGAAAGAGTAGATAAGGTGATGAGGAAGGATACACAGAGGATGAATCGTCCGACGATTCAGATTCGGAGGAGGACGGAGGCGCGTGGGTAAGTGGGGAGGATGGGGATGAAGACTATGACAACCTAATTAAGCCTACCAAGAGAAGCGTAGACCTAAAAATGCAGGTTGTTGGGAATATTGATGAATCAATTAGAAGCTTGGCAGGGGATAATACATTTGTGTGTGATAGCATGGGTAAGGCTATACATCAAAAAGACAATGGGTCAGAGTAATCTAAGGAGAATAAAGGTGAAAAGATCCTTGACAATGAAAAAGGTCGTTCTTGGAGTGGCGCAAGACCATCATTACACGGCAGGGACCAATGGTGCATTAAATGTAACAGTCAACTCTTCTGCACACGCTCAACAAGGAGTTGTGAAGTCACTTTCAAGGAATCAAGGGTTCAATAGGCAAGGTGGGGCCGACTCATAAAAGGTAGTACAAGCAGAGAATAAGGTGGCAATTCCTACTGTTGGTCTAAACCAAAAAGATCAGGATCCACAACAAAGTAAACTTGGTAACCTATTGGGCTCTTGGGGTGACCCAAACCAAGAAAGAAGATTCGGGTGAAAGAGTTGTACGACAGAATACAGATTCCGTTTTATGCATCCTACTACTCATCATTGTTGCATAATTCAATTGGGAAAACTAACCAAATTATTGGAGGAGGTAGGACTTTGAGGTTATCCAATCTGACATCGAAAGAGGATGAAGTGTCTTATAGATACTCAGGCGGTTCGGTTCTCTGTTGCGACTCATTAACAGATACGAACTTGGTGCAGTGTAATCTGAGATGCAAGAAGAGGAATGATGATGTCCCACTAAAGGTGTGGCATACAGTCAAACAATTAGGGATTGAGGGTGATGAAGATGAGGAGGTATTTGAAGGTGTGGTAAGAGAGATGAAGGCAAGAGACAAAGCCATTTACAACAAGAGGAATGATGAAAACAGGGAATCATGAATATGGTTTCCTTTAATATCCGAGGATGTTGTAATTCCCTCAAAAGGAGAAGAATTAACCAAATTCTCCAGAAAAGGAATGCTGAAGTTTGTCTTCTACAGGAAACTAAAGTTTAAGATCTACAAGAATGTATTACTCGTAGCCTGTGGGGATCTACTGAGTATGAATGGTCTGAATCTAATTCTAATGGTTTGGCATGTGGGTTGCTAATAATTTGGAATAAGGGAGTTCTTCGAGCAGTTTCGAGTTTCAAGGGAGATGGCTACATTGGTGTTAACTTCTTGTGGGGAAACCTTAACTTCTATGTGGTAAACATCTATTCTCCTTGTGATCTAACTGGGAAGAGATCACTGTGGTCAAAATTACTCAATATCAAAGACAGGCTCCATGTGGGAAAATGGATTTTAGAGGGTGACTTCAATTCCATAAAGATGGAGGAAGAAAGGAAAGGTAGGGCCAAAGCCAATTGTATTGAGATGAATGAATTCATTCATTTCATAGATAGCCTGGGTCTGGTTGATCTTCCAGTTACAGGGCACAAATTCACATGGTTCAATGCTAGTGGTAGTTGCCGCAGTCGTCTTGACAGGTTTTTGGTTGATGAGTATATCATCAGGTGTTGGGAACTGAGGGCACAACATATTGGTGATAAAGATATTTTTGATCATCGGCCAGTTTGGTTAAAGCCAAACAAAGTTAACTGGGGCCCTAAGCCCTTTATATTTTTTAACTGCTGGATGAACCACAAGGACTTCATGAGCGTTGTGTCTGAAACTTGGTCTGCTACAAAGTTTAAGGGGCCTGCTGGTGAGGTGTTACATCAAAAGTTCAAAGCACTTAAACTTAGACTTAAATGGTGGAACATCAATGTATTTGGGTGGGTTGATCTAGCCATTGAAAAAGGAGTTGATAGACTCAATGAAGTAGAAAATTACCTGGTTGATGTGGATGAGAGCCAAAGTGATGAGTGTATAATCAATTGTTTAGAAGCACAAGAGGAAATTTGGAGAAAGTTGCGTATTAAGAAGAATATGATCCACTAAAAGTCAAGGGTTAAATAGATACTTGAAGGTGATATTAACACCAATTTCTTCCATTCTTCCCTTAGGACCAGATTAAGGAAGAATATAATTTCAGCCATAAACTGTGGTAACTCAACTCTGATGGACCCAATTTCTATTAAAGAAGGGGCTAGGCAGTACTTCAAGGAGAAGTTCCAATAGTTACTCAGTAAGAGGTCTAGAATGAGGCTGGATGAGATTAACCAACTCAGCATCAGTTATAAGGAAATGCTGGAATTTGAGTTCACAAGTGAAGATGCTTTTGAAGCACTCATGGAGTGTGATAGCAACAAATGGCCTGGGGTTAATGGATTTAACTTTAAGTTTCTAAAGCGCTGCTGGGAAATTATTGGCAGTGATATTACAAATGTTGTTCTAGAATTTTTTGATAGTGCTACCCTACCAAAGGCTTTTGCTTCATCATTCTTGTCTCTTGTCCCAAAGGTAGAGAACCCTCTTTGCTTTGATGAATTCAGGCCTATTAGCCTTATAGGGTGCATTGTGAAGGTGATTTCAAAAATGCTCTTGTAAGGCCCTGTATAATATATACCTAGAATAATATCATACAAGAGTTTTATTTGGTACTGACACCATCACAAGTGCCTAATGGCGTAATTCACATACTTGACCATTCTATAAACAAAAACACAACCTATGGTACAAGATATGGAAACTAGCCAAAACAATAAAAACTAAGATCAATATACAATATCCTTAATTGTATACAACAAATTACACAGCGGAAAACTCAAACTAAGCTTCTCTTGAAACATCCAAGCATAGCTCCAGTTGTAAATCAACCTGCAAACAACCTGAAAAATAACAACGCTAATGGGGTGAGATATTAATCTCAGTGAGTTCCCTATCTTATGGATTCTCTCGGCTTTATAGGGTTCTAGCCAATCCTAACTTAAGTCAAAAGGGAAGGGATATGACCTTGAGTTCACAATCTCACACTATATGGAAACATGTTCATGAGTTCACCAACTCAAATTATCACTAATCGGTAACCTCATCAAGGTATCCCCTTTTCCCGTCCTCTTCTACGTCTAGAAGTCTGCACAAGCCATGGATCCTTGCACTTACTTGACATACGAAATGGATCTGGGTTCTACGGGCCATTAACCATTATGAATCGTCACTTCACATGGGCCATTAACCATCATAAGTCTCTACCCGTAGGTTCCTTTGGTACTACACGTGAGAATCAAACCTGCCAAGTAATCATGCGTACATTCTAGAGGAGCCCTAAGCTCATGAAATGACAAGTCTCAGGGAAACAGTTCCGATTACGTGATCTCACATACAAACGTGATTGTATTCGACAATCACAAGGCCACATTCGCCTTAAGGCCACATTCGCCTTTCTCATAAGACACAAAGGTTCATACATGTTCCATACTAGTGTTTCACTCTCTTCTAGACCATTACTCGTCGGGGATGCACACCTAGGCATCGACGCACGAGCATCGCCATCTAGATTCTCTATCACAATCCTAGTCACAACCTAGAATCATATCATATGGTTTTGGGGTAAGGTTTCCTCACTCTTCCTAATTCATTTTAAGCATGCATTTCCTCTCAATCATACTTAACAACAATTTGATAGATATGGCATAACACAATTTGCATAAGTAAACACTTATCACACCACATCATATAAAACATTATTTTCATCCAACTGCCACCAAGATCGTCATAACTTTCCAACGATACCAAGAACGTCTCGATCTGAAACACAGTTCAAAAGTTATGAATTTTCTAAATATTTTTCATCCACTTACATTGGTAATCGGTTACTCTAATAAGGGTAATCGGTTACTCACATTATACTGTTCACACAGAATCAAATTAAGAGTTAGAGACACGCAGAGTAATCGAGTACTCAAATATGGGTAATCGGTTACTCAGTCCAGACTTGGCGCAGGACAGCATTTTCCACAGAGTAATCGGTTACTCAATTATGGGTAAGAGGTTACTCCTGTTGCAGAAGCTGAAAAACTCTGTTTTTCTTGATATAAAACTTAACCAAATTCATTCAAAACATGTCCCAACATAACAACAAGTATTATCGATTATTTCCATACATAACTCCACTATACTACGCAGTTTATTTCACATTTGAACCGTTAAAATATCAATCCACACAATTACTCATAACCTAACAATTTCCATTCTAGGTTTTCAAAACCCTAACTTCTACTCTTAGAGTTCTACCTAGAACTCTCCTGATAATCGAATAGGCGTTTTAAAAAGATGATGAAGATAAAGATCTCCAAGTTTCTTCCCAAGCTTTTCCCCTTTCCCTTTTCTTTTCTCTTCCTTTTCTCTCTTCCACGTTTTCTTCTTTCTCTTCTCACCCACTTTCTATTTCTTTCTCTTAATATATATATATATATATATATATATATATATATATATATATATATAAATCACATAGGGTAAAATATCTCCAATCGATATTTTATTGTCTCACACCAATTGATCAATTATTAGAGTTAACTTAAAATGTTTTCTTGAACTAATAACATTGATCTGCCCCTTTACTAAATAATTGATCTCTTCAGAGCTCACTAGTTGCTCTATTGATCATAATTAACAATACTTAAAGCACTTATAGGATTCCATTAATCCAATTAACCAAAGATAAAGCACATAGACATTCATTTAATCTCCTCTGATATCTAATTGAGCGTTTAGATAATATGGGGTATTACAGCTCTCAAAGAGACTTAACAAGGTTATAAGAAAGTTGATATCTCCCTCCCAAACAGCCTTTATTCCTGGCAGTAACATGTTCGATGGTATTGTTGTGGCAAATGAATGTGTGGACTTTGCTTGTAGAAGTAGGAGCCAATGCTTACTATTAAAAGTGGACTTTACTCAAGCCTTTGATTGTGTTGAATGGGAATTCCTAGATACAATGCTGGAAGCTATGAATTTTGGCCCTAATTGGAGAAAATGGATAGGATAAATAATCCAAAACAGTTTTATGTCTGTGCTACTCAATGGTAGTCCAACTATGGACTTCAAGGCCTCCAGCGGCCTCAAACAAGGGAATCCCTTGTCTCCCTTGTTATTTACCATTGTTGTAGAAGGTTTGGCAAACCTAGTGAAGAGAGCCATGGATCTCAACCTATTCAGTGGCTTCAAAGTGGATGGTAAAGTGGTTAGTAGCATCTTGCAGTTTGCTGATGATACATTACTCCTGTGTGATGGAAGCTTATATAACTTGTGGGAAATTAAGTCCATTCTGAGAGGCTTTAAGCTAGTTTCAGGATTGAAAATTAACTTCTTAAAAATCAGCTTATATGGTATTGGTATTGACCCTGATTTGTCGCAGACTGCAGAACAATTCTTGTTCTGTAAAACTGGTTCTTTGCCTTTTAAATTTCTTGGGCTAATGATAGGTGGTAACCCAAGAAGGGCCATATTTTGGGTACCTGTTATGAAATGCATGAGGAATAAGCTGTCCTCTTGGATTGGGAGATACCTGTCAATTGGTGGGAGAGTTACCCTCTTGAACTCTGTCCTTACCAATCTCCCCATCTATCACCTAGCATTCTTCAAGGCTCCTAAAAAAGTGGTCAAGGAGATAATCAGCATCCAAAGAAAGTTCTTATGGTCTGGAGCAGCAGGATCCAAGGGAATCCCTTAAGTGAGTTGGAAAGATCTTTGCAAACATAGGAAGCTTGGAGGTTTGGGGATAAAGAATGTAGGTCATTTTGACAAGGCATTGTTATCCAAATGGCTATGGAAATTTCTGCAAATGGGAAGTGAGATTTGGAGATAAGTTATTAAAACCAGATATGGTAATATGGAAAAGTGGATCTAGAATATAGATTTGAAGGGCAATGATGCTACTGCAATTTCATTTTGGATGAGGGATATCATGTCTACCTGCAGACCTGTTATAGATAACTGTTTCTTAAACAATTTAACTGCTATACTGGGCAATGGATCCAACATAATGTTCTGGTCATGTGAGTGATATGGCAACTCCAAATTTAGTCCATTGTATCTAAAACTATTTCAGGTGACATATACCAAAAGCTGGAGTGTGGCAGACCTGGGAGTTTGGGACGCTGGTACATGGAAGTGGAATGTGAGCTCCCTACATCCTGTACTAGATAATGAAGCTAAGGAAGATCTGCAAGAGTTGGTATTTCTATTGGGAGACATTCAGCCAAAGAAGGAGTCTGAGGATTGTTGGCTTTGGAAACTTGATAATGCTAAGGTTTTTACTGTTCAATTGTTCTACAACATGCTAACAACAGGTGAAGTCACAAGCATCCTAGATGATCAGAAGAAAATAACATTGAAAATTATGTGGAAAGCCAATATCCCAATAAAGGCAAAAATCTTCGCGTGGAGACTTACTCTTAACAGACTTCCTACACGTCTGAACCTCATTGCTCGTGGGATATTAAAGTAACAACATAAATAGGTTTGTGTGTTCTGCTTCCATGATGTAGAGGCGGCTAATCATTTGTTTATCACATGCCATACAGTTAGACAGGTGTGGCTGAAAGTCTTCAATTGGATTGGGATAGAATGCATTACTAAAATAAGTTGTCAAGAACATACTATGGTGTGGTTTTTTCGACTTTGTGGGAGATGCAAGCAGGCCAATGTAAGCTCTCTATGGTATATTACATGCTGGTGCGTTCGGAAATCAAGAAACAGTATAGTTTTCAAGGATGAATTATGGGATGCTGAAACTATATTTCAATATATCAAAGTGATGTCTTGGAGATGGATTCCTACATTGTCAAACTCCATTGGGAGGTTTAGTTTGTATGATTGGTCTAAGTTTCCATTAGACTTCCTATAATTCATTTCGTTTGAGAATGATAGAATCCATTGTAATAGTAACTTTGTAAAGATGGGATATTCCCTTCTTTTATATTAATACATTCTTGCTTATAAAAAAATAGTTGTTAGCAAA